>JANAVB010008998.1:11265413-11295413 GCA_029216955.1 Iris pallida
TCCTACGGTCCAAAGCCTCTGATTCCTTGCTAGCTAGCCTCCAACAAGTTCTCCTCCTCCAAAGGATCGTAACGTAATTCGTTTGGTCTGATTTGGATGAGAATTGGAGAATGGAGGCTACTTTGAAGAAGATGGAAATTAGGATTTTGCAAAAGTGGCTTGGTGGCTACATGATGTGTTTATATAAGAGGGGGGGGGCTGTGTTGGTCGGCCAGATGCTGGGATTAGGGTTAGGGTATAGTCATAAGGCCCAACTACAACTCAAAGTTATTTTAAAGCCTTTTTGCAAAAAGTCCAAAAGCCAAAATAACTAAAACCCTAAAATGAATTTCAAAAGTTTCCTAAATAGGAGTAGAACTTAAAATACAAATCTAAAATAATAATTAAGTTTCTAAGGTCATGGTTAGTCTCTAATCATGGTTATCTAAGGTTAAAACAAAAGAACCACTATCACAAAAAGCAACAATTAAAAATATTAATAAAATAATTTAAAAATTACACAATTACCAAAATACCTTTATTCTAGAAAAGTGGTAGTTACAAATCTACCCTCCTTAAAATAATTTTGTCCTCGAAATTAAAGGTTGATAGTGGTAGTAAAACAAGATAGAAGGTTTAGGCGATATCTTAGGCACGATCAAGGAATGACGAGTTTTGCATGATCAGGACAAACATTTCAAAATTATTCAGGCACGACGAGTGATTTTGGCATGATAGAATCGTGATATGAACAAAATTATATATGCACGATTTAGAGACAAGGTAAAATATATATTTATGATCGTTAAAGTCACGATCAAGTGATTCAAAGTCGTCTTAGTCATACTAGGTCATCTAGGCATGACTAATCACAAGAAATTCAGATATGATTTCGGAAATCAAATCATGGTTGGAAAGAGATTAAGCACGAGTGTTTAAAATCCAAATATGAATAAAATAGAAAGTTAAAGCACGAGTGGCAATAATATTGAAATCCAAAAAAAAATAGTCTCGACACGATCTAAGTTGATCTATTCATGGTAAATCAGGATTTTGGCAAGATGCAGAACAAGGTCATCGAAATCTGAGCATAAGCATTCAAGGATGGAAATCCCGATCACAATTGAATTTAATTCAATTGGGTACGACCCAGGATATTGGTATGTTAAGAAAGATAACCAAAGTCGATTGGTCAGATCATGGAAGTTAGGGTTTAAACGATATTGAAAACTTAAAGGATGATTCAAGGATGTGGAATAAGTCAATTTTCCTCTTTTTGATAGGAAAAGCAAAAGAAAAGGTTTCATAGGGAAGTCAAGTTAATCATCTCTCTCTGATACTATCAAGTTTATATGATCATCATTTGCCAATCATATCTTTATCTCACAAGTCCCAATATAAAAATCAACCTTTATATGACTACCACCAAAATTATACCCTTTCGTCATAAAGATTGGACCTTGTCATGATCACCATAGGCTTAATTTCCTAAATTCCAAAATATTACTCATGAAGCATCCCTTCTTATTAGGAATCAACACTAACCACTTAATTATCATAAATCTATATTCTTCCACCTTGTCCTAAATTGGATCCGAAACATCTAAATCAGTTTTATGAAATCCTGGAACTTGTTCAAATTACTCTCATTGTATTATTCAAATCTAAAACCACTAGGCCTTACAAAACTTATTTTCTATTATGAAATCAACCTTCATATTTCCTTCAACGTACACCTTCAAATATTATTCTCCTTAAATTTAAAATTTTCACAAAATCTCTAAATTTTTATAACTCAAAATTCTTGTGTTCTCTCTGTTCCTAGCCATTTTCTTACAATATCTTGTTCAATTTTGTATCGTCATCGAATACAGTTAAAATTTCTTCCCCATTACTAAATCTCTAAGTTTAACATCATAGCCTTAAAGTGAAATGTCTTAAGAATTAATAACAAAAAATTATCCAGTCCTCAAAAACTAAGTCGATCTCGAATGTCATCAACAGTTATGAAATATATCTATGAATTATTCATACCCAAAATATTTCTCTAAGTGTTATCGTTTCTAAATTGATAATATAAATCTCTTGATTTCATCCTCAATCTCAGTCGCATCTCTATCCCAAACCTATATCAAGGTCCGTCATATTATATTCCTACCAAGATTATCATAAGATAACAAATCAAGTCCTTTCCGAGTTAGATGACTTACGTTACTTCCTCGTCCTTTCTAAAGTAAAGAAATATGGAGATTCAAGGATATCAAGTGTAGCTGATAGAATAGTTACGAGATAGGTGATTAATGTAATTGGGACATAGTTAATTAAGATAAGGAAAAATAGTAATACAAGAAATAATGGCAAGAAAGAAATAATGATAAAATCTGTTCTTGCTCCTCTGTTAAAAAAAGCCAATTTAAGATATAATCTGATACCATACACGTCTTCCTAAAATTATGTTGTCAGAATTTTGCCACGCCAGTAAGCATAACTGCAATAAACGATAGAGTCCATAACTAAGGTATACAACCTAAAATCATGTTATCTAGAATTCTTACCACGCCAACCGGTATGGCTCACTACCAAAATCTAACAATTTAGCGACAACCATATCCATCGCTAATTGGATTTACCGACGGGCTGCCGACAGATTTTGGCCGAAAAAATCCGTCGGGATACAATCCGTCGCTAAAAATATCCGTCGCTAATTTATCGCCATTCGACGACTTAGCGACGGATTACCGTCAGCAAGATTCATACAATTAGCGACGACTGGCCGACGATTTTTCGTCAAATCAAGTATCAGGAAGTTAGTGGTACTACTACTTTACCGACGGATGTGTCCGTCGGAAATACGTCGGCATTGTATCGATAAACGCGTATCAGAGAGTTTCCGATACACAAAATACGTCGCTAATCCGTCGCAAATAGTCGCTAATGGTCGACGGATGTGCGACTGATTAGCGGCGGGGTATCCGTCGCTTCAGTTCTGGAAATCTTTTATGTTTCCAGAACCTTGGCGACGGATAATCCGTCGCGAATCCGTCGACCATTGTCGCTAGGTTGTCGCCAATTAGTCGCGACTTTGGCGACGGATTATGCGTCGCTAAATACTTACCGACTACTAGAGACGGATTGGTGACGACTAATCCGTCGCTTAGCTTCTGAAAATCTTTCATATTTCCAGAACCTTGTCGACGGATAATCCGTCGCTTGGTAGTCGCCATCCGTCGTTAACTGGAAATGCTCCAGTTAGCGACGGATATTTCATCGTTTTGTCGTCGCTTTCCGTCGCTTTGTAGTCGCTAGTCCGTCGCTAACTGGATTTTTTTTTGAAAAAATTACATAAAACAGAGCAATCCATGTTCACATAACATCTGAAACATCGAAACATCACAATATGCATCACACATCACACAAACCAACAAACCAATATACATCACACACCAATATACAAATATCCATCACAAATACATCACACAAACCAACATACAACACACACCAATATACAAATATCTATCATTTCAAACCATTATCCAAAACTTACCACCATTATCCAAAACTTACCACCTTTATTTAGCCAATATCCAAACATTCATCAAAAACTAATATCCAAGTGATAATATCCGAAATTCACAAATATTCAACATTTAAAAACATTTCAAACCATTCAAATACAATACATCAATGAGAAGGAGGAGTTGGATCGACCGCTGGTGGTACTCCCTGCTGCGCCCGACGATAATACTCCTCCACCATGTATGCCGGCAGGGTATCAAGACATGGTCTAGAAGTTGGCGTAGCTGCTCTGGCGACATCATGTCAAGGAGTATCGTCACAGCAGGAGGTGGTACCAGAGGGCAGCCGGGTCAAAAGAAAGATGTCCGACGGAAGAAGGACCGGGAGCAGCAGTAGACAGACCGGGAGCAGACGAACCGGGAGCAGATAAATCGGAAGCAGACGGACCGGGAACAGAAGAACCGGGAGTAGTAGAAGGACGCGGATAGTACGTGGTTATATGCTCCCGCAAGGACGACACTGCCTCGATCAGATTCGCAAGCTATGTCCTCACATCATCGCCTGTCGAGGTCGTAGGAGGAGGCGAGGGCGGTGGAAATCTCGGAATCGACGCCTGCAACGACGCCAGGAAGTCGCATCCGTAGAGGCGCCCTTTCCTAAAGTCGTCGACGGTATATACGAACTTGTCATCGTAGCGAGCGGCCATAGAAGAGGACGCCTGGGCGGGCGTCGTTTCACCGACATCTTTGACAGCAGATGGCTGAACCCGTCTAAGGGACTCACAATACGCAGCCTATCAAATGAATGTGTTTATACTATGAGTTTTCCTAAGTTATAATCTAAATCCTATGTTTTCCTATGTTATAGTCTGAATCCTAAGTTTACCTAAGTTATAGTCTGAATACTTATAATTCTAATATAAATCTCATAAACGTAAGTACTTATATTAGTCTCCTTGGCCCTCTCGTCGACGAAGCTCCCGTCCTTTCGTCTCTTGTGCGTATACTGGAATACATCGTGCATGGTGACCGATTCCGTCTCTTTACCATTTTTTACCGCCTGTTGGGACTGCATACAAAATATTCGTAGAATTTAATTAACTCCGTATATTAATAGTACCGAATTAAATAGTGGAATGAATTTACGGTATCTTACCAGATCTACACGCGTCGCTGCGTGGGGCCTTGATCCCCCCGTATGCAGATCCGCAACCCGTCGATTTGCCTTCGCTTTCTCCGATTTCTGCTTGTACGCAGGAGTATCCATCTTCTCTAAGATCTTCTCATAATACTCCTGCCGGATCCACTCCTTCTTCGAATGTACCGTTTGAAGGTCATACACCGCGTTCCGTATCTTCTTCTCGGCAGCGCTTTTGTAGGTCCTGCGGATCGCCTCCTCGCGATGGAGGGGCCACCAGAACGTCCTCTGACATACAAATCCAATTATCGTGTAATTAAAAATGGTTAATTAAGAGTAATTAATAATTAACCACAAGATATACATATATATATATATATATATATATATATATATATATATATATATATATATATATATATATATATATATATATATTCCTTTAATCTATATATATATATATATATATATATATATATATATATATATATATATATATATATATATATATAGATTAAAGGAATATATATATATATATATATATATATATATATATATATATACCCTCATCTCGTCGAGCCAGATGTACTGCAACTCTAGGGGCACCTCAGAAAAATTGAGGTAGGTAGTTAGCCCGGATAATCTGCCCTACAAGCCTGGCAGCATCCCACGGAAAAAATCTACAAAGAAGCAACGAATTGATTATTAACTTGAATAAATGAAACAAATTTAATAAATTAACTTAAATTTACTTACGATTCACCCGTGGGCCATAGCTCTCGTCGGAACTCGCCCATCGGCCTCTCTGGTGGGTCGGAGGATCCACGGCTCCGCGTATGTACTCGCCAGTAACCGGATGTAATTGAGTCCGGGGGTACTCGGGGGCCCACTTTGCAGTAACTGGTGGATCCGCTGACGGAACGGATCCGTCAGCGGATGGTGACGCTAGCCTCGACGAAGGTGACGATATCCCCGTGGTAGATCGACGGCGGGATGAGTCTGTGCCTGGGGTACTCTTCGGGTCAGGATCGCTAGATGGGATCATATCCCGGGAATGCTGAAGGTGACCACGACCACTACCACCAGCACCACCACCACGACCACGCCCATGACCAGGACCACCAGCACCAGCACCAGCACCACCAGCACCACGACTAGCACCACCACCATGACGAGTGCTAGCCACCATAACCTTTAAATAGAGCACATAAACATAATTAATAATATAGAAGTATAAATGAATATGAAACTAAACTAAAATATATATACCACCAGCAGGGCGACGAGTGTCGCCACGACGAGTGTCGCTGCGACGAAAAGGACTAGGAGTGCCATCTGCAAAAAGAAAATATACAATAAGTAGATGATCGAACGACAAAAGCATGAACTCAAACAAGAATGCAGAAGTTTAAACTGAATTCACTAAGTTAGTTGTAAGTGCTTTTATGAGGTCAAACTAAATTCACGTAATTGGAAGTGTTTTTAATATATACCGATATTTAATCAAATCATCGTCTTTTCTTCGTCCTCGTCCTCGGCCTCGTCTTCATCCCCATCCTCATCCTCATCCTAATCCTCATCGTCGTCTTTATCCTCATCCTCATCCTCATCCTTATCCTCATCGTCGACTTCATGTACTGAGCTTTGCTCATGGCATATTTAAGAAACACTTCTACGCCTGCCTGAAAATCGTCACTCACACCTATTCTGCTCTCCTGTTGTCGTTTGTACATCCATGTACGATCAATAAAGTAACGATCCATCACAGATTGGATGTAAAAATCTGTATCGTAAGACAAACTAAACAGATTCTCATAGAATTAGTTCGATACTAATATCGATACTCATATAAATAGTCTGATACCAATACCGATACTCATAGAAATAGTCCGATACCGATACCAATACTCATAGAAATAGTCTGATACCGATACTCATAGAAATAGCAGTCCGATTTCGATCCGATATCGATACTCATAGAAATAGTCCGATATCGATCCGATACCGATACTCATAGAAATAGTCCGATACCGATCCGATATTGATACTCATAAAAATAGTCCGATACTGATCCGATACCGATACTCATAGAAATAGTATGATAGCGATACCGATACCGCTACTCTGAACTAATTCGATACCGATACTTGCTTGACTCTTGCTGCTATTAAATATTAAGACTGGCACAATTATCAAAAGAAAAGAAGAAAAAATCTCACGGCTGTAACCAAAAAAAGAAACTTAAGAATCTTTGCACATGTTGCTTGTAACAATCAAAGAAAAATCTTTCGGTTTTCTATCCTACTTTTACTTTCTTTTCTTTATATACTGTTCCCCAACCTCATCTTATTCACACTGAACTGAACCCTTGTTTATGAAGGAGTAGAGATGGGTGGGCCATATATATATATGCCAAATTTTTTGTGCCGAATTTATTCATATGAAACGTACTAAACACGAAATAAATCTAATCCGAATGTTTTTGGTTAGATAATTTTTTTACCGAATTTTTTACCGTATTTTACTAATATTATGCTGAGTTATACTCATATGAAAAGTATAATTATATCACCTACAAGCAAGTAATAGAGACCGTGGGATTCATGTAAAAATATTCACAGAATAATAAACATTCATAGAATATGAAACCTACAAACTAGTTATTTAACATTGAGGGTTTTTCTACTAGTTAATTTATGTCCATTCACAGAATAATAAACATTCACCCGCAGACCCACACCTCCGGCCCCCTCCGCTCCCTTACCCCACCCCCCCTGCGACCCCCAACCCCACCACCGTCGACCCCCACCCGCAGACACACACACCGTCGGCCCCCCTCCGCTCCACTACCCCCTCCCCACAATGCGACCCCCACCCCCACAACCGTCGACCCCCACCCGCAGACCCATACACCGGCCCCCCCTACGATCCCTACCCCGCCCCCTCCCCCCCCGTGCGACCCCCACCCCCACCACCGCCGAGCCCCACCCGCAGACCCACACCCCCGGCCCCACTCCGCTCCCTTACCCCCCTCCCGTGCGACCCCCACCCCCACCACCGCCGACCCCCCACCCCCGCCGACCATATCACCGCCGACCCCCACCTCGAGAGAGAGAGAGAGAGATAGAGAGAGAGAGAGAGAGAGAAAGAGGGGGGTACCTGAGTGAGAGAGACCTGCGCGCAAGAGAGAGAGATGTGAGAGAAAATTTTGGGAGGAATGAAAAGTTTTCCCACGTCGGTTCATTTTAAGTTAGGGCTGGGTATTTAGCGACGGATTAGCGATGGATATATCCGTCGCTAATCCGTCGCTATACCCCCTTATTTGGCCGACGGCCTATCCGTCGCTACTTGGTCGTCAAATTTTGCGCCAATTTTTTAACATTTTTTTCGCCAAATTTTGACAAATTTGCGACGACCTAGCGATGCCATTTTTTGGTCGCTATATTTTCGACGATTCAGCGACGGATTGGCGACCAAGTTTCGCCCTTAAAATTAAAAAAAATATAGGCCGCTATTCGATGGCAGACCGTCGATATTTAGTCGGTTGTCCGTCGCTCTTAGCGACAGACATAATCCGTCGCTAAACCTCCATCGTCAATTCACTGTATTTTGGTAGTGGCTGCAAGAAAATCTAAATTTCCATAACTTGGATAAGTATATCTAAAATCAGGCTCTATGTCCTTGTCATGCTAGCCAGTATGACTGCGATAAATTCTAAACTCCATAAATAAGGCAGATATTTACCTTTCTCACTGTCCTTATCAAATATGTTATCAGGTCATACCTTAAATAAAATATATTTAGATAAAAAAAATCAAAATCAACAACGAATATCAAGATTCAAAATTCAACAATGAATCCATCAAAATCAAATTCAATAACAAAGAGTAAGGGTGAATTAAAACAAAGGAAAAAGATTTCAAATCGAAGCTCAAAATGAGATTCTCAAGGGTCGTCCTAGGAATCTCTCAAGGAATTCTAACAGTGATTAAGTATCCTATCATTCTAACACCTTACTTCCTATACTCTATAGCAGGCTCGTAGTAGTACAACTAAGTCGTTATGCTACTAAGATATCGCACAAATACGAATCTCGACCTGCATGGACCACCGCTAAAAATGTGTCACAACCCGTGTAATGCCCGTATTTCGGAATACGTATTTTGATTAGGCTTATATGTATTTCGAACCTGTATTTTATTTTCTCAGATTCTGGCCTGTAATTGTGTTTTGGCTTAACTTGCGGATTTTGGTTTTCTCGTAAAACGGGTTTTGGACCAGGCTTGGTTTTATTTTGTGGAGAAGGAATTGGTTTGGTTTGGTTTAGTATGTATTGGAACACCCTTAGCTAAACCTCCACCCTCAACACAACATATCATCCCTCATTAAAACCCCACCTAACTTTCTCTCTCCTTATAACTTCCATTAATTTCTTCATCTTCTTCTTCCTTCCTCCACACAACACCAACACCATAGGCAAGTGCACCTTGCCACCACATAAGGACCCAATTTTTATTTGTCCATTAGCTAGATTAGGCCATGGTGAACAACATTAGAACTTGGCATTTTGTGATTTGGAGCTTCCATTTTTCTAGATCTAAGTTGTAACCATTTTCGGTTTTTCTTGGTTTTGATCTATTAAACTTAGATTTTTCTATGTTTTGAGGCTTCCATGTGGAAGAGAATTCAATTTTACACAAGTTAGAACATTAAAAATCCAAATTTGGTTTTGTTTTGGCAAAGATATAAAGATTTGAAAATTGGAGTTCTTGGGGTTTTTTTTCTTGGCCAGATGGAGAAGAAGACCTCGGCCTGCGCTCTTTAGCGCATGGCCGGACTGCGCAACTCCTCGGCCAGCGCTTCTTAGCTCCAGCACCTTCCTCCCACTGGCGCACTTGACTGCTGCGCAGCTCGGCTCCAGCGCAACCCAACCCTAGCGCAGCTCACCCCAGCGTGCTTTACTTTAGTGCAATCCGCTTTCAGCGCAACTCGACCCAGTGCAAGCCATCTTCAGCGCAACCCAACCCATGCGCAGTCCATTTCCCCCAACGCAATCTGATCCCCTGCGCAACTTGTTACCCATGGTGATTTGGTTTCAATTTCTTGGTCTTGGCTTCTCTTTTGTGGATTGGAGTTTTGAGATCTATTTCCATACAACACGACTGTCTCGACCCAACACCACCTGGCACAGTTTTTGGTGTTTTGCTTATGACTAGTACGGTTTTCATAAATTTTGTGATTTATGATTCTAGTGTTTTCTGATCTTCTTGATAGTGACCCGACGGGGTGTGCCCTTAACTTTTAACCTGTAATTCATGATTAATCTTGACACTGGATAACTTGATAATGGCCTGTGGCGGCGCACTCCTGACGTGTAACTTGTAACCTGACTTGTAACTTGACCTGGCTTGATGCTGTTGCGATGGCTAACTTGACTCGAAAAATCAACTCTGACCCCGTGGGTGTTCATTCTTGCTGCTTTGTGCAATCTACTTGTCTTGTCTCGCATCATGTCTAGGACGTGACTCCCTGGTTACCACGGTCAGGGATTCATACTGAATATGGATTAGGCTAATGACTAGATCAAACTATAGTTCATGGAGAATTTTCAGTCACAGGCGATCTCGTTATCTGGGCGCTTTAAACGGACTTGTAGCCTGCCGACGAGTAGGGCACATTTCCAGTACACTGTTACGTGTTGCACTCTCTAAGTCACCTAAGGGTATATCGTCTCCTGGGCGATGTACCTAACCATACTCTCAACCCGCAGAAGGATAACTGGATAGTCTGCAGGGCTTGGGACTGGGAATTTCTCATTTGCATCTTGTTAGTAATTAGGCTTCTGATAACCCTAGTTAGTTTAGTAGTAAGCCGTAGTAATTGCTTGGCCGTTTGTGAATGGATGGTGTTCAGCCTTGTCTAAGTCTCGTCTAAGTCCCTGCTCCTGTACATGATTGTTTTACTTGTTCTTAACAACAAATGGGTAGTGACATAGTGCTATTCAGGCGAAGGGTTACAACCCCGGTCCTTGTTTGGTTTACGGGTTGTAACCTGGCTTCCGGAATGGTTCCACGTCCCTAGTCGTTTACTGTCCTGTTGTACTCTTTATTACTTGTACTTTTCTTCTATTTTCTTATGTTCTGATATGCTGGCTTTTGTTCTTATTTCGTGGCCTCCTTTGTGGCACTTGCTCTTTCTGGGGTTTGACCCAGCTGGTTTTGTGTGGCCAGATTTTGGAGCAGCACCCGAGGATCTACCGAACTTCCAGCCCGATGGTGGCGACTAGAAGAAACCCGGGCTACGAGTGGGTTTTCCATTTTGTTTCGCTCATTACCTTGTAAAATTATTCTTTTGAGACGTTTAGCCGACGATCACCTGTTAGCTCGATGCATATTTACTTACTGTCTGCCAACGGGCTGTAACATGATCAACAAATCCTAGGGTTGATCATGTATGACTGAACTCTTGCTAGTCTTGACATTTTGTACGACTAGCTTCAAGATCATCCAATATATAATATTTAGGACGCCTTTTATTGTATATTTGGTGGTCTAACATCTTGTAACTATATTACTTGCTGGAGATTGAGACAATAGGCTTGACCTTAAGAGACCATTGGCTTGTAGTAAACCCTCATATCTAGACAGTCGTGACCGTATAGCGAGGTGGATTCTATTTCAATATACGTAGCCGGCTATGTACGCCCCCGCTCTCCAGTATTCTGGTTCTGGGGCGTCACATGGTTTAAGTGGTGGCCCATGCAGGTCCTGGTATACAAGAATGTGAGGGTTTACCTAATAGATGTCTCAATCAGTATTCGCCCTTGATCTCTGTTCGTATCTTTAATTCCCTGAGAATCTTGACCTGATCACATGCTTGTATCGTTGATCTGTCCTGGTCCTTCCTTATTATTTTCCTGTGTCGTCTTCTTCAGCGGCACTGTACCTGACCCCGCCGATCAGCAAGGTGGAGCACTTCCCGTGGATCAGCAGCAACCCGAAGATCAAGCCCAGCATTCCGGAGTAGCCTCCCGAGTTGTACCTACTGGAGGAGAGCCCCCAGTTCGGCCCATCCAGCCTGCAGAGCCTGACGATGGCACCTTGGTAGGTCTCATCAGGACCTTGATAGCTTCCCAGGATCGTAGAGGAGACGCCTTACATCACGCAGTGGCAGATGCTTTGACCAGAGGCGGTCATCCAGGGAACAGTGCGGCCAACAGCTTCAAGCGCTTGAACCCTCCCTTCTTCGACGGCAGCGAAGATGCGATTGCCGAGGACGCTTGGCTTCAGGATACCGAGGTAATTCTGGAAGCAGCTAGGACACCTAAGAATGAGAAGGTGGCGGTGGTACGCCTACAGTTGCTGGACTTAGCTCGTAGTTGGTGGGCGACGCAGGCCGTAGGATTAGCGGCGCCGGTCACTTGGGCGGTATTTAGAGAAAGGTTCCAGACGAAGTATTTTGATGCTATAGCTCGGTACGACCTACAGACGAGGTTCACCAACTTGAAGCAAGGAGGCAGATCGGTCGACGGTTATGCATCTGAGTTTTCTAGACTCAGTAGGTTTGCCCCCACCTTAGTGGCAACCGAGTTTGATAGGGCCCAACGGTTCCAGCAGGGACTGTATTTGGAGATCTTGTTGGCAGTCGAGCAGTTCGAGCACCAGACGTTCGATGCAGTATTGAAAGCAGCTAAGAGGCACGAGTACACCTCCCAGAGGATCGTGGATAGGACCGGAGGTAGGAAGCGGTCCCACAATCAGATACACCAATCATCAGCTCCAGCCCCGGCGGCAAGGGGTTTGACCATTGGAACTCCGAGGCGGGCGGCCTCAGTGATGTCGGTTCAGCATTCAACCCCGACGTACCCGCAGCAGCAGAAGCAGAAGCAGACTTTCGCGATGGGATGTTCTTATTACGGGAAGCCAGGGCTCGTGGTGGCAGATTATCGCAGGGTGCAGGGACTGTGCCTGGCTTGTGGAGCGGCAGATCACAAGATAGGAGCCTGCCCGAATAGGGGTAGTTCGTCCTCTTCCAACCTAACCAGTCCATCAGTTAGGGGACCAGCACCTATGCAGCAACAGCAGTACCCGAGGCCATTGTTGCCTCAGGCCCAGGCATTCCATCAGCAGAACCAGCAGCAGTATACCCAAGCCCAAGTGCAGAGCAGGCAGAGAGGTTTTCAGCAGAGGGGACCCGCAGCCAGAGGACAAGGTCAGGCAATAATGATGGCTATGGAAGAAGAAGTTGCACCAGGTAAAGTAGTGGCAGGTACTATTCTCGTTAACTCCTCTCCAGCATTGGTATTATTTGATTCTGGTGCATCGCATTCATTCATGTTTGCATGATTCGCGACACGGATAGGATTGGAGCCAGAGTCATAATCAGTAAGGCTCAATATACTTACTGGTAATGGTCTTGTGGGAGTAGATCGAGTATTTTCCTCGTGTCGGATCGTAGTTAGCGGTAGAGAGTTCTCCGCTAGATTCATAGAGTTTCCTATGGCAGACTATGATGTAGTCTTAGGCACGGATTGGTTGAGGAACCAGTATGCTAGGATAGACTGCCACATTGGCAGGGTTGTTTTCAGCATTCCAGGCGAGCCAGAGTTTTTATTTTTAAGAGGCGTAGTGGAGCCATCTTTTCCAGTATTACGGATGGCGGTAGCAGCAGTACAGTTATCCCGGATAGTTGAAGAGTTTCCAGATGTCTTCCCAGAAGAACTTCCAGGGATGCCGCCAGAGCGGGAGATTTAGTTCACTATAGACTTAATCCCCGGGACAGCACCAGTATCAGAGCGAGTCTACAAGATGGCGTCTTCAAAGTTGGAGATTTTGTACAAGATGATTGAAGAACTCAGGACCAAGGGATTCGTCCGTGCAAGTGGATCGCCTTGGGGAGCCCCGATGCTTCTTATGAAAAAGAAGGATGGTACGTCCAGGTTATGTGTAGATTATCGTACCTTGAACTCAGTGACAATCAAGAACAGATACCCTCTCCCGAGGATAGATGACTTGTTTGATCAACTCAAAGGGGCTTTAGTGTTTTCGAAGATAGACTTGCGGTCAGGATACCACCAGATCAGAGTCAGAGAGCAGGACATCCCGAAGACAGCTTTTCGATCTAGGTATGGACATTGGGAGTTCTTTGTTATGCCATTCGGAGCAACCAATACGCCAGCCGTACATGGACCTCATGAATCGTATTTTTATGCCTTACTTGGATCAGTTCGTGATCGTATTCCTAGATAATATCCTGGTCTACAGCAAGAGCGAAGCAGAGCATGAGCAGCATCTCAGAATCGTCCTTCAGACGCTTAGAGAGCACCAGTTGTACGCCAAGTTCAGTAAATACGAGTTCTGGCTCGATCGTATTTCATACTTGGGTTACATCATTACCCGAGGAGGAGTGGAAGTAGATCCCCAAAAGATTATGGCTATCGAGATGTGGCCAGTACCTAGCTCAGTGGCAGAGGTTCGCAGCTTCCTTGGATTGGCCGGCTACTACCGGCGATTCGTTTCAGATTTTGCCAGGATTTCAGCGTCGATGACCCAGTTGACCCGCAAGGATGTGCCGTTCGTATGGACAGCAGAGTGTCAGGAATCATTTGAGAAGTTGAAGCGAGGTTTGGTAATGGCTCCCATTCTCACACTTCCAGATGGGACCGGAGGATTCACAGTTTATTACGACGCTTCAGGCAGAGGATTGGGGTGTGTCTTGATGCAGCATGGGAAGGTAATATCTTATGCGTCACGTCAACTTCGTGATCATGAGAAGACTTACCCGACCCACGACTTGGAACTGGCAGCAGTAGTGTTCACACTTAAGCTTTGGCGGCACTACTTGTACGGAGATAGAGGAGATATTTACTGATCACAAGAGCCTGAAGTATGTTTTCACCCAGAAGGACCTTAACATGCGGCAGAGAAGATGGCTCGAGCTACCGGTGGACTACGATGTGGACTTGCAGAATCACCCAGGAAAGGCCAACATTGTAGCAGATGCATTGAGCAGGAGAGCCAGAGTTTACTTCCTAACAGCGCAACCAGAGTTATTGTCACGTCCCGATCCCGCAGAGTCCTTTCGCCCTCGCTTCGGCTCTTTTGGGATCGTTCGTCCTCGCTAAGGCGTGATGCCGTACAAGCCTAAGTTGTGCTTGCACAAGGCCGAGACCTGAAGTAAGACAAGATAGATAAGGTTGACAATACGCAGCGGAACGTATCGCAGATAATTGAAGCAGCAGCGGACATATTTCAGAATACATGCAATGAACACAATGGTAACAAGGAACAATTCTCTTTATTGATTTCATTTGAACAGATTACAAGCTCTCAATTCTCTCTGATACAATATTATATTCTCTCAGAACTTTACAGATTACAATGATCCCGTTCCCATACATTACATCCCTTTATATACAAAACCAACTCTTGCAACAGATGTCATCTCTTTGCATCTCTTCTGATTTCTGGCTCCTGAGGATGAGGCTCGGGCTATCGCTTCGGACTATCCTTCTCGATGCATAGTGCACCTGCATACAGACTGATGGTGGGTCAGTATATCAGTATACTGGTGAATTGTGAACAAAGAGCTACATTTGTCTGAAACGATCACTGTTCAATTAGTGAGAAAATGTTTCTTGTGATGTGATCTTGCTACTTTTACCTATGTTTATTTCATGCATACAGAGTCAGTTTACATCTCTTTTGAAAACACATCTTTGAAAAGCCAATATTTTATTCTATTTCATCTCAAGCATACAAGGGACTAATCAATTCAAGCACGATGAGTGTTCATTTGTGTAGTGCGCAGCGTGTTTCATGAGCATATTATTTCTTTTATTTGAACAACTGTTAGGGTCAATGACAAGCACGATATCATATCTTTTTCTTTGATTCAAGACATTCTAAGGGTCAGATTACAAGCATGATATTACATCTTTTCTTTAGTGGAACATAGCACTTCTGGGTAACAGATTAATCTCTGCAAGCAATTCATATAGCAACTCAAGCATTACATGTGTATCACTTTTTTAGTGATTCTTACCATAGCCGACCGTCCATCCCTGCACAAGACAAGGATTAGCATAAACATGATAAAACCCACATTATTTCCTGTTCGTCTCTGCATCGTTAGCTCTTAGCAAAACATATGATAGACACATACAGACCGATTGGCAGCTGTGACTCTTCGGTTCAGCTCTACACCAATCCACACTTATCTATATGATGGTCCATGGAAAACCCATGATTAGCCGCTGTGACTCTTGGGTTCAGCTCGTTGCTAAGGACATTAATGCAACACCCGAGGCCCTTACACCTCGTAGTGTCTAGACAATCTCTCCTAGGCCGATCAGCTCCCAGTGCCCTGGAAACTGTCGAAAGATCTAGTAACCTTGTATACAAGTCCAATGCATGAATAGAACATCTAGCAGACAGACTCTTTGAGGGGCAATGATTCATCTTTCTCTATATCAATCTTTGTAACAACAGAGCTATGACTCCGTTTTCTCTCTTTTTTGTGATCTCAGAGCCGAAGCTCCTACATAGTAATTTTCGTTTACAACATATACAAGTTCATCTGTATATGTCTAGCATTCAAAGCATATTTGAAGGACAAACATTGATCAAGCATTCAATTCGATTCATTTGTCTCCTCTTATCCAATCAAGCATGACAAGCATCATATCGGTTCTTATTAGCAGGCAACAAGTCTTCTTATTAGCATGTAGATGATTTCTTTTCTTGTTCTTAGCATGGCAAGGTTCTCTTTATCAAGGCAACATTCATTTCTTAACGAGGCAACATGTGAATTCTCTTAAAGCATACTCAATGATTTACCATCTTGTTATTAACAATAGAATTCAATCAAAAACTTAGATTCTTAAGGCGTAAGCGAATCAGCAAATGAGACTTTGTTCACTCACCCAGATTAATCGTCTTCTGTTGCAGAGCCAGCAATCCGATCTTTCTGTCTATCTAGTGCCTTCGCGGAGCGGGGCACTACATAATTACCTACCGAAAAGAAGTTTCGTCCTCGAAACTTAAGGAGAAACTTACGATATCCTTAGCAGCGATAGTCCTCATCCTTCGCCATCATCAATTCATGAAATCACAATTCAGATCATATCAAAACTCTTGTTCAATCAATCATTTCAATCTCAATCAATCAAATCGATAAAACATTTACCGGCATCATAAAAATATTTACGGACTTATTGTATGGAACGTTCATCTCATTATTGATATCGAGTAGTCAATGGAATTTCGATCAAAAGACATGTAAAATTCAATTGAATCAAAATTGGCCAGAGGATCGTGTTGCTTTGATACCATTCTGTCACGCCCCGATCTCGCAGAGTCCTTTCGTCCTCGCTTTGGCTCTTTTGGGATTGTTCGTCCTCGCTAAGGCATGATGCCGTACAAGCCTAAGTTACGCTTGTACAAGGTCGAGACCTCAAGCAAGACAAGATAGATAAGGTTGACAATACGCAGTGGAACGTATCGCAGATAATTGAAGCAGCAGCGGACATATTTCAGAATACATGCAATAAACACAATGGTAACAAGGAACAATTCTCTTTATTGATTTTATTTGAACAGATTACAAGCTCTCAATTCTCTCTGATACAATATTACATTTTCTCAGAACTTTACAGATTATAATGATCCCGTTCCCATACATTACATCCCTTTATATACAAAACCAACTCTTGCAATAGATGTCGTCTCTTTGCATCTCTTCTGATTTCTGGCTCCTGAGGATGAGGCTCGGGCTATCGCTTCGGACTATCCTTCTCGATGCATAGTGTACCTGCATGCAGACTGATGGTGGGTCAGTATATCAGTATACTGGTAAATTATGAACAAAGAGCTACATTTGTCTGAAACGATCACTGTTCAATTAGTGAGAAAACGTTTCTTGTGATGTGATCTTGCTACTTTTACCTATGTTCATTTCATGCATACAGAGTCAGTTTACAACTCTTTTGAAAACACATCTTTGAAAAGCCAATATTTCATTCCATTTTATCTCAAGCATACAAGGGACTAATCAATTCAAATACGATGAGTGTTCATTTATGCAGTGCGCAGCGTATTTCATGAGCATATCATTTCTTTTATTCGAACAACTGTTAGGGTCAATGACAAGCATGATATCATATCTTTTTCTTTGATTCAAGACATTCTAAGGGTCAGATTACAAGCATGATATTACATCTTTTCTTTAGTGGAACATAGCACTTCTGGGTAACAGATTAATCTCTGCAAGCAATTCATATAGCAACTCAAACATTACATGTGTATCACTTTTTCAGTGATTCTTACCATAGCCGACCGTCCATCCCTGTACAAGACAAGGATTAGCATAAACATGATAAAACCTATATTATTTCCTGTTCGTCTCTACATCGTTAGCTCTTAGCAAAACATATGATAGACACATACAGACCGATTGGCAGCTGTGACTCTCCGGTTCAGCTCTACACCAATCCACACTTATCTATATGATGGTCCATAGGAAACCCATGATTAGCCACTGTGACTCTTGGGTTCAGCCCGTCGCTAAGGACATTGATGCAACACCCGAGGCCCTTGTACCTCGTAGTGTCTAGACAATCTCTCCTAGGCCGATCAGCTCCCAGTGCCCTGGAAACTGTCGAGAGATCTAGTGACCTTGTATACAAGTTGTCCGAGACCAATGCATGAATAAAATATCTAGCAGACAGACTCTTTGAGGGGCAATGATTTATCTTTCTCTATATCAATCTTTGTAACAACAGAGCTATGACTCTGTCTTCTCTCTTTTCTGTGATCTCAGAGCCAAAGCTTCTACATAGTACTTTTCTTTTACAACATATACAAGTTTATCTGTATATGTCTAGCATTCAAAGCATATTTGAAGGACAAACAATGATAAAGCATTCAATTCGATTCATTTGTCTCCTCTTATCCAATCAAGCATGACAAGCATCATATCGATTCTTATTAGCAGGCAACAAGTCTTCTTATTAGCATGCAGATGATTTCTTTTCTTGTTCTTAGCATGGCAAGGTTCTCTTTATCAAGGCAACATTCATTTCTTAACGAGGCAACATGTGAATTCTCTTAAAGCATACTCAATGATTTACCATCTTGTTATTAACAATAGAATTCAATCAAAAACTTAAAATTTTAAGGCGTAAGCGAATCAGCAAATGAGACTTCGTCCACTCACCCAGATTAATCGTCTTCTGTTGCAGAGCCAGCAATCCGATCTTTCTGTCTATCTAGTGCCTTCGCAGAGCGGGGCACTACAGTTATTGGCAGATCTTCAGAAGATGGGAATTGAAGTGGTTCTTCCTACCAATGTGGCATTGATGGCCAGTCTACAGGTTCAGTCCAGCATAGTTGAGAGGATCCGGATGGCGCAATCTACAGATTCTAAGATTCAGTGACTCAGAGCAGAGTGTGAGGCAGGGAGAAGGCCAGAGTTGTGCATTCATGAAGATGGTACACTTCGGCACGGCACTCGTCTTTGTGTACCCAGTGGAGATATCAGACAGGAGGTCATGGCAGAAGCTCACAGTTCACAGTATTCTATTCACCCCGGTGGTACGAAGATGTACCGTGACATTCGTCAGCACTTCTGGTGGAATGGCATGAAGAGGGAGATAGCCCGGTTTGTCTCTCGGTGTTTGGTTTGCCAGCAGGTTAAAGCTGAACATCAGAGGCCCGCTGGACTTCTTCAGCCCTTGCCGATTCCAGAATGGAAGTGGGAGCATGTGACCATGGATTTTGTGACTGGATTGCCAAGATCCCTAGCTGGTCGAGATGCTATTTGGGTTATAGTTGACGGGCTCACGAAGGTGGCTTACTTTCTTCCGTTCAGAGTTGGTCAGTCGACAGCTCAGCTAGCAGAGATGTAGCTCAGGCAGATTGTCAGGCTTCACGGTGTGCCCGTCAGTATCACCTTGGACCGAGATTCAAGGTTTACGTCACACTTTTGGCGCAGCCTGCAAGAGAGTTTGGGAACTCACCTTCAGTTTAGCTCAGCTTATTACCCGCAGACAGATGGCCAGTCGGAACGCACGATCCAAACTCTTGAAGATATGTTGAGGTCTTGTACCCTTGACTTCGGTGGTTCATGGGAGGATCACCTGCACCTGGTAGAATTCTCGTACAATAATAGTTTCCAGACTAGTATTCAGATAGCTCCGTTCGAGGCACCGTATGGTAGAAAGTGCAGATCCCCGCTAGCATAGGACGACATCGGAGAGAGGCAGATGCTCGGTCCAGAAATGATTGCCCAGATAGTTGAAGTGGTCAGAGGGATCAGAGATCATCTTCGAGTGGCCCAAGATCGCCAGTGCCATTGGGCCGATGCTCATCGACGTCCCTTAGAGTTTGCTATCGCCGACCATGTATTCCTTAGGATCTCGCCTAACCGCGGCGTCATTCGCTTTGGCATACAGAAAGAGCTTAGTCCTAGGTATATAGGGCCGTTCGATATCCTGGAGCGAGTAGGAGATGTATCATATCGTCTCGCTCTTCTGTCGTCGCTAAGTGAGGTACATAATGTATTCCATGTGTCCCAATTACGACGGTACATTCCGGACCCGAGCCATATCCTGGACCATTCGGAATTGGTTGTTGGTACCAACCTTTCGTATGAGGAGAGGCCCGTGTCTATATTGGACCAGAGAGAAAAGATACTCAAGAACAAGACTATTTGCTTAGTCCATGTTGCTTGGGGTCATCACTCTCTAGGTGAGTCAACGTGGGAGCGTGAGGACGACATCCGATCGCGATATCCCGACTTATTTGACTCGTAAGGTATAATATCTTCCTTATGCCTTATGCCCTCCATCCCTTACTTGCATGTATGATTGTTTGATTGTTTGCTTAGTGTAGCTTATTTGTGAATAGTATAGCTGGCTCTTACATCTCTAAGCATCTTGATTTAAATTCCGAGGATGAAATTCTTTTAAGGTGGGTAGAGTTGTAATGCCCGTATTTCGAAATACGTATTTTGATTAGGCTTATATGTATTTCGAACCTGTATTTTATTTTCTCAGATTCTGGCATGTAATTGTGTTTTGGCTTAACTTGCAGATTTTGGTTTTCTCGTAAAACAGGTTTTGGACCTGGCTTGGTTTTATTTTGTGGAGAAGGAATTGGTTTGGTTTGGTTTAGTATGCATTTGAACACCCTTAGCTAAACCTCCACCCTCAACACAACATATCATCCCTCATTAAAACCCCACCTAACTTTCTCTCTCTTTATAACTTCTATTAATTTCTTCATCTTCATCTTCCTTTCTCCACACAACACCAACACCATAGGCAAGTGCACCTTGCCACCACATAAGGACCCAATTTTTATTTGTCCATTAGCTAGATTAGGCCATGGTGAACAACATTAGAACTTGGCATTTTATGATTTGGAGCTTCCATTTTTCTAGATCTAAGTTTTAACCATTTTCAATTTTTTTTTTGTTTTGATCTACTAAACTTAGATTTTTCCTTGTTTTGAGGCTTCCATGTGGAAGAGAATTCAATTTTACACAAGTTAGAACTTTAAAAATCCAAATTTGGTTTTGTTTTGGCAAAGATATGAAGATTTAAAAATTGGAGTTCTTGGGGTTTTTCCTCTCGGCCAGCTGGAGAAGAAGACCACGGCCTGCGCTCTTTAGCGCATGGCCGGACTGCGCAACTCCTCGGCCAGCGCTTTGCGCTGGGCTGACTTGCGCTGGCGCTTCTTAGCTCCAGCGCCTTCCTCCCACTGGCGTACTTGACTGCTGCGCAGCTCATCCCCTGCGCAGCTCGGCTCCAGCGCAACCTAACCCTAGCGCAGCTCACCCTAGCGCGCTTTACTTTAGCGCAATCCGCTTTCAGCGCAACTCTACCCAGCGCAAGCCATCTTCAGCGCAACCCAACCCCTGCGCAGTCTATTTCCCCCAGCGCAATCTGATCCCCTGCGCAACCTGTTACCCATGGTGATTTGGTTTCATTTTCTTGGTCTTGGCTTCTCTTTTGTGGATTGGAGTTTTGAGATCTTGTTCTACACAATACGACTGTCTCGACCCAATACGACCTGGCACAGTTTTTGGTGTTTTGCTTATGACTAGTACGATTTTTATGAATTTTGTGATTTATGATTCTAGTGTTTTCTGATCTACTTGATAGTGACCCGACGGGGTGCGCCCTTAACTTTTAACCTGTAATTCATGATTAATCTTGACACTGGATAACTTGATAATGGCCTGTGGCGGCGCACTCCTGACGTGTAACTTGTAACCTGACTTGTAACTTGACCTGGCTTGATGCTGTTGCGATGGCTAAGTTGACTCAAAAAATCAACTCTGACCCCGTGGGTGTTCATTCTTGTTGCTTTGTGCAATCCACTTGTCTTGTCTCGCATCATGTCTAGGACGTGACTCCCTGGTTACCACGGTCAGGGATTCACACTGAATATGGATTAGGCTAATGACTAGATCAAACTATAGTTCATGGAAAATTTCCAGTCACAGGCGATCTCGTTATCTGGGCGCTTTAAACGGACTTGTAGCCTGCCGACGAGTAGGGCACATTTCCAGCACACTGTTACGTGTTGCACTCTCTAAGTCACCTAAGGGTATATCGTCTCCTGGGCGATGTACCCAACCATACTCTCAACCCGCGGAAGGATAACTGGATAGTCTGCAGGGCTTGGGACTGGGAATTTCTTATTTGCATCTTGTTAGTAATTCGGCTTGTGATAACCCTAGTTAGTTAAGTAGTAAGCCGTAGTAATTGCTTGGCCGTTTGTGAATGGATGGTGTCCAGCCTTGTCTAAGTCTCGTCTAAGTCCCTGTACCTGGTACTCCTGTATATGATTATTTTACTTGTTTTTAACAATAAATGGGTAGTGACAGTGCTATTCAGGCGAAGGGTTACAACCCCGGTCCTTATTTGGTTTACGGGTTGTAACCTGGCTTCCGGAATGGTTCTACGTCCCTAGTCATTTATTGTCCTGTTGTACTCTTTATTACTTGTACTTTTCTTCCATTTTCTTATGTTCTGATATGCTGGCTTTTGTTCTTATTTCCTGGCCTCCTTTGTGGCACTTGCTCTTTCTAGGGTTTGACCCAGCTGGTTTTGTGTGGCCAGATTTCGGAGCAGCACCCGAGGATCTACCGAACTTCCAGCCCGATGGTGGCGACTAGAAAAAACCCGGGCTACGAGTGGGTTTTCTATTTTGTTTCGCTCACTACCTTGTAAAATTATTCTTTTGAGGCGTTTAGCCGACGAGCACCTGTTAGCTCGATGCATATTTACTTACTGTCTGCCTACGGGCTGTAACATGATCAACAAATCCTAGGGTTGATCATGTATGACTGAACTCTTGCTAGTCTTGACATTTTGTACGACTAGCTTCATGATCATCCAATATGTAATATTTGGGATACCTTTTATTGTATATTTGGTGGTCTAACATCTTGTAACTATATTACTTGCTGGAGATTGAGACAATAGGCTTGACCTTAAGAGACCGTTGGCTTGTAGTAAACCCTCATATCTAGACAGCCGTGACCGTATAGCAAGGTGGATTCCATTTCAATATACGTAGCTGGCTATATACGCCCCCGCTCTCCAGTATTCTGGTTCTGGGACGTCACAACCCGCACCTAGTGTAGGCGCTCGAGAAGTAGGTACGTCCATCCTACGTCGCAGTGTCGACGGTAGAACGTTGTTCTAGGTCACAATCACAACTAACACTATATGATATAATCTTTAAATGGAGGACAATCTCTGAAGGATACAATCTCAATCACAAAACTAGAGGTAGATAATCAGCACGATGAAATAGATAACATCCACAAGAGGGATACAACCAAAAATGAATAAGTTAAGTGTTTAACAAACACAAAATCTCAATATCTAAAATAAAATACATCTCCAAGGCAAACAAGAAATAAGATAAACAAAACTCTTGACATCTAGTCCAAGCTCTACTAGTGTCCTTTAGGCTAGCTATGATCCTCCAAGTTACATGTAAAGTTTTATCAATAGATCCAATCAGGACAGGAACGAATACATATCTCTCACACTGTTCATGTTATGATAGGAAATGTAAAGCAAGCTATAGAATAAAGTACATGAAAACTGTAAGATTAAACGTGAAAAATAAGAGAGAATATGATAACAAAAGGTATCTATATATGGTAATAGAGAACTGTAAGTGACTAAGTGATTTAGAGTACAAGATATTATGTGAACGGCTTGAATTTGCACATGATTATACTACAGAGTTTGCACATGATTACACTACTTTGAAATTGTTCACATGACCACTTCTACTCTCCCGTACCCCAATTAATACACAAGGATCTAGACAGGTTATGTTATTGTGCATAAAAGTTTATATATGAAGCTCATGAGATCATGAGAGTACATGAGAGCACATGAGTGTACATGAACAATAAGAGACCATGGTGTAGTACCCTGACCCGCAAGATGCCTTATGATGGATGGTTGGTTCGATGCAGCCTTGTTGGACTTGGAAATATGTGAAGGATCACTTAGAAGACTATGCAATTCATGGCAAAAATCGTCTTATAAATGTGAGTAGTGTTGAACCCTTCGAAGATCCTTTAGCTTCACGCTTAAAATAAAGGATAGTATGCTATATTTCTTACTGGAGAAATGTTTGGTTTACAACCAAACTTTTACAACCTTTTTACAACTTACACCCATTTGCTGACACATGGGCCAGACCACCACCTGGCCCACATGTCAGAAAATGGGTGAGTGGTTGTAAGAAGGTTGTAAAAGTTTGGTTGTAACTGTAGCATTGCTCTTCTTACTGAGTTGCTCTATAACACCTTGCATGGAATTCAAAAAGATAACGAAAGATAAATAATCACCTGAACGTAAACTATGTTGCTAGATGAATTGTATGCTTGTACGACGTGGCGATGAATTACATGACAGGTGAAGGCAAGGTCCCAAATACTTGGGCGGTAAGTATATCGATCCTTAGCTCGACGAATAGATGGTAACACAGATGTTAAGACCCAAGAACTGGGCAGTAAGCATGCTTAAATTACGTCCGAATGAATGTATGGTAAAACAGATGCTAAGTCCCAAAAGATTGGGCGGTGAGTGCATTGAGTTGGTTGGAAAGATATATGGTATCAAAGATGTGGAAAAGAGATTGGTTAACAACATTCTATTATCCCATCATCGATGTAGAATGTTGATTACGCCAAGACCCTGGAAAGATGGTAAGATGGCAATACGATTGAGAACGGTGGCTGAGCATTTAGTTTTCCTTACCATGCATTATATGTTTTCTTCTTAGATAAGTTGCATATACTTGCATGGTCATGGACAACTTGTATACAAGGTAGTTCCTAGAATGGTAATCCACGGCCACGAACCCGATTCATCCTGGGGGAACAAGGATGGTGTCAACGTACTAACATCAGGATTTCAGGACTTGCAGTGGGGGCTTGCAACCGCCTACTGAAAGGACGCCGAAATCCTATTGTGCTGAAGTAGTAGTACGGTGTTCGGAAACCTCCCATGGATTCACACCACATTCGGAGTTAGCTGTTCGCCTGTAAGATGGTCCAAGATGGCGTGTCTCCAGAGACTTTCATATAGATAGGTCTAGTGCTAATGATGTCTTATGTAGGCAGAGTAAGTTATTACTCAAATATAGGAAAGGATGTCGGCTGTTGGTAAGAATCACCTGAACGGTGATATTTATATTGAATCATGATATTGTTTCTAACAATGTCTTGTGTAGGCTGAGTGAGTATTATAAATGTACAGGGATGGCTACATGACCGTGGATAAGAATCACCAAAGGGTGATATCATATTGCTTTAAATTATGTTGGCTATGAGATTTGCATGCTCTACCTCTTGTCGGCTATAGATATGAAATTGACCCTAAGGCAACGAGAAAGACCACTGTTAATAATATTCTATATCATGATTACTTAGTGTTGTCTTCTTATGTGAGTTGGGCCAGCACCGCTCGCCAGTACATTGATGATGTACTGACCCACATTGTGGGCAATATTACAGGTGCTTGCGTATGGAAGAAATCGTTTAATCAGTGCTTGGCATCGATGAATCGGATGGGTGTACAGAAGCTCTTCTTTCACGATGATATCTTCTGCTATACGGAACATAATGTATGGAACAGTGTAACTCAGTTGTACCAGTGAGATTGTAGCCAAATTGGCAAGTTTATTGTAAAGAAGTCGGCATATTCAGTTGTAGCCTAAAGGGCAAGTGTATACATTTAATTGGCTATTCAAGAGTCTTGTAATCAGTTGTAAACCATGTATTCCGCTGCAAGTCTTGTAATCTATTACAATTATCAATAAAGAGTTATGTTTCTTCAATATCTTGTGTGACTTCAATTTATCTGCCTGGTTTTGCTGCATTGTCGTTGTTTTTCTGAAAAATACCAGGAACTGTAATGGTTTTGTCGTGTACAAGTACAATCTAGACTTGTACGGTATCATACCCAATGGCTAGTTTTTGATCCTCCGGGATCGGGTATTCGATCCTCCGGGATCGGGGTGTGACACATGGAATACATAATGTTCGTGAAAAGCACATGACATGATGTATTCGATGCACCCGAGGGAGATAACATCTCATGTAATGATCTATATAGTACTAATCCGTGATAACATCGTGTTAGCATCAAGTAAATTAGTCTATAACAAGAATATAATTCCTAGTAAGTATAAAACGGTCAGATAATGTACTCGCCTGATAACCTGAACAGCTGATGAGAATAGATGTCCAAACTGGAGTCACAGTGCCCAATTTAGAGCAACACATGTTACAAAGTGTCTAACATGAAATAAAAGAAGTTTACAATGCACTCTATATGATTCTAGGCCATTTCAGGTCAAAGTCAACTAGGTCAAACCTAAGTCAAACTAGGTCAAACCTAAGTCAACTAGTCAAATGTTCTAAGTTTAAGTCAAACTTAAGTCAACATGTCATTTTAGACCTATTGGGTCAATTTTAGGTCAAGTTTGACCCACAGTTGACTTTTGGTCAACTTGGTCAAACACCAATCAATTCTAGGATATAGGCTAAGATACCAAGGTATTGTCATAGCTATATCTTAACTAGGTATCTAACATAACCTATGTCTACTTATATATCAATACCTATATATATAATCTATCACAAACATACCATAGTATATATATATATATTTTTTCCATAGTATATATATATATATATATATATATATATATATATATATATATATATATATATATATATATATGAAGGAAAAATATATATATATATATATATATGAAGGAAAAGATATTAAGTATGTGTGTGTGCGGACTGTGCAAGGGGTTCACAATCTCAGAGAATTGAGATTAAAAACATATACTCAAAAATGACTCACAACTATCAACCTATATCAATTACCCATTAACCTATAGGTATCCCATATTAATTGTCACTACCACATTTTATATCGGGGGTATTTTGGTCATTTGTGAAATTTTTTGAATTTATTTTAATTTATTGAATTGGTGATTGTGATTTTTTGACCTTGACTAGTTGAGACTTTGGAGACTAACCTAGGTGTTGACCCTAGTCATGGTGACTTGGTTAGCATAATGAGACCCTAGTCTAACTTAAGTCAATCTAAGTTAGTAATTAGAAATCAAGATTTGAATAGGAGGATTAGTGATTTGGTTCATAGGCTTGAGACTTAGAATTGATTTCATGACTAGTGCAACTAAGCCCATAACCCATTAGACGAAACCCTAACCCTAATTTTAGCAATGTGGCCGGCCCCTAGGTCATTCCCCTCCCTATAAATAATCTCCTCATTAGTTCTTGCCTCTTTTGTATTGAATGAATACATAGAAAAAAGAAAGGTATGTCCATTCTTTCCCAATCCATAGATTTCTCATTTTAATTCCTTTTTAAATCTAGTTTCTTGCATTAGAGCCTAATACTCTCATATTTTCTATTTGTGGAGAGTAATCCCAGCTTTGGGTTAATTTGGAGTATTTGGCTAGCAAGGAGAACACCTCATCCATTTGAAGCTTTTTTTGCTATTGGCACCTATAGGTAAAACTCCTCAAATTGTGCTAATATTCTAATTTTTTTGCATCCTATCCTAGATCTAGGTGTCCCCTAGCTGTCCCTCGAATTTGGGTGAAAATTGTGTCCGTTTGGTGTCCGTATCGGACACGTGTCATAGTGTATGTGTAGGTGTTTGATAGAATGTCACTTAGGATTCAATTTTTGTGTTTTGTAAAACTAATTGCATGAATCTCTAGATCTAGGTATGTACTTTAATATTTGTGAAGACTGAGTTGATTTCGTGTCCTTGCTGTGTCCTATTTTTTACTGGACACGCAGCACGGGGGGCTAGGCGGGTGTCCTGCTACCCGTGTCTGTTTTCTCCACGGACACGACACGTGGTGACACCAAAATTGGTGTGTACGTACACGAGATGACTGACACTAAGGCTTTAAAATTTCATAGGATTTTATTTAGTGATTTGGAAGATATTTGTGCCGTACAGATTTTGTGCTGGCATTGCACAGTCGGCCATAGGGCTCTGATACTGGCTTCGTGTCCCACATAGACACGTTTTGGACACGACTCGGGGTGGTCAACCCCTAGCCCTAGAGGTGGCGAACCTAGGTGCACACCTACGTCGTGTCTCGTGTCGCATGTCGTGCCCTAGACACGAGTGCATGCGTGCATGAGACTGTGTTCGTGTATGCACGTGTAGTGTTCGTGTGATGTGGACACGCTGTATCCGGTACTGAGTGACACAAAATGACACTATGGACACGTGCACATGTATGACAATGATTACCAACCTCTAAATTGTTTATTATCTGTTAATTTCTAATTCGAATTGTGAAATTCCTAATTTTCTGATACATGTAACTGTCAGTTGGTTTCTGAGAATTTTAATGAATGTATTGGACTGTTGATTGATTAAATTCGTGCTGTTGGTTCACTAATCCATATTTGGGAATTAGCCTACATGCTAGGGGTTTATGATTGGCATGAGAATTTAGTTTTTATTTGCATTTGGGCTTGGGATTCATTGAACTGATACACTGTTATTGATACACTATTTTGAACACACCTAAACTGTGGTTTACATTACCAAAACCTGAGAGTTGAATTGCCATGGTGTTTCCTGAATTGGTTGGTCAATTTTTATATTGGTTCACTTATTTTCATCTGGGTTTAGTTTCCAAATGGGAATCATCATGGTAGTGTTGACAAATGGGTTTCAATTTCCTAGGACTGTCTAAACTGGGATTTGCAAACACTGACATTGCACTGTTATATGTTTCACACATTTCACTGCCTTGAATAACTGAGAACTTAACTGTCATGTGCACTGAGTTATGACACACACCACTAAAATCTGAGATTGACACATTGTCTTCTCCTATACACACTTTTGAACTGTTGAAATCTGAGAACCACATTGGTTCATAGGAGTACACACACACAGATTTGTGTTCACTATTGAAAATCTGAGAATAATGTTCTATACACACACATGTTTACACACAAGTACACATTAACCTGAACTGTTAACCTGAAAACTAAGAATGAGTTCACTCACACACTCACACAAAACCTGAGATAGAAAACTGATATGCCACACTACATGTATTGACACAACCATGTCACTCACACACCCATCTACACTATGCATTAACCTGAAAATTGTCACACACATACACAGGCACATGTCACACTGTTTTTCCTATTCACTTGCCACACACTCACACTCTCCACAGGACACTATATCCCCATCCTTCTATATGTGCATATGTATATATATATATATATATATATATATATATATATATATATATATATATATATATATATATATATATATATAATATATATCTATAGGGAGCGGATCGGGAGCCCCGCTCGCAGAGCCCCGTCGAAGCCCCGCCCTCCCTTAGCCGTTGGATCGCGCGGGCGGGGGCGGGCCCCACGCGGGCCCCGCGCGATCCGATGGTACAGGGGGGACGGGGCTTCGACGGGGCTCCGCGGGCGGGGCCTTTGATCCGCTTCCATATCTATATATATATATATATATATATATATATATATAAAACCTAGCGTGATAATGTAATATAATATAGATTATGCATATTGTCTATATAAATAGTGTGTATATAGATAAATGGTAAGTGATATATGTGTTGCCTATATAGGTGTGTTGGCATATGGCCTATGTAGTGTAGCCTATGGGTACCCTAATGTGCAAGTTTGTGTGTATGGGATGTATACACATGAGTTTAATGTGTTGTTAGGCTAGTGTGACTTGAGAATGGTGTGTGCTTGCTAGGA
>JANAVB010008998.1:11297913-11597861 GCA_029216955.1 Iris pallida
GTCCAACGAGAAGCCTCGTGCTCATGTAAAGGGGTAGCTAGGGTGTTAGGGTACGCGTCTAGGACCCTGAGTCGTGTCTACGAGTCGCCGTGTCGCGTGGCCACACGTGTATCGGAGAGGGGCTGTACACGCATGTGCGCGCGGCCTCTTGGGGAGGTGTCGGCCCCAATAGGACACGACACACGCCACCACGTGTCACGTGCTCGTGTCCATGGGTAGCCTAGGTATAGGACTAGTTGTTGGACATCCTGCCATGTGTCTATGTGGTGTTCACGCGTCGCACAAACAGCGTGTCGGGCAGGGCTGTACGCGCATGCACTGTGTCAGCCGAATCAATACAGGTACGATATCTTCGTGCATACTCAACAAAACTTTGTGAAATTTCACGAGCACATGGACAGAGGTTGCCCCCATGTGTCCACAAAATTTCATGCCAAACAGTGTCGTATCCATCGAGTTATGACACTCAGGATGCAGGACAATGTACGGGCTGTGCACGGGACCTCGTGCTACGTCCCCGTGTCCTATTTGGACACGAAAAAAGTGTCAAAAATAACAAAAAAATGTTTTAGAATCCCCTCAAATAGGGCTACAAGTATATGAAATTAGTTTTGAAAAATAACGACTTTTATTTCTAAGAGGCATTTCATCAAGCACATGTTAACATACACCGACACGCATCCGATACATATATCAAACGGATATGAAATCTAACCAAACTACATCTACAGGTCTAGGGTACCTAGATGCATGCTTCTTTGAAGAAAAATCAGGATTTAAAGGAGTTTAAAAGCGTTTACCTATTGAGAGTCAAAATCTCAATGCAAAAAGCCTCCAAACGCCTCGACACCAATTTTCTACGGTCCAAAGCCTCTGATTCCTTGCTAGCTAGCCTCCAGCAAGTTCTTCTCCTCCCAAGGATTGCAACGTAATTTGTTTGGTCTGATTTGGATGAGAATTGGAGAATGGAGGCTACTTTGAAGAAGGTGGAAATTAGGGTTTTGCAATAGTGGCTTGGTGGCTACATGATGTGTTTATATAAGAGGGAGGGGGGGCTGTGTTGGCCGGCCATATGCTCTGATTAGGGTTAGGGTTTAGTCATAAGGCCCAACTATAACTCAAAGTTATTTTAAAGCCTTTTTGTAGAAAGCCCAAAAGCCAAAATAACTAAAACCCTAAAATGAATTTCAAAAGTTTCCTAAATAGGACTAGAACTTAAAATACAAATCTAAAATGATGATTAAGTTTCTAAAGTCATGGTTAGTCTCTAATCATTGTTATCTAAGGTTAAAACAAAAGCACCACTATCACAAAAAGCAACAATTAAAAGTATTAATAAAATAATTTAAAAATTACATAATTATGAAAATACCCTTATTCTAGAAAAGTGGTAGTTACAAACAAACTCGTGTCTCCTTACTAAAATGCATTCATACCAGGGGAGACAGATCCCCGACAACATTATCATCGCCCATGAAGTCATACATGCTATGAAGTACCTGTCGAAGAAAAATGCCTTCGCCCTAAAGATCGATATATCTAAGGCATATGACCGCCTTTCTTGGCCGTTCATCCAAAGTATTCTTCATGGAATGGGTATTCTAGGCCACACCAATGAGCTAATATTAAAATGCATTACGTCACCTTCATACTCCATCATGGTAAATAGGATTCCAGAGGGCTTTTTCGTGCCATCCAGAGGTATTCAGCAGGGATACCCTCTATCTCCATTTATCTTTGTCCTCTGTTCGAAAATTCTATCTAGACTGTTCTTCAAATACGAACATGATAGCCTCTTCCACGAAATTCACCTTAATAGGTACACTCCCTCCACTCACACCTATTATTTGCTGATGACATTCTAATCTTTGGCCAGGATAATCTCTCCTCCCTCAATGCGGTACATGATATTCTTTACACTTTCTCATCATGGTCGGGGCAGAAGATAAACTTCATGAAGTCCAGTATTAATTTAGCAGACAAGTCTCTCTCAATGATCGGGAACTGCTAGCACCCTTCTTTCATTTCTCTATCACATCTGTTGAAGATAGATACTTGGGACATCCTTTACTGCCTTCTAAACCAGTCGTTCCTCTTACTCCGGCCTTATAGAGAAATGCAGTACAAGACTCCAGGGATGGAAGTCTAAACAAATATCACACGCTGGGCGTACCACATTGATCAACTCAACTATAGGGTCCATCTTTATAAATTTTATGTCGGCCTACACTACAAAAAAAATATCTTTTTGGGACGACACTATAAGGAACACTAGTCTAAAAAGTCATAAAAGTATAATTCTAGGGACGGCTATATTTTTAGTAACAAAAAGTTGCATTTTTTTGGGACAAATTATGAAAATGGACCACTATTTGGGACTAATAAAAATTTCTGTTCCAAATAATACACATTCCCGTCCCAAATAGATTCGCGGGAATGTCACACATTTGGCGGCTAATTTCCAAATTTTATGGGGGAACTTAACCTCCACATGTTTCCATCTCAACCGTTCGATCGGATGGATTAATCCAGACCGTCCATCCCAAAACATACAGAACTTATTCGATGAGAACACACTTCTCAATATCAAGCAACTTAAAAATCATTCTCTCCCTCTCTCTTTCCGATAAAAAAATGGGTGATGCTGCTGCTCTCTCTCTCTCCGACCTAGGTGCTCCAGTGTTGCTGCTCTTTTTTTCTCCGACCATTGTTTCGACCTGGTGCTCCAGTGTTGTTGCTCTTTCTCTCTCTCTCCGACCATTGCTCTCTTTCTGTCCGACCTTTGAACCCTAGGTGCTCCATTGCTGCCGCTTGGTATATTTTTTCCAATATTTAGAATTTTTTACCAAAATATTTTAGTCTTTGCACTAATTTTTGGATGCATGTTATTTTATCCTAGATTATTTGCTTGGAATTTGATTGGTTTATACTATTTACACTGTTTACTCAATTTTTCCTTAAAATTTGAGTGTTTTACACTGTTTACACGACGGCATGTAATTTTGTTCTAGATTATTTGCTTAAAATTTGAGGGTTTTACACTGTCTTCTCAAATTTTGCTTAAAATTTGAGTGTTTCACACTGTTTACCCGGCTGCATGTATTTTTGTCCTAGATTATTTGCTTGAAATATGAGGGTTTCACACTGTTTACTCAAATTTTGCTTAAAATTTGAGTATTTTACACTGTTTATACGGCTGCATGTAATTTTGTCCTAGATTATTTGCTTGAGATTTGAGTGTTTTACACTTTACTCAAATTTTTGCTTGAAATATGAGTGTTTTACACAGTTTACGTGGCTGCATGTTATTTTGTCCTAAATTATTTACCAATTTTTGGTCAACATTTGCTCGAAATTGGTTATCGAAATCTGTAGACATTTCCCTTAGTGAAATCTGCTGTTTTAAAGTTCTGGACGAGGAATACCCACATAGCGGGTAGTATGGTTTTAATTGTTTTCATTTAAGTTACTTGGAGATCATGAGAAAAGGAATACATGTTTCTTTTTTTGCTTCTTATGATAATAGAAATTCAATCTACAGCAGTTGGTTGTTGTTACCTCTGGACTATGGATACTTTTTATTACTAATCAATGTGTGAAGAAAGGGATTGGACTCCTCGATTCTATGAGATACAAGTTTACAACAACACCAAATGAGGGTACATCATTTTAACAGCATAATATATGCTTATCTTCTTGAGATGTTCAAAAGTTGAAGAATTTTCCCTTATGTGGATTGTGATGCATTTTCTATTTTAAAAGCCTTCCAATGTTATGATCCCTGAATTATAAAGCCAAAGAAGTAACTATGATTACGAAACCAGCTTCAGACTCTTATGGATCTAAATAATAGTTGAATCTTCACCGCTAAGAAAATAGTTCTAGTTGGACCTCTTCACCCACACTAAATATAGTTGTTTATTTACTTATCTTTTTGACAAAGTACAACCATGATAAATAGTTCTAGTTGGACTAATATTAAGATGGATGAATGATGTATATTTAGAGATATACAACTTCGACGAATGGTGATGGTCACAGTGTATTTGTAAGGAATCTTAGCGACGCACTATAGCAATCTTGATCTGTGGTACGATCCATCAAATCATTATGTCAACATTACCTTAAAAAAATATTTCTCTATTTCTTTTAGAACTTTTTCTTTGCTGAAATGGTCGGTAAAAATATCCCCAACATCTATGTATCAGATCAAACATGCCAAAATTGATACAATATGCCCGATCAGCATCAATAATGGTCGATACTGCAAACCTTGCTTTCATGGTTGTTAAACTAAGTTTAACTGCTACATTTCTAAATTATGTGCTAGTTTTTTCAATCTTACACACATAGAACTTGGGTGATTGTTCTGGCACTTCTTTTCGTACCTTTTTGTTATTCAAGGTGTTATTATTCGGCATGATCAAACTCTTTGCTCTTTGTGTTAACAGTTTGTGATTGCACAACTACTAGGCGACCTACTTATTTGGGTGCGGTCTCCATCTTCTTCTGCTTTATTGCTGCCATATTATCCCTCGTTCTTGCATTTATGATTGTCCCCCGCCAAGTGATGCCATGGATAGGTTTGATGCTAATGTACGAGTGGACATTCACAACATTTTTCATAGTATTTGGGTGTTATCTCCAGTTGGTCTATCAGTGGGGAAAGACAAGAAGTCAAGCAGGAGGCCCTGATTCTCGTAATGATTCATCTGACTATGAATCTGGAAAAGGTTTGTTCCTTTATCTTTTTGTTTGATTAATTCAACTTGGGGAGGCCCTTGGCACGTTCTAAATTTAAGGTAATTTGTCGTGCAGGTCATCAACTATAAAGACCATGGTTCGTATTACGTATTTTGGTATACGTGTACGTATCTTGACTCGTATTGCCTGTCTTCCTGCTTGGTTATCTTGGTATTTCATTTCTTGGTTTATCTTGGTTTGGTTTGGCTTGGCTTGGTTTGCTTTTGGGTTCATCATGAACCAAAGAAAACCACATACCTACCACCACCATCACCATTTATGTCTCACCTAACTTTTCTTTCTGTTCATAACTCCACAATTACTTCTTCTTCTTCTTCTTCTTCTTCTTCTTCCTCATGCGTAGAGCTCCACCTACCCATTTCCGTCGACAAGTACAGCTTGCTTCACGAAAGAACTCCATTTTTATTGCTTTAACATTTTCTTTTCCATATTATAAGACACTTTAGTACTTAGCATTTTTAATTTCCATGGCTAAATTCATGTAGATCTAAGTTTATATCATTTTCAGATTTTTTGGGTTTTGATCTCTTTAACCTTGTTATTTTCAAGTTTTGATGGTTCCAAGTTGTAGAGAATATTATTCTGCCCCATTTTGACCTATGGAAATCTGGATTCTGACTCTGGATGAAGGATTTACGGAGCTTGGGAACTTGGCCTTCATGGTTCTTCTTCTCGGACAATTGGAGAAGAAGAACAGTGCTTGACCGCATGGCAATTCCATGCGGCAAGTTTTCCCTGGCCGCATGAGCTTTCCGAGCCGCATGCACCTTCCGTATGCTCCTAGCCGCATGAGCTTTTCGAGCCGCGTGCGCCTTTCGTATGCTCCTAGCCGCATGAGCTCGCTACTTTCTAGCCGCATGAGACCCGATTTCCCAGCCACTTGAACTTTGAGTCCCTGACCGCATGGAACCTAGCCGCATGAACTTTCCTAAGCTGCATGAGCTCCCCAGCCGCATGAATTCTCAGCCGCATGGACTCTATTCCACTGCCGCATAAGATTCATTTTCCTGAGACGCATGGACTCGATAACCTGAGCCGCATGAGAATCAGTCCCTGAGCCGCATGAGTTTCTGATTCCTCTGCCGCATGAGGTCCATCCTTTTCCTGGCCGTATGAGATCCTTTTCTCTTAGCCGCATGCGCCCTTCCCTTTTTTCCTGGCCGCATAAGACCCTGTCTTCCTCCAGCCGTATGGACTCCCGATCCCGAGCCGCATAAGACCCGATATCCTGGCCGTATGAATCCAGTCTCCCTGAGCCGCATGTACCCTTAAACCCCAACCGCAGGAACCCGAGTCGCATAAGCCGGCTGATTCTTGGCCGCATGGCCTTAGCCTGGCCGCATGAACTCATTTCCCTGAGCCGCATGACTCCTTCTCCCCCCCCAGCCTTGTCCCTTTGTTATTTTAATTATTTTATTATGCTCATGTCTTATGACCCACTGTATAACTTGGGTCTCTTGATAGAATGCTTGTACTATGTTATCCAGCACCTGTACCATGAACACGACAGTGACCCGTAGTGGTGCACTCTCGATAAGTAATATGACATGATAGTGGCCCGCCGTGGCATACTTTTGACAAGTAAACCTGACATGATATACCTTGATATGCTGTTGCGACGGCTAACATGACCTGACAAGTATGAATGACTTGGACACCGTAGACGATTGTGCTTGTACAAATGAACCAGTCTTGTCTTACATCATGCCTATGACAGGGACCCCTGAGTACTACGGTCAGGGGTACCTACTGAAATCGACTAAGGCTAAATAAGTATAATAATCCAGTAGTCATGAAGAGATTTTTTTCAGCTACAGGCAATCCCGTTATCTGGGCGCCCCACCTGGGATCTGTAGCCTGCCGTCGAGTAGAACACATTTCCAGCACACAGTCATGTGGTGCACCCTTCAAGCTACTTAAAGGTACATACGTTTCTTGGACGATGTACCCATCTGAACTCAACCCCTAATTGCGTCTAGATAGCCTGGATGGTCTGCAGGGCTTGTGGCTGTGGAATAATCTCACTGTATCTTGCTAGTAACTAGGCCTGTGATAACCCTAGTTAGTTAAAGTATCAAGCCGTACTTATTGCTTGGTCGTGATTGTTGGATGAGGTATAATTAGCCTAGTCTTGTCTTGATCCTGTACAAGATGGTTACATGATCTGATTTCTTATATTTATCTTGTCGATAAATGGTGGGAAACCAAGTTCTGTTCAGATGAAGGGTTACAACCCCGGTCCTTGTTTGGTTTACGGGTTGTAACCTGGTTATCTGAATAGTTCCATGGTTATCTCGTCGTATATCATCCTGATATTTTTTCCATATTTCTAGTTCTTACTATTTATTTATACTCTTGTGCTAATTGCTGGTTTAGTTCTTAAGTGAAGCCTCCTTTATGGCACTTGCTCTTTCTGGGGTCTGACCCAGCTGGTTTTGTATGGCCAGATATCGGAGCAGCTCCAGAGGATCTACCGACCTTTCAGCCAGATGGTGACCACTAGACGGAATCCTGGCAACGAGTGGGTTTATTTTGACTCTCCCACTCTATTGTAAAAATATTTTTTTGAGGCATTTAGCCGACGAGCACGTGTTAGCTCGATTGCACTTACTTATTATCTGTCTACGGGCTGTAACATGATTGGCAAATCCTAGGGTTGATAATGTATGACTGAAACTCTTGCTAGTTTTTACATTTTGTAATGACTAGCTTCATGATCATCCAAATATGTAATGTATGGGACGCCTTACTATTGTATATTTGATGTTCTAATATTTTGTGACTGTTATTACTTGCTTGAGATTAAGACATTAGGCTTATTCATGACCTTAAGAGACTGATGACTTGTAGTTAAACCCTCATATATCTAGACAGTCATGACCGTATAGCGAGATGGATTCCATTTCATTATACGTAGCTGACTATGTATGCCCCCGCTCTCCAGTATTCTGGTTCTGGGGCATTACATGGTATAAGTGGTGGCCCATGCAGGTCTTGTAAATCAAGATATGTTAGGGTTTACCGAATGGATGTCTCAATCAGCACTCGCCCTTGATCTCTACTCGTATCTCCTAATTCCCTGAAATCTTGACCTGATCACATGCTTTTGTCGTTGATCTGTCCTGGTCCTTCCTTATTGTTTCCTATGTCCTCTTCTTCAGCGGCATTGTTCCTGGACCTGTCGATCAGCAAGGCGGAGCACCACCTGTGGACCAGCAGCAACCTGGAGATCAAGCCCAACATTCCGGAGTAGCCTCCTGAGTCATGCCTACCGGAGGTCAAGAGCTACCAGGTCAGCCAGTCCAGCCTGCAGATCCTGATGATGGCACCTTGGTAGGTCTCATCCGGACATTGCTAGCTTTTCAAGATCGTCGAGGTGACGCATTGTACCAGGCAGTACAGGATGCCCTGACCAGAGGAGGTCATCAAGGGAACCGGGCAGCCAACAGTTTCAAGCATTTGAACACTCCCTTCTTCGATGGCAGCGAAGATGCTATTGCTGCTGATGCATGGCTTCAGGATACTAAGGTCATTCTAGAGGCAGCCAGGACTCCAGAAGACGAGAAGGTGGCCGTGGTGCGTCTACAGTTATTGGATCTTGCCTGCAGCTGGTGGGCGACGCAGGCCGTTGGATTAGTGGCACCTATTACCTGGGCAGTATTCCGAGAGAGATTCCAGACCAAGTATTTTGATGCTGTAGCTCGGTACGATCTACAGACGAGGTTCACTAATTTGAAGTAGATGGACAGAACGGTCGACGGATATGCGACCGAGTTTTCGAGACTTAGTCGGTTTGCTCCCACCTTGGTAGCGACCGAGTTCGATAGAGCCCAGCATTTCCAGCAAGGACTTCACCTGAAGATTTTATTGGCAGTGGAGCAGTTTGAGTATCAGACTTTTGATGCGGTATTGAGAGCAGCTAGGAGGCATGAGTATACCTCCCAGAGGATCGTGGACAGGACCGGAGGTCGGAAGAGATCTCACGGCCAGATGAATCTGTCTTCAGCACCAGCCCCGACAGCTAGGGCTTTGACCATTGGAACTTTGAGGCGAGCGACCTCAGTGACGTCGATTCAGCATTCGACCCCAGCATTTCCTCAGCAGCAGAAGCAGACTTCCGCAATGGGCTGCACTCATTGTGGGAAGCCAGGACATGTGGTGGCAGAATGTCGCAGGGCGCAGGGATTGTGCCTGGCTTATGGAGCACCGGACCACAGGGTTGGGAACTGCCTGAATAGGGGTAGTTCATCATCGTCCAACTTTTCTAGTTCTTCGGTGAGGAGACCAGCCCCGGTACCAGTCCAACAGCAGCAGTACCCGTTGCCGAGGCCCTTGCCGCCTCAGACCCAAGTATTTCAGTAGTAGAATTCAGCAGTATGCACAAGTCCAAGCCCAGTTTCAGAACCACCAGAAAGGTTTCCAGCAGAGGGGACCCGTACCTAGATGACATGGTCAGGCGATGGAGATGACCATGGAAGAAGGATTGGCACCAAGTGAGGTGGCGGCAGGTACTATTCGCGTCAACTCCTTTCTAGCATCAGCGTTACTTGATTCTGGTGCATCGCATTCATTTATGTCTGCATGATTCGCGACACGGATAGGGCTGGAGCCCGAGTCATTATCAGTAAGGCTCAATATACTTACTGGTAAAGGTCTTGTGGGAGTAGATAGAGTATTTTTCTCGTGTCGAATCGTAGTTAGCGGTAGAGAGTTTCCCGCTAGATTGATAGAGTTCTCGATGGCCGATTATGATGTGGTCTTAGGGATGGATTGGTTAAGGAACCAGTATGCTAGGATAGACTGCCATATTGACAGGGTTGTTTTTAGCTTTCCAGGCGAGCCAGAGTTTTTCTTTTCCCGAGCCGAAGTTGAACCTTCTCCTCCAGTGTTGCGGATGGCAGTAGCAGCAGTGCAGTTACCCCGTATAGTAGAGGAGTTTCCAGATGTTTTCCCAGAATAACTTCCAGGTATGCCGCCCGAGCGAGAGATCGAGTTTACTATCGACTTGATCCCAGGGACAGCCCTAGTGTCAGAGAGAGTCTACAGGATAGCGTCGTCAAAATTAGAGATATTGTACAAGATGATTGAAGAACTCAGGACCAAGGGATTCATTCGTGCAATTGGATCGCCTTGGGAAGTCCCGATGCTTCTTGTGAAAAAAAAAGATGGTATGTCCAGATTATGTGTCGATTATCGTACCTTAAACTCAATGACAATCAAGAACAGATATCCTCTCCCGATGATAGATGACTTGTTTGATCAACTCAAGGGGGCAGCAGTATTCTCGAAGATTGATTTATGGTCAAGATATCATCAGATCAGAGTCAGAGAGCAGGACATTCTGAAGACAGCGTTCAAATCTAGATATGGGCATTGGGAGTTCCTTGTTATGCCATTTGGAGCGACCAATACGCCGACTGTATTCATGGACCTCATGAATCACATTTTCATGCCCTACTTGGATCAGTTCGTGATTGTGTTCCTAGACGACATCCTGGTCTACAGCAAGAATAAAGCAGAGCATGAGCAGCATCTCAGAGTTGTCCTCCAGATTCTCAGAGAGCACCAGTTGTATGCCAAGTTCAGTAAATACGAGTTCTGGCTCGATCTTATTTCATACTTAGGTCATATCATCACCAAAGAAGGAGTGGAAGTGGATCCCCAGAAGATCGCGACCATTGAGACATTGCCAGTACCCAGCACAGTTGCAGAAGTTTGCAGTTTTCTTGGCTTGGCGGGTTACTACCGGCGATTTGTTTCAGATTTTGCTCGGATTTCAGCGCCATTGACCCAGTTGACCCGCAAGGATGTGCATTTTGCTTGGACAGCAGAATGTCAGGAATCATTTGAGAAGTTGAAGCGAGACTTGATAACGGCACCCATTCTCACGCTTCCAGATGGGACCGGAGAATTCTCAGTATTTTGTGATGCTTCAGGCAGAGGCTTAGGATGTGTTCTGATGCAGCATAGGAAGGTAATAGCTTATGCGTCACTTCAACTTCGTGATCATGAGAGGAATTACTCAACCCATGACTTGGAGCTGGCAGCGGTAGTGTTTGTACTTGAGCTTTGGAGACACTACTTGTATGGAGATAGGGTGGAGATTTTCACCAATCACAAGAGTCTGAAGTATGTTTTCACCCAGAAGGACCTTAACATGCGTCAGAGGAGATGGCTAGAGCTACTTGTGGATTATGATGTTAACCTGCAGTATCATCCTGGAAAGGCCAACGTTGTTGTAGATGCATTGAGCAGGAGAGCCAGAGTTTATTTTCTGACGGCACAGCCAGAGTTGTTAGCAGATCTTCAGAAGATGGGTATTGAAGTTGTCCTTCCTACCAATATGGCGTTGATGGCCAGCATGTAAGTTCAGTCCAGTATAGTTGAGAGGATCCGGATGGCGCAGTCAACAGATTCCAAGCTTCAACGGCTTAGAGCAGAGTATGAGACAGAACGACGACCAGGGTTATGCATTCATGAAGATGGTACCCTTCGGCATGGTAAGCGTCTTTATGTACCCGGTGGAGATATCAGACAGAAGATCATGGCAGAAGCTCACAGTTCGCAGTATTCTATTCATCCGGGCGGCACGAAGATGTACCGTGATATCCGTTAGCACTTTTGGTGGAATAGAATGAAGAGGGAGATAGCCCGGTTTGTCTCTCGGTATTTGGTTTTCCAATAAGTTAAAGCTGAACATCAGAGGCCAGCTGGACATTTTCGGCCCTTGCTGATTCCAGAATAGAAATAGAAGCATATAACCATGGATTTCGTGACTGGATTACCTAAATCTCCAGCCGGTAGAGATGCTATTTCGGTTATTGTAGACAGGCTCACGAAGGTGGCTCACATTCTCTCATTCAAAATTGGTCAGTCGATGGCTCAGCTAGCAGAGATGTACCTCAGGCAGATCGCAAGATTTTATAGTATTCCAGTCAGTATCACCTCGGACAGAGATTCAAGATTTATGTTGCACTTTTAGCGTAGTCTGCAGGAGAGTTTGGGAACTCACCTCCAGTTCAGCTCAGCTTATCATCCGCAGACTGATGGTCAGTCAGAACGCACAATCCAGACTCTTGAAGATATGTTGAGATCTTGTACCCTTAACTTCGGTGGTTCGTGGAAAGATCACCTGCACCTGGTGGAGTTCTCGTACAACAATATTTTCTAAGCCAGTATCCAGATGGCACCATTCGAGGCACTGTATGACAGGAAATGCAGATCCCCGCTAGCATGGAATGATATTGGAGAGAGACAGATGCTCGGTCCGGAAATGATTGCTCAGACAGTCGAGGTGGTCAGAAGAGTCAGGAATCGTCTTCGAGTTGCCCAAGATCGTCAGCGCCATTGGGCCAATTCTCATCGGCGCCCTCTGGAGTTTTCTGTCGGTGACCATGTAATCCTAAGGATTTTGCCTAACCGTGGCGTCATTCATTTTGGTGTACGGGGAAAGCTTAGTCCTAGGTATGTAGGGCCGTTCGATATCTTGGAGCGAGTAGGAGATGTGTCCTATCATCTCGCTCTTCCATCGTTGTTACGTGAGGTATATGATGTCTTCCATGTATCCCAATTACGATGATATATCCCAGACCCGAGCCACATCCTGGATCATTTGGAATTGGTTGTTGGTACCAACCTTTCGTATGAGGAGAAGCCCGTGTCTATATTGGACCGGAGAGAGAAGATAATCAAGAATAAGACTATTTAGTCCGTGTTGCTTGGGGTCATCACTCTTTGGGTGAGTCAACGTGGGAGCGTGAGGATGATATCCGATTGCAATATCCCAACCTGTTTGACTCGTAAGGTATAATGTCTTTCTTATGCCTTATGCTCTTGATTCCTTGCTTGAATGAATGATTGCATGATAAACTGCTTAGTATAACTTGTCTGTGATTAGTATAGCTTGTCATTGTTTCTCTAGCCTCTTAATTTAAATTTCGAGGACGAAATTCTTTTAAGGTGGGTAGAGTTGTAAAGACCGTGGTTCGTATTACGTATTTTGGTATACGTATACGTATCTTGACTCGTATTGCCTATATCCCTGCTTGGTTATCTTGGCATTTCATTTCTTGGTTTATCTTGGTTTGGTTCGGCTTGGCTTGGTTTGCTTTTGGGTTCATCATGAACCAAAGGAAACCACCTACCTACCACCACCATCACCATTTATGTCTTACCTAACTTTTCTCTCTCGTCATAACTCCACAATTACTTCTTCTTCTTCTTCCTCCCGCGTAGAGCTCCACCTACCCATTTCTGCCGGCAAGTACAGCTTGCTTTACGAGAGAACTCTATTTTTATTGCTTTAACGTTTTTCTTTTCACATTCTAAGACACTTTAGTACTTAGCAATTTTAATTTCCATGGCTAAATTCATGTTGATCTAAGTTTATGTCATTTTCGAATTTCTTGGGTTTTGATCTCTTTAACCTTGTTATTTTCAAGTTTTGATGGTTCTATGTTGTAGAGAATTTCATTCTGTCCCATTTTGACCTATGAAAATCTGGATTCTGATTCTGGATGAAGGATTTACGGAGCTTGGGAACTTGGCCTTCATGGTTCTTCTTCTCGGACAATTGGAGAAGGAGAACAGTGCTTGACCGTATGGCAATTCCATACGGCAAGTTTTCCCTGGCCGTATGAGCTTTCCGAGCCGCATGCGCCTTCCGCATGCTCCTAGCCGCATGAGCTTTCCGAGCTGCATGCGCCTTCCGTATGCTCCTAGTCGCATGAGCTCGCTACTTCTTAGTCACATGAGACCCGATTTCCCTGCCGCATGAACTTTGAGTCCCTGACCGCATGGAACCTAGCCGCATGAACTTTCCTAAGCCACATGAGCTCCCCAGCCCCATGAATTCTCAGCCGTATGGACTCTATTCCACTGCCACATAAGATTCATTTTTCTGAGCCGCATGGACTCGATAACCCGAGCTGCATGAGAATCAGTCCCTGAGCCGCATAAGTTTCTGATTCCTCTGCCGTATGAGGCCCATCCTTTCCCTGGCCGTATGAGATCCTTTTCTCTTAGCCGCATGTGCCCTCTTTTTTTTTCTGGCTGCATAGGACCCTGTCTTCCCCCAGCAGCATGGACTCCCGATCCTGAGCCGCATAAGACCCGATCTCCTGGCCGCATGAATCCAGTCTCCCTGAGCCGCATGTACCCTTAAACCTCGACCGCAGGAACCCGAGTCGCATGAGCCGACTGATTCTTGGCCGCAAGGCCTTAGCGTGGCCGCATGAACTCATTTCCCTGAGCCGCATGACTCCTTCTCCCCCCCAGCCTTGTCCCTTTGTTATTTTAATTATTTTATTATGCTCATGTCTTATGACCCACTTGTAACTTGGGTCTCTTGATAGAATGCTTGTACTATGTTATCCTGTACCTGTACCATGAATACGATAGTGATCCGTAGTGGTGCACTCTCGACAAGTAATATGACATGATAGTGGCCCGCCGTGGCGCACTCTTGACAAGTAAACCTGGCATGATATACCTTGATATGCTTTTGCGACGGCTAACATGACCTGACAAGTATGAATGACTTGGACACCGTGGACGATTGTGCTTGTACAAATGAACCAGTCTTGTCTTGCATCATGCCTAGGACAGGGACCCCTGAGTACCACGGTCAGGGGTACCTACTGAAATCGACTAAGGCTAAATAACTAAAATAATCCAGTAGTCATGAAAAGGTTTTTTCCAGCTACAGGCAATCCCCTTATCTGGGCGCCCCACCTGGGATCTGTAGCCTTCCGTCGAGTAGGGCACATTTCCAGCACACAGTCATGTGGTGCACCCTTCAAGCTACTTAAGGGTACATACGTTTCTTGGACGATGTATCCACCTGAACTCAACCCCTAATTGCGTCCGGATAGCCTGGATGGTCTGCAGGGCTTGTGGCTGTGGAATAATCTCACTGCATCTTGCTAGTAACTAGGCCTGTGACAACCCTAGTTAGTTAAAGTATCAAGCCGTACTTATTGCTTGGTCGTGATTGTTGGATGAGGTATAATTAGCCTAGTCTTGTCTTGATCCTGTACAAGATGGTTATATGATCTGATTTCTTATATTTATTTTGCCGATAAATGGTGGGGAACCAAGTTCTATTCAAATGAAGGGTTACAACCCCGATCCTTGTTTGGTTTACGGGTTATAACCTGGTTATCTGAATAGTTCCATGGTTATCTCGTCGTATATCATCCTGATATTTTTTCTATATTTCCAGTTCTTACTATTTATTTATACTCTTGTGCTAATTGCTGGTTTAGTTCTTAAGTGAAGCCTCCTTTGTGGCACTTGCTCTTTCTGGGGTCTGACCCAGCTGGTTTTGTATGGCCAGATATCAGAGCAGCTCCAGAGGATCTACCGACCTTCCAGCCAGATGGTGACCACTAGACGGAATCCTGGCAACGAGTGGGTTTATTTTGACTCTTCCACTCTATTGTAAAATATTCTTTTGAGGCATTTAGCCGACGAGTACGTGTTAGCTCGATTGCACTTACTTATTGTCTGCCTACGGGCTGTAACATGATTGGTAAATCCTAGGGTTGATCATGTATGACTGAAACTCTTGCTAGTTTTCACATTTTGTAATGACTAGCTTCATGATCATCCAAATATGTAATGTATAGGACGCCTTACTATTGTATATTTGATGTTCTAATAACTTGTGACTGTTATTACTTGCTTGAGATTGAGACATTAGGCTTGTTTATGACCTTAAGAGACTGATGACTTGTTGTTAAACTCTCATATATCTAGACAGCCGTGACCATATAGCGAGATGGATTCCATTTCAGTATACGTGGCTGGCTATGTATGCCTTCGCTCTCCAGTATTCTGGTTCTGGGGCGTTACATGGTTTAAGTGGTGGCCCATGCAGGTCTTGTAAATCAAGATATGTGAGGGTTTACCGAATAGATGTCTCAATCAGCACTCGCCCTTGATCTCTACTCGTATCTCCTAAATCCCTGAAATCTTGACCTGATCACATGCTTGTGTCGTTGATCTGTCCTGGTCCTTCCTTATTGTTTCCTATGTCGTCTTCTTCAGCGGCATTATTCCTGGACCTGCCGATCAGCAAGGTGGAGCATATGAACCGAGATATGACACAGTATGGAAATGGCAACACATGTATGTGTAAGTAAATTTTGTTAACATAAACACGTGTAAGTAAATAAGGTTAATACAGACATGTGTAATTACATACTATCTTGCACGATAGCAGATACGACATGAATCCATTTTGTGTTACATTCATGTGTAACATGATATATTATAACAAATACACTATATATAGTTTAGGAAATTTGGTTTAGGTACAACACATTACATATAGACGTTAACACCTTATGAATATATGCGACAAGCTAAGCCTTTATGTAACACGTTACTGCTATTACTAACATTTTACGGATAATTGAATTGCAAATAATAGTAATTCATTAAATCTACTTTTATGGAAAAAAAATTGCAAATCAAATGGTTAATGCCCGTCGTTTAGAGAGTGAAGGTGAATAGAGGTACCAATACTGACCAACAATATATATATATATATATATATATATATATATATATATAAAATATATATATATATATATATATATATATATATATATATATATATATATATATATATATATATATATTTTTTTTTTTTTTTTTTTTTTTTTTATATATATATATATATATATATATATTGTAGACCATTTGATGTAAATGAATTTATGATATTTTATTAGGAGAGAAGGATGCTAAAATAGTCTGTATAGACTCCTTAAGAAGTAAATTCATATTGGTTCGCTTCTACTTAAAATGGAGATTTTAGATATTGTCTATAAAAAATCTATAATATTCTCCTCAGATTGGAAGTAGTAGCTCCGATACCTCGATCTATGACAACTGAAGGTTTCAAACTCCGGCGTCCGCAACTCCGACAACTTCAAACTCCGTGGTCCCAACTCTGATGTATTCCCACAATGTCAGATTTTTTGATACTTTCTTTTAATAGCTAGAAGTGCCTTACCCTTCCAATAATTGGGATACAAGTATTGCTGCTACTTGCTACTGCAACAACAACAAAATTCGTGATTTGGCCTACCTTACGACCTTTATTCTAAGCTTCTTCCTGAACTCCATGGCTGCAGTAGCAATTTCAGGAATTTAGGCAGCAGGGGGGCCAAAATATTACATGTATAATACATTTAACTGGCCTTGCTGATAAGTTCCATTGCAAAGAAGTCATCATTGATGCGAAATAAAACCAACTCATTGCAAAATAAAAATGTTCAACTTGAGCAAAGTTTGATAAATAATACGAGATTTTTATACAAAACAACCATCTGGAATAACTTAGCCAAACTAAGTTTCCGTAACCATGTAAAAATTGCCAATGGCATATACAAACCTGTCAAGAGTGAGGGGTACAATCAACCAATTTTACATTTACCAGAATGGATGAAGCTCATAATGGATCTTGGGTTAGGCAAGGAGTAGAGGGCTTGGTAGTTGACACAAATATTTGTGATGGTGATGATGACCATGATGATAGTGATCATGAGTAGCAAGTTTGTAGCTTATTTTGCAACTATTTGTGATGGATGTCAAATTACAAACTTGTATCTCTTAGCTATTTTATATCCTTTCAAGATGTTGGTTGTTTTATCTACTGTGATTGAACGTTGATGAATTTTGCTTATTTCAGTGAATGTTGATTAATTTTGCTTATTTTTTTTACTTTATTCATTCTGGTAAATATCGGGATATGAGAGGCAAAGATTGGAAAATATTACTAGAAATAAAATAAAAATGGATGCTTTGAAATTGCAACAAGCTTCAAAGCTTGTAATGAATTTCAAGATGGTTACTCGAACAAGTTCGAGTAAGATGGGAAAAAGAAGCACAAGTGAAAGAGATGATGAGTACATCCTCGTCGGTGATGACTTGCTTAGCGAAGAAGATAGCAACCATAATGAAGAATCTTCCGACCCTAAAATGAAGAGGGTAATAAATTTGATATCAAGTCTTGTGTCTTCTGTCTTCATTCATTGGAATATCTCACTATTTTTCTTACGTTACAGGTTGCAAACAATGATGACTCTTCTGTCCCTAAAATGAAAAAGGTTAAAAATTTGATCATAAGTGATTTTTTTTACTGTTCCAGTCTATAGCTTACTACTATGGTTGCAAATGATGAGGAAAGCAACATCTGGGGTCCTCGAGTCTTGATCCTCTATTGGTGCTGGTCTTGACCCTCTACCAATGCTTGTATTGCCAATGTCTATTGAGCTCTGATACGCTCTAATACACCAGTGTGCACTTAAATTTCTTCTGATACGCCACTGTGCAATTGATACTTTTTCAGATACTCGAGTATCCTGCTATGGTGGTTTGGTTCTTCGTTGGTAGAGCTGGTTGAGCCGTATCATGGATGCGATTAAGCTCTTGCCGACCCACGGTGAGCTTCGATCTGATGCCTAGCTTCAACTTGATCGTAGAGAAAGAGTATTTTATTATGGTTTGAGCTTCCTTGCATAGATTTTTATTATGGTTTGAACTTCCTTCTATGTCTTATTTGTGTGTTGGACTATCTTCACAATTCTGGATATTTGATCCTCATATTTTGTCGAGGATGAGCATTTTTCCTTTTCTTTATATACATATAGAATCTAATTTTCGTAGATCTAATAGAACACATGTAGCAAATGATGAGGAAAGCAACATCCGGGGTCCTCGAGTCTTGATCCTCCATTGATGCTGGTCATGACCCTCTGCCAATGATTGCGTTGCCAATGTCTAGTGAGCTCTGATACGCTCTAATACACCAGTGTGCACTTAAATTTTGTCTAATACGCCACTGTGCAGTTGATACTTCTTCTGATACTCAGGGATCTTGCTATGGAGGTTTGGTTCTTCATTTGTAGAGCTGGTTGAACCGCATCATGGATGTTATTGAGCTCTTGCAGACCCACGGTGAGCTTCGATCTGATGCCTAGCTTCAACTGGGATCAAATCGTAGAGGAAGAGTATTTTACTATGGTTTGAGCTTTCTTGCATAGATTTTTACTATGGTTTGAACTAACTTCTATGTCTTATTAGTGTGTTTTTTGCATGACTTACTACTATGGTTTGAACTTCCTTACGGCACTGTGTTGGACCATCTTGACAGCACCTACCTATATACTGCTACATTTATTATGCATTTTCAGGTTGCATACAACAGTCCTACACGTAGGTCATCTCGTATTGCAAAGAAATCTATAAGGAGTGCATCTACCAAACTATTTTAGTGCCACTGTTGGTGCTATTGCTATTTTTGATTAAGTTGGATGCTGCCAGAAATGGTGTTCCTTCTATTTATTACATATTTGTATATACTTTTGCATAAATAGTTTTTAACCTTGCAGTTTTTCTTGCTAGATAGCAAATTATTGAGAGCTTTGTGTGACAAATGTCATTTCACTTCTTATGTTATCTATCATCAACCACTTCCATATGCTTTAATGTCCAGTCCAGAAAATGTGGTTTCCCTAAGATATTCATATAGGCATTGACAACTAGTGGCAGTTAGTTAAAATGTGCAAGCATCAATAGTATAGGTCATATAAGTATTACTTAAATTCTATTAACTTGACCAATTAGTGTGTGGATTGGCATTTGGTGAAGGAATAAGTAAAATGAGGTCTTGAGCTTGTCTTTGCTTTGGTTCCTTCCCATGTATGTCCTGGGTGTCATGGGGTTAATGACAACCATCAGAAATTGGGACAAAACCTCAAGGGATGTCATGGGGTTAATAGAATGGGGTTAATGACAACCATCAGACATTTGGTTCCTTCCCATGCATGTGCTGGGTGTCATGGGATTAATAGAATTCTCTGTTTTCTCTTTTTCCTGGATCGATTTTTGGACTTAACTTTTTATATTGTCTGTACAGATTTTAACTTTTACATTGGTTTTTTCCAGCTTATTAATGTAATTCTTGCTAGAATAATTGTAGTTCCCATTTAAAATGTTTCCCAATTTTTCTCATATTTACTTAAAGCTTCCTTTTTTTACTTGAAGTTTCCTTTGTCACTTGAAGCTTTTTCTGCACATTGTTTTTTCCCAATTTTTTTGTATGCAGGTCTGTACAGTTTGGAAGAACTGTTAGTAGGTTTGTACAATTTGTCTAAACATTCACAAACTAATGTGGTCTAGTCTGTACAATTTGGAAGAACTTGTCTTTCTTTTCTGGTTGTCGTGTACAGTTAGCAGGTTGCTAATATATTGGCATATCTTCATTTGCAGGTCCTTCAAAAGCATTCTGGATATGCTAAAATGATGGGTGACGATCTTGTGATGATAAAAAGTTTGGGTTAATTTTTGGGTTGATGTTGGATATACTAAAAACATGGTGTAATGGTGGAGACAATGGGTTCATTTTGTAACTGATGTTGTGGGTGATGTATAGTATTTTAGATTTATTTTGGAAAAGGTGGTTAAGGATGCTTAATGGGTTCAGCATTTTGTATGTAATGGTAGAGACAATGGGTTCATTTTGTAACTGATGTTGTGGGTGATGTATAATGTTTTGGATTTATTTTGGAAATAATGGTTAAGGATGCTTAATGTTAAGCTTTTTGTTGTTTATCAATTGAACATATAGAGTTATATATGGATTTTGTTGTCTTCTACTTAATGGTAAAGAATGCTCGATGTTATTAAGCTTTTTTTTGTATTGGAGCTCTGATACCTGGAGATACATCTGAGGACAAGCTTGACAACGGCCATGATCATATGAATTATGTGTATTTAAATTGTATGTTTTATAGCTGAAAAATACAAACAATAATTTCATAAGTATTACTTTTGGGATAGTTATGTAATTGTCCTAGATATAAATGACATCCTTTTGTAACGCTGACAAATTTGTTTAGGACGAATATTATTCGTCACAAACTCTTTTATTTTGGGACCGTTTTGTAAACCGTCGTAAACATATAATAATTCAAACTCTTTTGGTACGGTTAGATTTTCGACCCTAAAACCAAATTAGGACGATATTTTTCGTCCTAAAATTTTTTGCCATGCCACCCTAATAGCACTGTCACTTACCGTCCTAAAATTCGTCCCAAATTACAATTTAGGACTGATTTGGGTCTTTTTAAGACATATTTTTGGCGTCCCAGAAAGATACTTTTTTTGTAGTGCTATATGATCCCAAAGGACATTATTTCTAAGCTGACAAGGCAACAGAGGGCTTTCTAGTGGAGGCATGACGTTGCGAATAAAAAGATGCATTTCCTGAGATGGAAGAAGATTACTCAACCCAAGGGAGAGGGGGGACTCGGTATCAGAAGATTGGATTGGGTTAACAAGGCCTTAGACGGAAAGCTTCTATGGAGGTTTCTTGAGAATTCGGATCACCTGTGGGTTCGCCTTCTCAGAGGGTTTTACTTATAGAACCGCTCAATCTGGAACGCGAGAAAACCCAAAAGAGCTTCGACCACATGGACAAGCTTACTCGGCATGAGAAGCTACATGAAGGACAATGTCTTCTGGAGAATCAAAGATGGCTCGGTGAATATTTTCGACGATCCCTGAATTCCTCACATACCCGGGTACCGAATCACTGAGTGTAGACAATCATCAAATGGCCCGGTGATCGTAAGGGAGCTCTGTCACTCCCCGTTCCCAGAATGCGTATTTTAATACGTGTACTGCTTGAATGTATTTATTTAATATTTATCATGCATTTATTCTGTATTTAATTCCTTTAATTTTATGCTAATTATTTTTCTGTATTTTATTTCTGTTTTTGCTTTGCCTTAGGTTCGACTTGGGTTGGTTTATTTTGGTTTAAGATGGTTCATCATGAACCCAACCAACCCCCTACCTACCATCATCTCCATTTAAAGCCCAACCCTTTCTCTCTCTTCATTACTTCTCTTTTTCTCATTTACTCTTCTTCTTCCTCATAACTCTCTCCACCTAACAAGAGCTTAGGCAAGTACATCTTGCTTCCAAATGAGAACCCATTTTTATGGTTCATTTATCTTCCTCTCATGATTCTAAGCTAGTTTAGAACTTGACATTTTGCATTTTGAACGTTTTATTTTTGTAGATCTAGAAATTTGTCATTTCGGATTTTAATGGTTCTGAGCTCTCAAACTTCCTTATTTTCAAGTTTGGAACATTCCAGGTTGTTGAGGATTGTGTTATACCCCACTTTGATCCATGGAAATTCTATTTTTGGCTTAGATTGAAGGTCTCATGGAAATTAGAGTTCTAAATGTTCTCTACACCCACGTTTATACGTGCTCGCGTAATATCAAGCTCTACGCCCACGTTTATACGTGCCCACATAATATCAAGCTCTACGCCCATGATCATTCGTGTCAGCGTGAATCTGAAATACGCAAGTCTACTCTGGCTTGGCGAATTTCCTTTACGCGTATTCTTTCACGCGTAATGTTATTTCCTTAAGCGTACTAATTTACGCGTAACATGATTTCCTACTTCTTTACGCGTATTCCTTTACGCGTAACGTAACCCTTTTCGCGTACAATGTTCATGCGTAACGTTACTCTTTACGTGTACAATATTTCACACGTAACGTTATTCCTTTACGCTTTACGCGTACAATGTTTCACGCGTAACGTTACTCTTTACGCGTACAATGTTTCACGCGTAACGTTATTCCTTTACGCGTACAATGTTCCACGCGTAACATTATAATTTATGCATATTCATTCATGCGTAAACTTTAACTCTTTACGCATACAAGTTCAGGCGTAACGTTATTTCCTGCACGCGTAACATTATTCTTTATGCGTATTCTTCTGGCTTGGCGTAAGACAAGTTTTTACGTGCAGTTTTATTCCTTTAATTAAGCGTACTCCTTTATGCGTAAGCTTTATTCCTTTACGCGTATTAGGCGTACTCTTCTTGCCTGGCATATTTTATTGAGCGTACTCCTTTGGCGTACATGGCGCCCCTTATTATATCCTTACGCTTTTTGGCATGAACTCGATATTATCATGATACGTTAATATTTTTACATATTGTTGTGCAGAATGGGCCCTGTATCTCGATTAGTTTACAGATATCCAGAATGACTGGAACTTAACCCTGAGAGTGATAGACTCGACCATACAAAATGCTAGTTGACTTTCATGCCTTATCACGAATTGACATTGATTGTTACCTCGACTAATGATTGATCATGCGTTCCTAGTTGGAACTAAAAGACTGGCTAGTCGTCTTATTGAAATTGAATGAGACACGTTTATATTAACCATGAACTATTGCAATCGACTAGTCGATCCTGAACATTGGCATATGGACACGTACAGACTTTAACTTGTTTCTATAAAAACAATATGTGTACCTTACAGTCAAGGCATGATTATTCCGTGGTTAGGTTTGTTTGTTGCATTACGCTATGTAAGACCTACAATCTAACCGCACGGGCATCGTTGTAGAGTTGTGTATATCGTACTCTGTACGAAAGTACTCATTCTGAATGACCATGATCTACGGCATGAGATTTCAATCAACATAGGGACTATTAGGTTAAATAAAATAATGATTGCATGGAGAGAATGGATTTCTGGGTTCTTACATGGCAGCCATCTCGGGACAATTAGGGCCTCGATATGCCGGTTGGTTCCCACAGATACTGTAAATCTGTCACACGGGCAGGGAGTGGTATCTGCTTATATTGTTACATATATTGATGACGGGCGTCCCGCTGGGACTCGTCTAATCATGATTGGCGCAATTGATTATTGGATAGACTAGCCTTGCTTGTACATAGTAAGAACTGAGGAATCCCTTATTGCATATTTCCAGGGCAACTTAGAACTTACAGTTAGCAAGCCGTAGTAGTTGTATTGCTGTTTAAATTGATTTGTTTGTGTATTGTACCTACTCCGTTAGCTACTGAGATGATCAGAATGTCAGGACATGACGGGTCAACTTCTGTCCTTGTTTGGTTGGGAGGTTGGTTTGAAGTGTCGTGATGTTGTGTGAATTCCAGTAGCAAGCAGAGACTTATTTATCATATTCTCAACTCTTATCACTGGTTTTAATTCTCATGTCGTGCTTCCTTGTGGTACTTGCTATTAGAGGTCTAACCTCTCTGGTTTTACATGGCCAGATTTAGAGCCAGTTCCCGAGGACTCCACTTACTTCCACCTCCAAGATGGTCAATACTAGAGGGATGATCGCAGGAGGACACGAGTGAGTTCCTTACTTTCCCGCTCGTTTTGCTACTTACTTTATATTTTGCCTCTTGGCACCGACATGTTAGTCGGATAGTCTTGCAGTTACTTTTACATAATTATAACTAAGTCAGACTGCAGCTGATAACGATTGTGTATACCTTGTTATATCATCTGGCTATGTTTTGTAAAGCCAGACCTCAAGAACATTTTGACTGAGCATTTGAGACGCCTTACTGCTTTATCTTACATGTTCTTTATTACTGCTTCTTGATTGAATGATTGCGACAATAGATGTTGAGTAACCCTAGTGAGACTTTCATGTAGTATGCACCCCCTCGTCTTTTAGACAGCATTGATCATATTATACGGTATTCATCTACCCGTAATACGTAGCTGGCTGAGTCACTCTTCTGCTCTCTGGTATTCTGGTTCTGGGGCGTGACAAGCTCATGGATCCTATATGTAGAACTTCGAACCTCCTTCTGATATATTCCATATTCTCTCCCATGGAAGCGACGACCGTCACTAAGATTAGCCTTAGTGAAGGGGACGGCGCAGACTCATTCATATGGACAAAATCATGCAATGGAAAATTCTCCCCGAAGTCGCTTTATGAAGCATTGCGTAGGCAAGAACCTGGAAGCTCATTAAACACTCCGGGCAATACGGTTTGGCGTAATCTCTGGCGTATGAAGAATATCTCTCCCAGAATCCAGGTGTCCATCTGGAGTTTACTTCAAAATGCCCTCCCTCTCCTCTCGTTGCTCAACAAGTGCCTACCGCATGTAAACAAAGTCTGTCCTTTCTGCCTCCTCCATGAAGAAGACACTAATCACCTATTCCTACACTGCAATGTGGCAAAGGCCGCGTGGTTCGCAAGTACACTAGGCTTAGTATAGATAGCCAAATGGATTTATTCAATCTTTGTGAAGAGTAGTTGAAGGACTCCCAATCAGAAGAAGAAATGCACATGGGAGCGACTCTTCTATGGGCAATATGGAAAGCTAGATGCGCATGTGTATTCAAAAATAAGGCACCACAAATTCATTCGATTGTGCAGCAAGCGAATTGCATGTACAATGCGTACTGTTGGATTCGTTGCAGCCAAATCATGGTTCTCAACGCCTAGCAATTCTTTCGAAGAAGAGAGGAGCCTACTGGCAGAGCTTTACGCTATTCACCAAGGAGTTCTGCTTGCAAACCAGCTTGCTCTGGAAAAATTCATCATAGAAGGTGACTCACTTACTGCTTAAAGTATCTTCACATGAGAAGTGAACCTCGTCCCATGGAGACTGCATGACCTCGTCACCACCAAACAACTAGAGAAGACCCAGGTGGGAAAAAACTTCGAACATGCTTTCACTCGACGAGAAGGGAATGAAGCAGCCCATCAACTGGCAACCTACTCCTTACTCAACGCCTATGCTTGTCATGTGGATATCCCTCCAATTTGTATTCATCAACAACTAGAAAAAGAGATTTGAGTCGACTGGTAGTCGAGTTGACAATTTCCATTAATAAAAGTCTTTTTTCCTAAAAAAAAAAGTTAGGATATTTGTATTTGGGTCTCCGATACAAAATCGAAAAACGAAAAAGAAAAAAAAAGGAAAAAAATGACAAAAAAGTATTCGTAATTTTTGAAATAAACTTGTCCAGGAATATCGAGACCTAAAATATAAATATTTCGGACAAATTTATGATGGAAACCTATTCCCATGTTTGGTTTAGGCTAAAAAATTATTTTGAAAATTACTAATACCCGGATAGATAATTTACCTACAAAAACGGAAAACCTATCCCTTAAGAATATCTGAATTTTTTTTTTTTTGCTCGGACAATTTTTTTTTATTATTCATTTTCTAGATTTTTTTGTTTAAGTATTTTTAGTTTTCTTTTATCTTTTATTTATTTTTTTCATTTTATTTCATTATTTTTTCTCGTTTTTTCCTTTTTTTGTTTCTTTTCTAATTTTTTTTCTATTGTTCTCGTTTTTAAGGTTTTTATTTATTTCTTCTTTTTATTATTTATTTCTTCATTTTTTTAATTTTTTTTATTTTTAGTTGGGTTTTAATTGTCAATCGTTAGTCCAAAATTTAAACACAAATATTATAAGTTATTGGAATCCAAATACTAATTATGTCTAATATGGAGAATCAAACACAAATATTTTTGTTTATTGGGACCCAAGATCGAATTATCCTTTTATAAACTTACAGTAAGAACCATGATGTGGGAAATTCTTTATTAGTGTATAACACATTATAGTAAATAGTAAAAAAAAAAATAATACTATAACACGAGATAAATAGTAAAATAAAACCATATTATTAGTGTAAAGGTGAAGTCTAACAAATTATCAATAGAAAAATGCTATTTTGATCGTCTGCGGGACTGGTCTGCACTGATCTGCGTCCGCATGACGGTCAACCATTGGTTTTCTGCTAATGTGGGTTCATCCCGAACCGTGAGGACGCACCGCGTGACCGCAGGCCATCGTGGGCCAGCACAGGTCAGTCCTACGACGGTGAAAATAGCAGCTCCGTTGTCAATAATATAGGAAACAATGTACTGAATTGTCAATATTTCCAAACACTTGAAAATGGAAAATGCTAAGTATACAACCAAATGTTTACAACCTTTTTATAACCTCTCTCCCATCCCTTTAACATAAGTCACACCGGGTCCCATCTCTCCCTCTCACCTTCCTGCTACATGGATTCCACTCGACCCCACCACATACCCCCTCCTCCAATCGAAGTTCGATAAGTGGCGGTTGTAAGGAAGTTGTAAGCTTTTGGTTGTAGGCATAGCAAAGCTCATATAAAATCCCACCCACTCCCACTCCACCAAAATCTCTTAAGAGTTGAGAATCAAGGAGGAGATGTCGTCGGTGTCGGTGACCATCGAGAGACACTCCTACAAGCACTTCACAGTCGTCTTCAACTCCGTCCACCACATCAAAACCACCGTCACCTCCTCCGCCGCCGACGCCGACGCGTGGGTCTCCGAGGTTCTCCGCGTCCATCGCCGCCACCTTGACACCCTCGTGGTCGGCCTCGATATCGAGTGGCGCCCCAACTCCTACAGCGGGCAGAATAACCCCGCAGCCATCCTTCAGCTCTGCGTAGGCCACTACTGCCTCGTCTTCCAGATCCTCCTCGCTGGCGCCGTCCCCGCCTCTCTCGTCTCTTTCCTCGGCGACCGCCGCTTCTCATTCGTTGGGGGTGCGGGTGGAGAAGGACGTGGAGAAGCTGCTGGAGGACTGGGAGGTGGTGGTGGGGGGGAACATTGTGGACCTGAGGGACGCGGCGGAAAAGAGGACGGGGAGGAGGGAGATGAAGATGAAGGGGCTGGCCTCGCTGGCGAGGGAGCTGATGGGGTGGGACGTATCGAAGTCGGAGGATGTGAGTAGGGGAATTTGGGACCAGCACGTGCTCGACCTCGACCAGATCAAGTACGCCTGCGTCGACGCCTTCCTCTCGTTCCAGATCGGGAGGGCGCTCAAAGCCTTTGAATTTAATGAATGGGGAGGGGCTTCCACTTCACGGACGATCCAGCAACGCTGCCTGCTTTTTGGTAAATATTGCCTACTTTCTTTCTTTCTTTATTTCTTAATACTCGTTATTTCTGGAAATCGTGTTGGTTGATAATTGTTACTACTTGATCTGTGACTGGGTTATAGTTTGTTTCTGTATAAGGGTACTGTACTCATGACTTCTTTGTGGATGTTGGTTTTGTTGGTGGAAAACAATGGCTTCTACATATATTATATTCAGGATAATGTATATATACATACCGGATATGAGTTATAGGCTCATACTTTTATATTTTTTTTTTTGAAATAATCAGGATTTTATTAAATCAAACAAAAAGATTAACAGAAGGGTAGTCTTCAGCCATCAACTTGGCAATACAAGCCGGAGAAGAAATAAAAGATGAACCTATTCTATTCTGAATAGCCAACTTAGCCAACTCATTGGCCACCAAGTTTCCAGTTCTTCTCACGAATTGGAATTTGATATTGGTGCAGGCTTTAATATCCGAGAAAATTTCGTGGACCAAACCCGAATGTCTCCATGGAATAAATGAAGAATCGCCTCTCATGATCCGGAATACTATTAAGGAATCTCCCTCAATGATGTACTCCTTCATATTAAGCTCCCGAGCAAGGCGAATCCCCAGTTTAGTAGCCTCAAGTTCAGCCTGAATACTGAGTTCAGGGCTAAAAGAGTCCGGCAGGAAGGAAGTGAATGCTCTCACAAAAACACCTCTGTCATCCCTAGCAATAGCAGCAGCCGCCAGTGAGGTAGGAGAAGTAGCCCCATCAACATTAATCTTAATAGTACCCTCCGGAGGTGGAGACCAAATGCTTGGCATAAGGATTGTGTAACAAGTCTCCTGAGCCTCTTGAAAGGATGTGGTGCAACCAGACTCATAAAGATTGAAAAATTGCACTGCCGAGGTCACAATTCGCTGAATATTAGGGGCTACGTGTTTGAACACACAATCACCCCTAGCTTTCCAAATCGCCCAAGCAATAGCAGCTCCCATTTTAAAAGTATCAGAAGCATTTTTATCATTAAGCCATAGCTGAATCAGAGATGAGAATTTGCAGTTGTTATCATAGCGGAGACCCATAGGGCTGGCAAACCATACTCTTTTAGCAATATTGCAATGGAGGAAGAGGTGGTCTATGTCTTCGTCCATGAGCATACAGAAAGGACATAGCGGATTGGTAGACTGAATTATTTTGTTGATGGAGGAAAATAATGGCAGTGCATTGTTCAGTAATCTCCAAGTGAACATTTGGATACGCGGAGATATCCCGCTCATCTTCCAGAGCACTCCCCAATTGTTTCCAGTCATAGATGTAATCGAACAGCTAGGTGCTTGAAGGCGAATGTTTTCATACAACGATTTGGCGGAGAAGGCCCCCGATTTTACTTTGGTCCAAATAAGAATGTCCTGACCATCTCCTTCGCATAGGCTGATAGCAGAAATAGCCTTGGCTTCCATGGGTGAGAAAAGTTCATAAAGGAGAGGCATGTTCCAGACTCGCATAATAGGGTCCATGAGATCTCGGACAAGTCTAGGACCATCACTTCGAGTATTGCAGGAAGTCACTCGATAACCCGGAATGCCAGGGATCCACGGATCGGCAAAAATGTCCACCCACCCGCCTCTGATTTTCCACAAGAGACATCCTTCCAAATTACGACGAGCGCCGATCAGACTCTTCCAAGTCGGAGAAGCCCGATTGCACTCTTTTGCAAGCCAGAAAGATTTGTTTTGAAGATAAATACCTCGGAGCAATCTGGCCCAGAGTTGATGAGGAGCATTCAAGAAACGCCAAGCTAGTTTACCTATCAATGAGTCGTTCACCCAAACGGGAACTTTAAAACCGAGTCCTCCAGTTCTTTTCGGCTGTGTGAATTTGCTCCATGCCAAGAAATGAATCTTCTTGTCGCCTACAGCATGTCCCCACCAAAATGACATGTAAATCATCTCCAGCTTGCGGCAAATAGAGATAGGAAGTTTATACGCTGCCATTGAGAAGACAGGGATGGCTCCCAGAGTCGATTGTATAAGGGTAGACCGGCCCGCGTGGGATAGAGTTTTGGATTTCCAACCTTTGAGTCTTGTGTTCACTTTCTCCAGCAGATCATGGTACGACGCAATGCGACCCTTCGGAAGGAGAAGGAAGTGTCCCAGATATCTGTCTGATTTATTCATGGATGAAACATTTAGGATGGCAGAGAGCTCCGCTTGAGTATGGTTGTCCACTCGCCCGCTAAAGAGGACGCTCGATTTGTTCAGATTAATGGATTGCCCCGACCATGAAGCGAAGCGCTCAAGGATGGATAGAGCACTCGTCACCGCGGAAGCCTTTGCTTGTCCAAATATGATTATATCATCTGCAAACATTAAATGAGAAATGGAAGGGGTATATCGGTTGATGCGGATACCTTGATATAGATCCTCCTGCTCGTGCTGATAAAAGAGACGAGATAACACCTCAGAGCACATAATGAACAAGTAAGGGGACAAGGGACATCCCTGTCTAATCCCTCTCTTCGGTTTAATAAAGCCTTCAGGAACACCATTGATGAGAATAGAGTAGGTCGCCGAAGTGATACAACTCATAATGAGTTTGTTGGAGTGCCCCCGGATTCCCATGCCGTTTAGCACTGATTGGATGAAAGGCCATGCCAACCTATCGTAGGCTTTTGCCATATCTATTTTAAGCGCAAAAGAGTTCTTCTTGACAGGAAAATTCCTCATAGCATGAAATACCTCATGTGCGATAACAATATTGTCGTTAATTTGACGACCTGGAACAAAAGCATTCTGGAAAGGCGATATTAGCTTATCTAATAAAGGTCGAATTCTATTAGCCAATATTTTAGAAATAACTTTGTAGGATACGTTGCAGAGAGCAATTGGACGGAAATCAGCTGGAGAAGCAGGGGACGGGCATTTGGGAATGAGAGCCAGATTGGTGTGGTTGATACGTGGCTCGAGAACTCCAGAGGTGAAGAATCGTTGAACCATTCTGACAAGATCATCTCCAACAACTGACCAGCATTTTTGATAGAAAATAGCCGGATAACCGTCCGGCCCAGGTGCTTTAAGCTGTCCCATATTTCTGATAGTACGTTCGATCTCGTCACCACTAGGTGCTCCTCCGATCATGACACATTCAGATTCTGTAATAGGATTGGAAGAGACATTAAACTCTGGATCAATGGCAGTGGAATCATCGGCTTCAAAAAGTATTTTGAAGTGATTAAGGATAGATGAATTAATAGCAGTCTGATCGGAAGTCCAGGATCCGTCTTGAGTGATAATCGACCGAATCTCGTTCTTTCGTTTTCTGATAGTGGCTTTAATATGAAAATATTTCGAATTCCTGTCTCCATCCTTGATCCAACGGCATTTCGCACGTTGTCTCCAATATGCTTCATCGATAAGGAGAAGCTCGTTGAGTTCAGCATTGATATTTTTCTCCATGAGGATGGTATCGTTGGAAGTAATACCCTTCTGGAGTTCTAGGAGTTGGGATTTGAGAGCACTGATCCGTTGCTTAATGAGACTGAAATTACATCGGCCCCAAGACTGGAGCCTTTTAAGAGAAACCTGGAGTTTTTGAATAAGGCTAACGTCTTGTTTGGAAGAAACATCCCTCCAGATGTTGGCGATGGTAGCATCGAAATCTTCATTCATAAACCAGAAAGCTTCAAACCGAGGAGGCCTGTATCTCTTTTTCAGCAGGTTATTAGTGTTAAGAAGAATGGGAGCATGATCACTGTTGAGACGGGGAAGAGTGTGAACCGTAGAGTGCGGATGAAGGCGACACCAATCAGCATCCGCCATGGCCCTGTCCAATCTTTCCTTGATGTGATAAGCAGAGCTGCGGCCATTGGTCCAGGTGTACGCTGGTCCAATGCAACCCAGATCAATAAGGCCACATTGATTTATCATCTGAATAAATGAGTTAGTCATGTGGTGGTCGAAACTTCTGCCTCCAAACTTCTCCTCCGGTTTGGTGATATCATTAAAATCACCTATACAGCACCATGGGACCACGAATTTGGCAGCCAGGTCAATGATAATACGCCAAAGTCCAGTACGATCCTTCCTTCTCGGGCAGCCATATACACAAAGTAAGTTCCAGGTTGGTGAGTTGTCTTTATTGAGAATGGAGAGCAGAATGAGATTGGTGGATGAGAATATGACGGAAGCCTTTATGGCATCGGACCATCCCAGCCATAGTCCCCCTGCTCGGCCAATAGGGGGGACAGAGAAGGTGTTGGGGTAGCCAAGTAGCGGAAGAGTAGTAGAGGTATGGTGGGGAGAAGAGCAGGTTTCAGAGAGGAAGAAAATGGTAGGGTGAGTGGCGGAGAGGAATGAGCGGAGGGTTTGAATTGTCGGGGCATTCCTCGCACCCCGACAATTCCAAGATAGAATGTTCATTGGTCCTGCGGCTGTCTCTGGACAGCCGCCTCTGATAATAGGGGTGGATGAGCAAGGGAAATCTCTATAGCCTGTCTTTTGGAGGCTCTTGGATTGATTAATGAGGAATCAGTGCGTTTCCTCGACCCACTGGGAGTGAATGGGATATCTAGAGATAGGTTGTGCGCCATCCGGGCACGTTTTTTCCAACTGAGCTTGTGATTTTGAGGAGCATAGATTTGGATCCGTGGTGGCGATGGCGGAAATTCTATGATGGGGACATTAAGCGGAACACGAGGAGGGGAGGTGTTGGTTTCATCTGAACTGAGCGGGTTATCGCGAGAAATCGAGAAGACAGGTGGGAGGGGGAAACTTGCTTGGGAAAACATACCGAGGTTAAAGTTGCTGATCATGATATTAGGCGTTTCACAAATTGTGGAAGGGATAATGGAACTGTAACCGGGATGAGAACTGCCCAAATCCAGAGAGAATAGGTCATTGGCATGAGGCAAGGATTGCTGCACAATACTCTGATCATGGTCCATACGTTCTGCTGTCAACCGTTCATCTTGGACCTCTTCTATAGAGTTCAAGACCTCCTTCAATTGCTCAGAGTCCCAATCACGAGAAGGAGTTAATACTGGAAGGGGCTCATGATTGGGAACCTGGGTTGTGGCTTCATGTTGCTTCCCTGATTGTTGTAATGACATCGTGCTCGAATTAGAAACACTTTGATTAGCCCTTCGATGTGGGGGTTTGTACTTGGACATCTGGAGTTGACGAAGGCCGCTGGAAGAATCAACATACGTGTCTATGGAGATAGGGGCAGTAGACGTATCATTAAGCAACTCATTTCTGTCTTCACTCTCCGATGTCCTCCGAGGAGGGATATCAGGTGGTACGCCTGGCGAGCCCATCTGTCGACGGCCCATCAGTCGAGGCAAGTCTGCCCTGTAATCATCTTCTTTGATCCTCGGCTTCAGAAGGTCTGCCAATCTAGTTCTCTCTTCTACAGACCATTCTTCACCTATCAGAGAGGAAAAGAGCTCTCTATCTTTGCAGAAAGAAAAAGCATGGCCAATCCTTGCACAGAACGTACAAATGCGTGGTAATCGTTCATATTTTATGGTTACTTCCCCTAAGGAAGTACCATCAATAATGGTGGAGATCTTTTTCTTCAGGGGTTTAGAGATATCCACAAGGATTTTGATCCGGGCGTATGTTTTCCATCTGGCTTCATCAGAGGGGGAGCACTGTCTAGGTGACCCAATGGCTTCGGCTATTCGAGCCACAGCCTTACAATTGAGGAACTTCGGCGGAATTCTATGCAGTTGAATCCAGAGATCTGCGTAGTGAAATTTATATTCCTCTGGTAGTTTACCTGGATCGCAACGCTCTACTGCAAGAATATCATCATTTATACTCCATGGTGCGTCAAGTATGACCCGGTCAACAGACGCAGATGAATCTAGTCTGACTAGGAACGATCCCACATCCAGGTCTAGATCTGAAACTTGGATGGGATCTTTAATCCTCCATAGCTTGGGAAGGATAGATGTGAGCGCTGCAGAAGAGAAGCGCCTGGAGGAGAACGGTTTGATGGCTAATGAAGACTTCCAGTGCTCCGCTATCGAACAGTCTCTGGCCGAGAGCGAGATCACCTCGGATGGTCCTTGGAGCGAGAACAAATTCGCCATTTTCTCAACAACTTCTTTATATGACGCCATGGGACACCAGAGATGGCGTGAGGGAGGATGTCAGGTGAGGAAAGGTGGGGGGGGGGGGGGGGGGGCAGCACGGAGGAGAATAGAAAGGCGGGGTAGCCGAGGATCAGAAGATGAGGAGAAGGCGTCGGGCAATAGAGGAAGAGCGACGGCCAAACCCAGGGGTTTGGAGAAGAAGGGAACGAGAGAGCAAACCCTAGGGTTTGGTAGAGATTGGCTCATACTTTTATATGAGCAATCCCACGTGAACCAATAAAAATATAGTAACTTAGAAGAAAAATTTAAATAGTTAGAAATAAAAGATCTTATAAAAGATTGGGTAAGTGCATTTAAACCCTCCTTAGAGGTGCCTCTTTCGTAAAATAAGTCCTTTTAGAAAACTTAAACAGTTTGCACCTCCCGCAAAATCGTTTTTGCTCGGAATGCCACTTTCCGTCAAAATGACGTTAGAACAGCCGTTAGAGTCCATATTTTGGATTAAAAAAAAAGTGCACTTCCCAAATACCCCTAATTCTAATGGTTATATTGTGGCTGCTGTTCTCTTTCATTCTCTCTATAAGAATGTTTGTTTGAAACATAAAACCTAAGCTTTATATTTTTTATTTTTTGACCGGTTGGTTGGAAGGAAAAATAATATTTAATTTTTTTTATATTCCTTTTTTTTACTTATTTGCTCTCATTTAATGTATTGAAACTTTTTCTTACCTACAGATCTCAAATCCAACTGCAAATTTTTTTTATATTCCTTTTTTTTTTTTTACTTATTTGCTCTCATTTAATGTTTGAAGTTTTTTTTTACTTATTCCTTTTTTTTTTCTCAAGACGTCCAAATAGAAATTATGGAAGAACAATTTATTGCTATTGTGGATTAATTAGCCCATTGAAAATAAATTTAATATTAGTTACAGTAATATTACGTCCAAATAGAAAATATGGAAGAACAATTTATTTTTGGATTTTTGACACGTTTAGTAATATTTAAGTTATTTGTTTAAGTAATACATGTGATGAAAATAAATTTGTACCAAGATTTACAATTTCAGTTAGAATTAATAAATAAATAATTACGATAATAGTCATGACTAATAAATTATTAAGTAAGACTATAATGATGATTATAATGATGATTACTAAATTATTAATTAAAATTATTATAATATATAAATTATTAACTATAATTATAATTTTGATTAAATTATTATTAATTAATATTATAATAAATTTGTAATTAATAAATTATTAACTACGATTATAATTATTAATTAAAATTATAATTATTATAAAATATTAAATAATATAATATTAGTTACAGTTATCTAGCTCCAAATACGTTTATAAAACATGCCCTAAGTTAAATGGCTGGATAGTTCAGGACTAACCGGACATTTGTAAAAAGATTTTTTTTCCAGAAAAAATTTAAGATGAAAACCTACTATTTAGATTATAAACATTTATTTTCGAAAATGACGTCAAGTATGAGAATTCTATCTTTTTAGGAACGGGGGGTTATTTTAATAATCTTTTTAATATTTTGTTTTTTGTTTCCATTTTTTTAGTTCTTATTTCATTTTTTTTCATCTTTTTAATAATCTTTTCTAGTTTTTTAAGAGTGACTTTTATTTTCAAATTTGTATAGTTTTTGTTTTTGTCTTTTTTTATTGTTTAAAATTTATCCTCATTTTTTGGTTTTTTGGAATATTTTTCTATTTTTTATTTTTTTCCATATTTTAATAGTACTTTTTTTTATTTGGTATTTTTTTCCCAGTTTTTCATCATTTCTATTTTTTAAGAATTAATTTTTTTGTATTTATCAGTTTTGTTTTTCCCAAAAATATTTATATATTTGTTAAATAAAAAATAATTTATGACAAAATAATTTTAAATAATATTTATCCACTTTTTTGACGGAACTAACCGTTTTTACAATTTAATATTAATTAAAATAATTTTACTAGCAAAGACCATTTTTTCTTTGTTAATATTTATCCACTTTTTAACAAGTATTTTTGCTTAACCGTTTTTAACAAAATAATTTTAGAACTAACCGTTTTTAACAAGATAATATTAGATAGCCCAGGGGTAAAATAGTCAACACAACCGCATTTTAACTCCCGTTAACAGAAAAGTTAGCTTAGGGGGTGATTTGAGCATTTTCGTAACGTTTTGGATTTTTTAGATCAGGGAGTATTTAATTGCATTTTCGTCACATCTAAGGAGGGTTTAAATGCACTTTACCCTAAAAAATTTAACAAATAATAACTTACCATATCTTTGTCTAGGAACAATTTGTCAAATATGTTTGCCTAGAAATAAAATATCCCATAAAAAAATTAGTGAATAATTTTATTTCAATTTTAAATTCAATGTTAATTATGTGAATGTGAATGTGAACGTTAATTATATTAATATTAATGTTAATTATAATGTGAAGGTGAATGTTAATTATATAAATATTAATATTAATATTAATATTAATATTAAATGTTAATGTTAATGTTAATGTTAACATTTTTAATTTTAACATTTAATGTTAATTTTAATAATAGTATTAATTTTAATTTAAATTTTAATGTTAATATTAATGTTAATGTTAATATTAATTTTAATTTTAACCTCTAACCTTTAATTTTAATTTTAATTTCCTTGGCAAACATATTTGGCATATTTCTATCTATTTAAATTCCTAGTCAAACATATTTATATCTATTTAAATTCATAGACAAACATGTTTGGTAAGTTGTTCCTAAGTAAAGATATGGTAAGTTATTATTTATCAAATCTTTTATGAAATCTTTTATTTCTACCTATTTAAATTTTTTTTTCCAAATCACTATAGTTTTATTGGTCCACATAAAAGCCAAGTGGGATGGCTCATATAAGAGTATGAGCCTATGGCTCATATCCCGTTTTCCCTATATATATATATATATATATATATATATATATATATATATATATATATATATATATTATTCAATAGTATAACTTCTTCAGAAATTCTTACAACTTTTGCCTCATATACAATATGGACCTATATATAGTTTCAAGCATCTTTCTTTTCCTAAAGCTACTTTTGTAAAAAAAAAAAATGAATATCTTTTTTAAAGTTAATTTTTATAGGTAGAATTATAAAAGTTTTTTTATTATAAAAGAGATTTTTTTTCTTTTATTAAAGTTGCTTAATTTTATAAAAAGTAATTTTTAAAACGATTTTGTTCTTTCCAAAATGGCTTTAGTAAAAGAAAGATGTCTATGAAACTATATATATCTTTTATTTAGTACTACAACTTTTTTTGAATTTTGAAGACCTATATATAGTTTCATAGAGCATCTTTCTTTTCCTAAAATTACTTTTGAAAAAAAATTTATTTTTAAAGTTACTTTTTATAGGTAGAATTATAAAAGAAATTATCTTTTTTTTTTTTTATAAAAGAGATTGTTTTTTTATATTAAAGTAATTTTATTTTATAAAAAAATAACTTCAAAAAATATTCTTTTTTTTTTCAAAAGTAACTTTAGTAAAAAAATGTTCTATGAATCTATATCTTTTATTCAGTACTACAACTTTTCTTATAAGTGGTCTAATATACAATGCGAGGGGTGCCATCACTAAGGCAAAAAGATCGATATATAGCTATATAGGACATCTTTCTTTTTCTAAAGCTACTTTTAATATAAAAATGGAATATTGTTGCTTTTATAGGTAGAATTATAAAAGAAATTCTCTTTTCTAATAAAAAAGATTCTTTATATTTTATTAAAGTTACTTTATTTTATAAAAGGTAACTTTAAAAACGATTATTCTTTTTTTTTTCTTTTCAAATGTAGCTTTAGTAAAAGAAAGGTTCTATGAAACTGTATATATCTTTTATTCAGTACTACATCTTCTTCAGAAATTCTTACAACTCTTACAAGTGGTCTGATGTGAGGGTTGCCTTCGTTGAGGGAATGAGACATATATATATATATATATATATATATATATATATATATATATATATATATAGTTTCATAGAGCATCTTTCTTTTCCTAGAGCTATTTTTGAAAAGAAAGAAATAGTTTTTTTAAAGTTATTTTTGATAAAATAAAGTAACTTTAATAAAAAATAAAAGAATCTCTTGTATAAAGAAGAGAATCTCTCTTTAAAAAGCTACTTTTATAAACATCTACTTTTATAAATATGCTAATTTTTTGGCAATTCCAATAAACAACGTCTCTATCACTTTTAAATATCTTTTAAAGCATCGATCATCAGTCGAACAACACCTGGAGGGAGTTATCAAGAATGGGAAAGATACCGATCTTTGGTTAGGCCCGTGGATCAAAAGTAGGGGCTACTGCAATGGGTGGGTGACCATGCCATAAAAGTAGGGGGCTACTGCAATGGGTGGGTGACCATGCCATAGATGAAGCTTACGCTGGCGTTAAAGTGGCTAAAATCTTCAGAGAAGGAGTGTGGCGTACGGATTTATACAGATTAGCCATTCCGCATTCTAATCTCATAACTCAAGTAGCCGCCAACCCGCATATATATAGCAGATCAGTGGATAGGGTAGGGTCTCCTACTGGAGAGGAGAGTTTACTTCCAAGCTTGCATTTGACCAAGCCAGAGAAGTTCACGCTGATTCGGAACACGCTGATATTGTTTGGTTCAACAAGAGCCCAAGGAAAATGCATACGAGCCTATACAAGTTGGTATTAGGTCGGATGCTTACCTGCGATTGACTCATACGATTTAGCATACAGATCAACTCGCCAAATTGTACGATGTGCTGCCAAGTATTGGAGTCCATAGATCACTTGTTTTTTGAATGTCATGTAACTAATCAAATATGGGCAGCACAGGAAACGCAACTTCATATTACTAACAACCGACTTTAGATAATATTCAAGCTGTGATGCAAAAGATTAGAAGCCAAGCAAAGCGGGGCCAACAGTGGTACAAAGAAGCTCGACCCAGACTAACAGCAGCGGTTTGACATGTTTGGTGAGAGCGAAACACTCGTATATTCGAGTCTCGTCAGAATACTATTAGGAGCATCCTTCATAATATAGATATTGATGTATCATATTTGAGTTCTCCCCGTGAATCCATTTATTCCGGGTAGAGTTGTATTTTTGTTTCATCATTTAATAGAATCACCTTTTCCCACCAAAAAAAAAATGCTTTATTTGATACATTAAGCCCATGAATAAAAAATAATAATCTCTTGTATAAAGAAGAGAATCTCTTTTATAAAAAGCTACTTTTATAAATATGCTTTATTTGATACATTAAGTCCATGACACCTTTTCCGTGTGCTAGATTAATTGCAGTCGTTTATCTGTTTGAAGTCTTGTATCAGTACGTACGCCATCATATTTCAAGATTATGCTCCTCAATAATGTCTCCAATCTGTTCTTCTGAAATAAGGAACAACTTTTCCATTTTCATTTCCATCTCTGTATATGTTTTATGAAAATTTGTAGTTCTTTCATAATTTTAAAGGTGTTTGGGTGATTTTTTAACTTTTCTATAATCTATTTAAAAAAAAATTGAATATGCAAAGAAGGGTATTTACAAGAAATCTTGCAAGAATATGTTGTCTAGGAAGAGATCTCCTAAACAAAATTCTATACAAAATTTCAAAATGAAAAGTAGGACAAGATTTTTTTTTTAGGAAAAATCGATATATTAGATTTAGGAAACGTAAGTCTAAGTGTAAATGTTTTGTATGTGAAAAACTAGGACACTTTGCAAATAAATGCAAAGATAAAATCCACATTTTAGAAATATCAAAGTAGCTATTCTAAACGAAGGATATGAAATAATATTTGAATTAGAATACCTGTCTGATTCTGAATCTTCTGATTATACGTAAAAAGATTCAGAAAATAGTTCTTCGTCCTCGTCCTCTCAAGAAGAATTAAAATTTGGTGTTTGTGAAATTATGAGGGAATTCGAAGAGGATACAAGTGCTTTTAATCTTGTCAATACGCAAGGTGAAGTTCTAGAAATAAATTAAAAAATAAATCTAAAAGATCTCAAAATAGAAACAAATGAGATTTATATAACTAACTCGTTTTTGTTCTCTACATTTTCAAAACATAAAATCTATATTTTGAGAGATTTTATGAAAACTTTTGTGGTCGGGAGAAAATAAACAAACTACTAAACTCCATATCTTACCTTTGCAAAGAATTAAGAAACTTAGACATAAATATGGTAAGAATTATAAATATTTACATATAGGAAAAATATAGGTAAAGATTGCTCCTTTATTCCGAGAAGGAATAGATTCACCAATTTTAGTCAAAATTAGCGATGATAGGATCATATCATCTAAAAATGGACTTAATATTATGAGTCATACAATCAAATATGGTTGTAGGACACTTAATATTTATCTTATATCCAAGATATATGTAGCTCTCGATTATCCTAATATCTAGAAAGTTATTAACCTCCATATTCATTTATAGAATATAGTTCTTGCCAAACAAAACAATCCATTGGATATTGTATGAGAATCTCTGTATCCATTACCAGAAGTATCTACTTTCAAAACCTTTGATAGTTATGATATGTTTCAATAAGAATCAATAAAATTGTTGAACGAAGATCAAGGTAAATTAATTCAACCAAAATTATTATGCTTATCAGATATATCCTTGCATGATATTTGGATGACATAAATTTCTACAATAGGATCTCAACTTATGGTAAAAGTGTAGCACCCAGTTTTCCAAATGAGGATAATTTTGAAATTTCGTGTTTATAATTATTTTAATAATGATATTTAATTCATGATATAATTTTTGGTGATTTTAAATCATTTTAAAATTATTTAAATCAATGACTTGTGGTTTTGACGTTTTGCTAGTGAAACCCTAGAGACTGTTTGACCTAGAGCCTAACCATGTGATTATGATATTTTAATGTCATTTCTGGCCTAAGGATATTTTGCATTTGACCTCTTTAAATTATTTTGATATTATTTTATTATTTATGATATTGTTTTGGAATTATTTGAGTCGGGTTCGAATTTCATCTCAATCCGACTTGTAACGGGGACCCGGGGTAACTTAGACTCTAGTTGGACCCATGCATTAGTTAGCCATGGCCCACATTTTAATTAGTCATGTTAGAAAGATTAGTCATAATCCTAATTATTAGGTTAACCATTTAGAGTTTTTATTTTGACCCTTTTATCCCCAAACCCTAACCAAAATTGTTTTAAACACTTGTAACTAAGCGAGGGGCAAACTTGTAATATTCAATGGGGGGGGGGGGGGGGGGGATAACCATTGTGGCCGGCCCTAATAGGACTTCCATCTTATTTCCTTTCTTTGAGAAGTCTTCTTCCCCAAGTGCTCTCAAGCTCTCCCAAGGAAGAAGCCTTTCTCCTTGGATTTTCTCTCCTTTAGGTAATATTTCCTTCTCTTTTATTTCTCCATTTTGCATTTAGGAAAGTTTTAACCATAGGAATGACCCCCATTGTTGTGTCCCTATTTTGTATCCTTTAGGGATTTCTATTGTATTATTGTTGTGTCTTGTGTTCATGGGGAAAACTCCCAAACTTGGACACACTTTATATTTAAAATATTGATTAAATGAATTAATTCATATTAAATCTCAGATTTGAATATATAGAGATGTGTTCTTGAGTACTTTACATTTCATTCATGTATTTCTTATAGATGTGTTCATGTTACATATATAGATTTGTGTATGTATATATATATATATATATATATATATATATATATATATATATTGTAATGAGAGTGTATCTATATTTATATATGTAATAAATGGTTCATGATGATTATATAATCAAGTTTGTGAGTGTGGTTACTCATATTATTATTGTCATTATTGTTGTGGATAATTAGGATATATATTATGTATTCTTTTGGCTCAAACTATCTAAATCCGTCATGATTTTTATCCACGTTTTTAATTTCAGCCCTAACTTAGAAATGTCATAACTTCTAGCTCAAAGCTCGGTTTAATCTCTCGTTTTTTTTAAAAGAAGCGTATTGAAGTTAGCTTTCCAAAAACATGTATTAATAGGCCTAATTCTTTCTGTAACTTTCTGGAGAATTATTTGAGTGTCAGCTGTACGAAAGACAAACGCATTCTCGGTGTTTTCGCGATTCCGGGAGTCTCCGGAAACGAAAACGCGATCCGTTTGAAGTTTCGGAAAGCTAACACATAGATCTATAACATACTTTAATCCTAGATTTTAATTCATGCTGAGATGGTACAGTATTGATTATTAGTAGGAGTTACTATTCGGCATATGCATTTTGTGCACCCTTGTGTGTAATATAATGTTCTATTTGATTTTAACCCATGTTAATGTATATACATTATGTAATTAAATGGAGAATGCAAGCATGAGTAAATGGTTAAATAAATGATGTATGAGATGTAAGTATCCTATCTAATGTAAGCATGTATAAGTATGGCTTGTAATGAATATGTAGGTTCCATAGTATGTAATGTATGGTGCATATAGTAGTGCAAGAGAATAAATGAATGATGAATGAATGCAAGCATGAATGTAATGTAATAATAGATGTAATGTATGCAATATACAAGTTAATGAGATGTAATGTTCTATGTTAACACAAATCCTATATTACCTCATGTACCCCCTTACACTATGTTGACACTATCACACTTGACACTTTGTTCACTTATACTTTGACACTCTTTGATATGTATACACTATGTATGCCCATTTAACCCTCACTTGCCCCTTTGCCATGTTCACATACACACACATAGCCTCTTAAATAAGTATTTATGAATATAGTTAACTTAGCTATGTATGTATATTATATATATGTTAGCATATTGTGTTGTAATATATAAGTTATATAACCATTTCAAATGCCATGATTATAGACCTAATGTTGAATACCAATATATGCATGTGTATATATGTGTAGACATATATAGCTTAAAGTAATAGATTACCTAGTGTATATCCAATGTGAATTCTTGCCTATTTGAGTATTGAATAATTGCATGCTATATAGAGTTGGGTGTATGTTGGCTTGTATAGCCTTGTATTGATGTGTGCTTGCTAGGATAGTCTTGGTTAGGCCTAGTAAGACTTGCTGGGTTAGGACATGACCTAGTTTGACCTAGTTTGACTAGTGCAGTTGACCAGAGTTGACCAAGAGTTGACTTTGGCCTAGTTTGACCTAGATTCATGTAGAATACATTGTAGTGCTTTATATTACCCTTCTGGACATGTTGTGACTTGTGCTGTTCTAATTAGGAGCCAGACACCTCTCATCGGACAGTATCTCTACCTTGGACATTCAGATATCAGGCGAGTACATTCTTTGATCATTTCATATCATGTTTAGGATTATATTTCCTGCTTTAGACTATCTTACTTGATGCTGACACGTTGGTAACACGAATTGGTACTATATGGATCCCTTCATGAGATGTTATCCCTCTCGGGAGCATCAGATACTTTTGTCATGTCTGTTTCACTTACATCACGTATCATATGCTTCTATCATCATGAATCTTCGAGAATCAGCTAGTGACTCATGTACCCTCATGATCACCGAGCCTTCACGAATCAATTCATGAATCACCCTTTATGGACAACGTAGTATAATCATGAATCTTAACGTAACTTGAATGGATCCTTCTGTATTGATTGGGGATGGGAGAGTATAAGTGAACATGTGAATAAATCCAAGTAGTGTAATCATGAATCAATTTCTAGTAGTGTAATCATGAATCAGTCCTTAGCCATTCACATGTTTATGCAGTACTCTGAATCACTAGCACTGTCTCTCTTTATACATATCATAGATATTTACTTACAGTCTCTCTTTTACATTATGCTATTTCTTCAGATCCTGTATTTTATTCTCTAGCATGATTATATTTCCTTTCCTGTTATGACTTGTTGAGATGTATTGTGCTCGCTCCAGTCCTGACTGGACCCGTTGATAAATTTTACAGATAGCCTGGAGGTTGCCTTCTAGCCTAGAGGAGACAGTAGAGGTTGCATAGATAGCTAGGGTTTTTGCTTATAGTTTATTTTCAGTCATCTTGAGTTGTATTTATGGATTACTGTATTTGAGTTTTGAGATGTATTCTGAGTTTGTATCTTAGACACTTAGACTTCTATCTGTTGTATCTCTTTTCGATTTCATGTTTTATCTATCTTCCTTTATGCTCTACCTTAGATGTGATTGAGTTTACATTCTGCTATGTCACCCCTATTCGGGGAGTATAAACTGTTTAGTCTTATACTGTTAGATGCATTGAGACCTAGGACAGCGTTCCACTGCCGACACTGCGGCGTAGGCTGGGCGTTGTTACGTTCTCGTGCCCTAACTCTAGGGTGCGGGTCGTGACACATTTTTAGTGGTGGCCCATACAGGTCGAGATTCGCATTAGTGCGATTTCGTAGTAGCGCAACGACTTAGTTGTACTACTACGAGCCTGCTATAGGATATATAAATTAAGATGTTAGGATGAGAGGATACTCAATCACTGTTAGGATTTCTTGAGAGATTCCTGGGATGACCCTTGAGAATCTCATTTTGAATTCCGATTTAAACTCCTTTTCCTTGTTTTGATTCACCTTTTTCCTTGATTTGAATTTGATTTTGTGGATTCATTGTAGAACTTTGAATCCTGGTATTAGTTGATGATTTTGATAAAATTTTGTAGTTGTTGATTTAATTTTGTATTTAGATTAATATTTTCAAATCCAAGGTACTCAATCACACTTAGGATTCTTTGAGAGATTTCTGGGACGACCCCTGAGAAACTCATTTTGAACTTCAATTGGAATTCCTTTTCCTCTTGTTTGGATTCACCCTCATTCCTTGCTATTGAATTTAAGCTTGATGGGTTCCTCTCGTTTGAACCGATGAGAAGGAACATATCTTCATTATTCTTTCTCGCCATTATTCCCTTGCATTCTTATTTACCTCTTATCTTAAACTCTGTCTCATTACATTAATTACCCATATCTTGTCGTCCCTACCAGATGTACTTCAAAACCCTTGAATCTTCGTATCTTTTGCGTGGGGAAGGCTAAGAAAGTGACGTAAATTATGTAGCTCAGAGAAGACGTAACTGGTTATTTATGATGATCTAAAGGAAATCAAATGTGGAGTGTTTCATATGGAAACTTGAGATAGAAATGTGGTAAAGGTCTCGAATAGAATAAAGAGATGTATACTGCCAATCTGAAAACAATTACATTTAGAGAAATTTTGGGGTTATGAGATAGTTTATAGGTGTATTCAAAACTAATGAGGATATCAGAGGTCAACCTAGTTTTGAGAACTTAGAAAATCTTGGTTATTGATTCTGGGAAAAACTTTTACTCTGAGGCTATGTAGAAGGTTAATGGAAAAGAGAAGTTAATTGTGTTTAATAAGGATATTAAACAAGATGTTACGAGAAAATGCCTAGGGATAGAGAGAACACAAAGTTATGGAAGTTTAGAGATTGTTGTGAAATATTTTTAGGAGAATAATATTCAAGGGTGTATGTCGAAGAAAATACGGAAGTTGATTTTATGATGGAAGATAAGTTTTGTAAGGCCTAGAGATTTAAATTAAATAATACGAGGAGAACAATTTGAACAAGTTCAAGGAATTCGTAAACGGGATTTAGAGGTTTTGGGTCAAATTTAAGACAAGGTGAAAGAACTTGGAAATTTAAATAAATGGTTAATGTTGATTCCTAAATGTGAGGGCTGTGCTTCAAGAGTGATGTTTGGAAATTGGGAATTGCCTACGGTAGTCATGGTAAGGGTTTAAGTAAAGGTTAAATTTTCATATGGAGACTGGTGAGGTAAAGATATGATTGGCAAGTTATGACCAGATGAACTTAAGAGTATCAGAAGCAGATGACTAACTTGATCTTCATTATTTTTGTGCATTAATTACCACCTCTTGAACTCCCACTTTCTAATTGAGATCCTTGACGTTCCTTATCGTGACTTTGATATTCGGAATGTAATACTAGCTGTTACCCTCCAACAATCTTATATGCAAGACCTAGACGAGCTCACCTTCGTGTAGGTATATCATGTCCCACTAAAACCCGTCTTCTTGTACTCTATTTTCTTGATATAATTTTCTGGTCAACTGGCTAAACTATAACCTCTACCATTATACTAAATTTTTTCTTATTTTAATTAGAAATCCAGCCTTGACCCAATTCTTTCGACCCGACATGTGATGGTGTTCTGCTTGTTTCCTTAGATGCTTAACCTTGTACCTTATCCGATTACTTGACCCGTTGGTTAAGAAACTTGGACTATGTAATTCCTTTCATCATTACCACCCTTATATCTTGTGCTGCTAAATTAGCCTTAGTTTTGCAAGCTTATCTATTTTCGAGCTTGGTCATGACATATTTTATTGGGTGGCCACCCACTAACATATTGTCTAATCAGAACCGGTACATGATGGTCTGATCAACCTATTGCACTTTGGTTCGCTTTTTCATGTATCAATCTACGAGAATGGAGACATAGTTAAACTTGACCCTAGAGTCTCATTCGCGATAGCCTTGACAATTCTCCTTAAAATCTTTTCATCGCCTATGGACCTCGTATTCGTACTCAGTCGAATTAAATTTAATCATGACCTGAACCTCCATCATTGGATGCTCGCGCTCATACTTTGATTTCATTGATTTCCCTTCTTGCCCAAATCTCGTTTTATCCCGAAATTGATCAACTTAGATCGTGTCAAGACAAAAATCTATTTGTGATTTGTGGTGCCTAAATTTTCAATTTTTGCCATTTTATGGAATAGTAACCTTTTAATAATTTCTTAGTTGTTTGTTAATGACCAATTTTTATATAGGATGGTAGACAGACCTACAATCTTGATGATTGTTGTTCCCTTACCTTCCCAATTAGGACACCCTAGATTGTTTGTGTGTTGATACCATAGTACTGTTTTGACCTAGAATGATTAGTGTACCTAGGTGAGACTTCCAAATGCTACGGTATGCCCTGACCTTGTATACTATTCCTTCAAATTGCATGATTTAGATAAAAAAAAATTTAGACCTTGATTGTTGGGAAATAGGGACGTCACCCCATTAGTATCAGTTGTAGATATATATAGGTTAGTCCTTGATGTGGGGATGTGTGTCTATAAACATGTAGCTTATGAAATTTATGAGAGATTATAGTATCAGCCTTGATAGGATGTACTAGTCTTTTGGTGAGTATAAGTGTGTTATGAGAGATAGGGGCCTATATGTCTTAGTAATGCATCGTTCCTATGGTAATAGAATGTATTAATAGATGGTTAATAGGAAGATAATAGTTTGAGCATACCTATAGCCTATGATCAGTTCCTTTTCATCCTTAGTTAAGACCACTTTAAAATAGGTCCAGTCCCTTGGATATAGGTTCCAGTCCATATTTTATTGAAGTTCCATTACCGCCGTACAACAGAGCAGTGTTGGAGGTATTCCTAGATTGACACAATTTAGATGTCCGTTTATTATTCCAGTGTTAGGAAGTGTTACCTTAGATATTGGGTAGGTTAGAGGCTCCAGAAGGAGTACTATCGATCTTAAATTTCGAGGACGAAATTTTTCTAAGGTGGGTAGAGTTGTAGCACCCAGTTTTCCAAATGAGGATAATTTTGAAATTTCGTGTTTATAATTATTTTAATAATGATATTTAATTCATGATATGATTTTTGGTGATTTTAAATCATTTTAAAATTATTTAAATTAATGATTTGTGGTTTTGACGTTTTGCTAGTGAAACCCTATAGACTGTTTGACCTAGAGCCTAACCATGTGATTATGATATTTTAATGTTATTTCTGGACTAAGGATATTTTGCATTTGACCTCTTTGAATTATTTTGATATTATTTTATTATTTATGATATTGTTTTGGGATTATTTGAGTCGGGTTCGAATTTTATCTCAATCCGACTTGTAACGGGGACCCGGGGTAACTTAGACTCTAGTTGGACCCATGCATTAGTTAGCCATGGCCCACATTTTAATTAGTCATGTTAGAAAGATTAGTCATAATCCTAATTATTAGGTTAACCATTTAGAGTTTTTATTTTGACCCTTTTACCTCCAAACCCTAACCAAAATTATTTTAAACACTTGTAACTAAGGGAGGGGCAAACTTGTAATATTCAATGGGAGGGGATAACCATTGTGGCCGGCCCTAATAGGACTCCCATCTCATTTCCTTTCTTTGAGAAGTCTTCTTCCCCAAGTGCTCTCAAGCTCTCCCAAGGAAGAAGCCTTTCTCCTTGGATTTTCTCTCCTTTAGGTAATATTTTCTTCTCTTTTATTTCTCCATTGTTGTGTCCCTATTTTGTGTCCTTTAGGGATTTCTATTGTATTATTGTTGTGTCTTGTGTTCATGGGAAAACCCCCAAACTTGGACACACTTTATATTTAAAATATTGATTAAATGAATTAATTCATATTAAATCTCAGATTTGAATATGTAGAGATGTGTTCTTGAGTACTTTATATTTCATTCATGTATCTCTTATAGATGTGTTCATGTTACATATATAGATTTGTGTATGTATATATATATATATTGTAATGAGAGTGTATCTATATTTATATATGTAATAAATGGTTCATGATGATTATATAATCAAGTTTGTGAGTGTGGTTCCTCATATTATTATTGTCATTATTGTTGTGGATAATTAGGATATATATTATGTATTCTTTTGGCTCAAACTATCTAAATCCGTCATGATTTTTATCCACGTTTTTAATTTCAGCCCTAACTTAGAAATGTCATAACTTCTAGCTCAAAGCTCGGCTTAATCTCCCTTTTTTTTAAAAAGAAGCGTATTGAAGTTAGCTTTCCAAAAACATGTATTAATAGGCCTAATTCTTTCTGTAACTTTCTGGAGAATTATTTGAGTGTCAGCTGTACGAAAGACAAACGCGTTCTCGGTGTTTTCGCGATTCCGGGAGTTTCCGAAAACAAAAACGCAATCCGTTTGAAGTTTCGGAAAGCTAACACATAGATCTATAACATACTTTAATCCTAGATTTTAATTCATGCTGAGATGGTACAGTATTGATTATTAGTAGGAGTTACTATTCGGCATATGCATTTTGTGCACCCTTGTGTGTAATATAATGTTCTATTTGATTTTAACCCATGTTAATGTATATACATTATGTAATTAAATGGAGAATGCAAGCATGAGTAAATGGTTAAATAAATGATGTATGAGGTGTAAGTATCCTATCTAATGTAAGCATGTATAAGTATGGCTTGTAATGAATATGTAGGTTCCATAGTATGTAATGTATGGTGCATATAGTAGTGCAAGAGAATAAATGAATGATGAATGAATGCAAGCATGAATGTAATGTAATACTAGATGTAATGTATGCAATATACAAGTTAATGAGATGTAATGTTCTATGTTAACACAAATCCTATATTACCTCATGTATCCCCTTACACTATGTTGACACTATCACACTTGACACTTTGTTCACTTATACTTTGACACTCTTTGATATGTATACACTATGTATGCCCATTTAACCCTCACTTGCCCCTTTGCCATGTTCACATACACACACATAGCCTCTTAAATAAGTATTTATGAATATAGTTAACTTAGCTATGTATGTATATTATATATATGTTAGCTTATTGTGTCGTAATATATAAGTTATATAACCATTTGAAATGCCATGATTATAGACCTAATGTTGAATACCAATATATGCATGTGTATATATGTGTAGACATATATAGCTTAAAGTAATAGATTACCTAGTGTATATCCAATGTGAATTCTTGCCTATTTGAGTATTGAATAATTGCATGCTATATAGAGTTGGGTGTATGTTGGCTTGTATAGCCTTGTATTGATGTGTGCTTGCTAGGATAGTCTTGGTTAGGCTTAGTAAGACTTGCTGGATTAGGACATGACCTAGTTTGACCTAGTTTGACTAGTACAGTTGACCAGAGTTGACCAAGGGTTGACTTTGGCCTAGTTTGACCTAGATTCATGTAGAATGCATTGTAGTGCTTTATATTACCCTTCTGGATATGTTGTGACTTGTGCTGTTCTAATTAGGATTCAGACACCTCTCCTCGGACAGTATCTCTACCTTAGACATTCAGATATCAGGCGAGTACATTCTCTGATCATTTCATATCATGTTTAGGATTATATTTCCTGCTTTAGACTATCTTACTTGATGCTGACACGTTGGTAACACGGATTGGTACTATATGGATCCCTTCATGAGATGTTATCCCTCTCGGGAGCATCAGATACTTTTGTCATGTGTGTTTCACTTACATCACGTATCATATGCTTCTATCATCATGAATCTTCGGGAATCAGCTAGTGACTCATGTACCCTCATGATCACCGAGCCTTCACGAATCAATTCATGAATTACCCTTTATGGGAAACGTAGTATAATCATGAATCTTAACGTAACTTGAATGGATCCTTGTGTATTGATTGGGGATGGGGGAGTATAAGTGAACATGTGAATAAATCCAAGTAGTGTAATCATGAATCAATTTCCAGTAGTGTAATCATGAATCAGTCCTTAGCCATTCACATGTTTATGCAGTACTCTGAATCACTAGCACTGTCTCTCTTTATACATATCGTCGATATTTACTTACAGTCTCTCTTTTATATTATGCTATTTCTTCAGATCCTGTATTTTATTCTCTAGCATGATTACATTTCCTTTCCTGTTATGACTTGTTGAGATGTATTGTGCTCGTTCCAGTCCTGACTGGACCCGTTAATAAATTTTACAGATAGCCTGGAGGTTGCCTGCTAGCCTAGAGGAGACAGTAGAGGTTGCATAGATAGCTAGGGTTTTTTCTTATAGTTTATTTTCAGTCATCTTGAGTTGTATTTATGGATTACTGTATTTGAGTTTTGAGATGTATTATGAGTTTGTATCTTAGACACTTAGACTTCTATCTGTTATATCTCTTTTCGATTTCATGTTTTATCTATCTTCCTTTATGCTCTACCTTAGATGTGATTGAGTTTACATTCTGCTATGTCACCCCCATTCGGGGAGTATAAACTGTTTAGTCTTATACTGTTAGATGCATTGAGACCTAGGACAGCGTTCTACCGCCGACACTGCGGCGTAGGCTGGACGTTGTTACGTTCTCGTGCCCTAACTCTAGGGTGCGGGTCGTGACAAAAAGCACCCAGAAGATCGTTACATATTTTTGAAAACAGATTGGTTATTTCTAAAAAATAATAAATCTATTCAAACTTGTTGAACCATTCGGCATCTTTAATTGGACTTAGTATTTCCTTCATATTTGGGACGAAGAAACCATCATTTTTTGTATTATCACTAACCCTCTTTTATAGTTAACGATCATACATACTTTTTCTATCTTTTGTTCATTATGGTTTCTAATTATGAAAGCTGGAGAGGAGTGTGGACTACGGCTACGTGAAATAAGTTTGAACTCTAGTAATTCTCTTATTGTACGTCAAACTCTTGTCTATCTTGAAGAGTATAAAATATAATTGCTATGCACCAATACCGGAATAAGGAGAACGGGGGTATGACTCGGCCAACTAAGCACTATGGTATACACTAGTATCCGGTAATACGGTCATGGTTATCCCTAGACATGGGAATATATACTATAATACAAGTCTCATATGACCTCACAAAACATGTTATGTCTTAATCAGTCAAACAAGAAGTATGAATATATAACATATACGATAAAGTAGTAAGTCGTTCCTATTTCTATATCAAAATGATCATGAAGCTAGTTATACACAATAGAAAGCTAGCGCATTGTCCAATAGTTTGTTAGAAGCAAACGCCCAGAATAGAGTTGTCCTGTGCAGTAGAACAACTTATGCAAAATAAAACAGCTCTGCAAAATGGAGCAACTTCTGCAGAATGAAGCAGCTTCGTTAAATGTAGCAGCTTTCGTGGAATGAAGAAGCTCGTAGCCCTGTGGTACTTAGTCCCGCTGAACCTAGTCCTACGAAAATTTATTTCCTATTTTTTCTTATGTTTTTTTTCGTATTTTATTTTCTTCAAATCAGTTCGCTCACATCTAACCCATCCTAGCCTATTTAATCTACCCCAGCTTAAATTTCTGGATTTGCACTTGGCTTCTGAAAATAATAGAAACACCAAATCCAACCTAAATAATAAAGGGACTCTTCCAATTTGTCCCATTGCTTTAGGAGAGGTGGTCAAAACTAGGTGGTCAAAACTCCATTCATGAGAGCATATACCTCCAGAACCAACTGGCTACAAAGCAATGAGCATAATAACTCATGTTTTGAACTAGCAATCTACCATCCGCCCTTAGTTAGCGTTATGTTTGTTTGGTCGAAAAGTTTAAGAAAAAAGAAAATGGAAGGGTGTATAGTTTACGTGGAAGGAGTGGCAGCGTCGGAGATGGAATGCCCAATTATTATTTTATTTTTATACACAATTTTAATAAGACTTATGTAATTTAAATTAAATTAAGAATAAACTCAACATGTAACTTTCAAAATCATAAATAAAGGTACATACCACATACAGTGATTGTGTTGCACTATGTTCACAATTTTGGATGATGTTTAACATCATTTGAACTTGTTCATGCAGAGTGCTTAATTGACCTTTCATATCTTTCAGCTCATCTTTTAATTGTTGATAATTTATTATTTTCGGGACGTAATTTTTCGATGGAAAACTAAAATTATGCAACAATTCGAAGAAGGTGCACGACAAAGATCTCGGAGGATTATGAGAAATGAAATCAAATATGACACTTCGAAGAAGGCACAGAAGAATTCGTAGCAGCAGCAAAAGTCCACTAACTTTTCTGATTATATCAGAAAAGCTCGTTTAGAACGAGTTGCAAGTGGAATGGACATAATGATGAATTAGATTGCTGGGATGAATGATCACCGGGGCACAAAGCTTGATTCGCCCCACACGAATAGCTTCCAGGAACCAGCAAGTTCGACGGAGAACTTTGGAACTGTCATCCCCGTTTTTCGTTATCCGTATTTCCAGTATAAGTATACGGAATCCTGACAAGTATTTTTACTTATCTTGCCTTGCTAGCTAATTTTGGTTTAATCTTGCTTAGGATTCATCATGGCATATCATGGTTTGACTTGGTTCATTTTAGTTTGTCTTGGTTTATTCCCTTTGGTTCATCATGTTAAACCCTCCCCTTTTTCTTTTATAAACCCACCTACTTTTTCTCTCTCTTCATTATTTCTCATAACTTCTTCTTCTTCTCCATTAAAACCTCTCCCCCTCCATAGGCAAGTGCAACTTGCTTCATGGAGGAACCCTCCATTTATTGTTCTAATATCTTCTATGCAACATTCTAAGCTACTTTAGTTCTTGTCATTTTGTATTTTTATGTATATATTTGTGTAGATCTAACTTTGCACATTTTTGGAGTTTTCTTGGATTTTGATCTATCAAACCATCTTTTTTTCGAAAACTAAGAGTTCCATGTGGTAGAGAATTCGATTTTACACAACTTAGACTTTTGAAAAGTTAGATTTCATTGTGTTTTGATTAAGTTATGGGAGTTTGAAATTTATGGGTTCCATGGTCTTCTTCTCGAAATTTTGGAGAAGAAGAACAGTGCTGGCGCATAACTATGCGCCCACGAATTGTGTGGCGCATAATCCCCTGGGCGCATGCCTCCTCTTGGCCGCATGTGTCCCAGACTTCCTTTCTCTTGGGCGCATGACACCATGGGCGCATGTTGCCTAGGCCCTCCGTGGCTTGGGCGCATAACTTTGCATGCGCACAAGTGCATCGTCTCTTTCCTTGGGCGCATAGACCCTGTCAGCACACTTGTCATAGAGTGAGTCTCTGACTTTCTCCAAGTCATCCTGGCTCCACTCCTTGGGAGCATATATGTGCATAGCCCTGGGCGCATAGCTCCAGGTGCATGCCTTCCCAATCTATTGTCTCTCCATGATAGCCCCTGCCTTACTCATATATGTGGGCGCATAGCTTAGACGCATAGCCCTGGGCGCATACACCCCTTGGGCGCATGATGTCCCCAGGTTTCCCTTTTTATGATTTTTGCACCCATTTTATATCATTACGCCTTTTCGATATGAACTCGACATGAACACGATGTGAGCATGACATGTTAATGCAATGATGGCACATGATGGTATCCCGTTGTGGCGCACCCTTGACAAGCAATATTGATATGATAATCTGGACACGACTAAGATAGTGAAGACTACATGTTTAGTGACCCGTCGTGGTGCACTCTTGACCAGTAATTTGACATGATAATTCTTGATGGTGGTTTATTGTGACGCACCCTTGCCTTGATAAGGAATCTTGATAAGCAACCTAACATGATAACCTTGATATGCTGTTGTGACGGCTATCTTGACTTGCTAAGTAACTCTTGTCTTGACACCGTGGGTGTTTGTGCTTGTATAAGCTACGTGTCTCGTCTTGCATCATGTCTAGGACATGAATTCCTGGTTACCACGGTCAGGGATTCATACTGAATCTGACTAGGATAATGACTAGATTGATCAAGTAGTTCATGAAGAGATTTCCCAGCTACAGGCAGTCCCGTTATCTGGGTGCACTCTAATTGGACTTGTAGCCTGCCATCGAGTAGGGTACATTTCCAGCACACTGTCATGTGTTGCACCCCCAAGCCACCTAATCCAACTCTCTCAACTTGTGATCGGATAACCTGGATTAAGACTGCAGGGTTTGTGGCTGTTGGAACCTCTCAATGCATCTTGTTAGTAACTAGGCTTGTGATAACCCTAGTTAGTTAAAGTATCAAGCCGTACTCATTGCTTGGCCGTAATTGATGGATGGAGTCCTGTCTAGTCTTGTCTAGGCAAGACCAATACATGTTTATTTCAGCATCTTACTGTTATACTTTACTTTATCGATAATTGGTTAGAGACTAAGTTCTGTTCCGGTGAAGGATTACAACCCCGGTCCTTGTTTGGTTTACGGGCTGTAACATGGTTACTGGATTATTACTTTAGTTATCTTATCGTTTATCGCCTTGTTTCTCTAACTCATGTCTTTTGTTATCATTTATGTCTTTATGTGCTAATATGCTGGTTTTTAGTTCTTAAGTGAAGCCTCCCTTGTGGCACTTGCTCTTCCTGGGATCTGACCCAGCTGGATTTGTATGGCCAAATTTCGGAGTAGCATCCGAGGATCTTCTAGCCTTCCAGCCAGATGGTAAATACTAGGCGCAACCCTGGCAACGAGTGGGTTTTATTTTGCTCTCCCACTCTATTGTAAATTATTCTTTTGAGGCGTTTAGCCGTCGAGCAAGTGTTAGCTCGTGTTAAATTTATATTCCTGTCTGCCTAAGGGCTGTATCATGGTTGACAAATCCTAGGGTTGATCATGTATGACTTAAACTCTTGCTAGTATTTGCATTTTGTATGACTAGCTTCATGATCATCTAAATATGTAATGTATGGGACGCCTTACTTTGTATGTCTGATGATCTACCATCTTGTTATATTTACTTGCTTGCTTGAGATTGAGACACTAGGCTTGTTCTTGACCTTAAGAGACTATTGGCTTGTAGTTAAACCCTCATGTATCTAGACAGCCTTGACCGTATATCGAGGTGGGATTCACTTCAATATACGTAGCTGGCTGTGTCTGTCCCCCGCTCTCCAGTATTCTGGTTCTGGGGCGTGACAGGAACACTCTGCTCTTCTGACTCCTCGAACGGACTGAAATGGTGCACAGTACTCTCTTCTGTGCTCTCTGGAAATTCTTAAGAAAATTGTATTCTGTGTACTAAACTAAATGAGAGAGAAGAAAGTGACTTATATAGATGCGTGCTGTAACTGCACAGTATACAAAATGTTTGAGATGTGGGAAAAACCGCTCCGAACGTTTCGTAACTGCCCAAATCGTGCACAAACACGATTTGAGCCAATTGGCGCACAACGCACGCCAATTGCGCACCAGCGGCAAACGTGCTATTTGCTCTCGTGCGCACTTGCACACAACGCGTACCGCGTACCCGCTGCGCCAACTGCGCAACTGTGCACACACGCACCAGCTACGCCAACTGCGCACATGCGCACGCGCGTAGCTGCGCCAACTGTACAACTGCGTACACACGCACACTGCACATAAACTATCGCAGAAATTGGCTGTACGAACGGGCACGGGATCGGCTGTGCAGAGGCTCGCGCAACGAGCGCAACTTAAGCGCACTATGCGCCTAGCGACGATGCTGACGTGCTAAGTGCAAAGTGCGCCAACAAAATGCCACATTATGCCTCATGAGCCTATGAGCCCGAGTCCGAGTCGCTAAGCCCCTACGGGGCTTATCTCCAATGGAATAAATTCCAAGAGCAAAAATTATTAATGCTTCATTGTTAGTTTAGCCTTCCACTAGAAAAACACCTTCACATGGCACAACCATGTGCTCATCCACACCACATGTGAATCTTTAAACAAGCAAAGCTTATATATAGAGATACTCCTCATTTGGCCTAGCCAATGTGGGACTATATTTCAAAATGAAAAATTCCAAATACCAACAATCCCCAACATATCTATATATATATATATGGGTTTGAGTGTTCCCTACAGTAACTGTCCATCAAGCATTAGGAGAGATGTCGCTGACGACTTGAATCTTCCCGTTTGGGTCAAACAACAGACTATAATACAAGAATGGACTAAGCCTTGAATTTTGTACCGTAGCTGTAATTCTTCCCACTCACATAATATAGTCACATGTGCTTCTGGCTGCACATTAAAGGACCCGTGCCAGCCTGGTTTCAGTGTATAATTTTGGACGTGTACAAGTTTACCCTCAAGAGACGGCCTGCTATCTCTGTCCATACACTATAGGTGAGTTCTTTATTAAAGAGACATGACATGAAGCCTTGTGCTTCCCTTGCGGTGCTATGCCGCTATGACATGGCTTAAAGCCGAGTCATTACCCCTACCCGGGAACCTCATCATAGTGTCATACTACTGTAGCATGAGCTCACAAGCCTCTTTGTAGTGCCAAACTACCCAGCATGAAGCCTTAGGCTTTCTTGCGGTGTTACGCCGCAACGTCATGGCTTGTAAGACCGAGGTTTTACCCCTATCTGGGTACCTCATCGTGGTGTCGTGCCACTGTAACATAAAGACATCCTTCACTTTGTAGTGCTGTCTACAACTCTTTAATTTCATCATACATCATTAGGATACCTACCTATTTGTGGTGCTACGCCGCTATGACTTGGCTTACAAAGCCGAGATATTATTCCTACCTGGGAATCTCATGGTGGAGTTACCCCACTGTAGCATGGAGTTACACTCCTTGTAGTGCTGTGCTACCTTGCTTCCTGTAAAGCACACTAGGTATTCACTCTGTCTGAGACTCATTAAGGCGTTTAAGCCATCCTCATCACATGATCTGTTTTCTACAGAAAAGATATAGTAGACAAAAGTGGTTGTAGATCCATAACCTTTCCATGCCACGACATGTACCTACTGTTCCTGATATTTTTTTAGTTAGTGGTCATCCCTTGAACCAAAAGCTAGATGTCTAGTAGATTTCTCTTTGAACTAATAGCATAAAACTTTATGGTAGGATTGCAATAACATACTATCAGAATGACTTCAAGCCCATTTTACAAGCTGTATCCTCGACCAGCTGGCGCTTCAGGCCCTTTGTGAACGGATCTGCCAGGTTCTTTTGACTCCAAACATCAATCACTGCAATGACACCTCTCTTGATGAGATCGTGCACTGTCCTATGCTTTAACCGCACAGTTCTTTTCTTCCCCTTGAAGAGATCATTTGGTGCTACCGTCGCAGTCACTTGGTTGTCGTAGTATATCAGAATCGCTGATATCTGTGCCCTAACCACTGGAAGATCATACATGAGCTCCCGAAGCTATTCTGCTTCCTCCGCTGCAGTATCAAGTGCAAAGAACTCAGATTCCATGGATGAACGAGAGAGCATAGTCTACTTCTTCGACTTTCACGATATAGAAGCTCCACCCATTGTGAAAATGAATCCACCTGTGGACCTCTCGCTCTCCAACTCTGAGCACCATTTGGCATCACTGAAGTCTTCTGCTACCAACGGATCTTCGCTGTAGTGCAGTGCATATTTCTAAATCTTCTTGAGATATCTTATTACCCGTTTCACAGCTTTTCTGTGCTCAATGCCTGGGTTGCTCATGAAACGACTCAGCATTCCCACGACGAAAGCTATGTCAGGCCTTGTGGCAGTAGTAGCATACATCAAACTTCCGATGACGCTTGCATAATCCAGCTGCCTGACGCTTTCTCTTGAATTAGGTTTCAGCTTCAGATCACACCTGTAAGGCGTATCGATCACTAGAAGATCCTGGTACCCGTAGCATGTGATCATCTTCTCAATATATTGAGACTGTGACAATGCTAGTCCAGTATATGTCCAGATGATCTTGATGCCCAAGTTCACATCAGCTTTCTCCAAGTCCTTCATACTGAACTTAGTCGAGATAAATTTCTTTGTCTCCGTGATGCAGCCTATATCCGTACCTAGGATCAGCATGTCATCCACGTATAGACAAAAGATTATACCTCTTCTGTCAGCGAACTTTGTGTAAACATACTTGTCCATCTCGCTGACCCTGTAGCCATTTGACTTTATAACCTTGTCAAACTTCTCATGCCACGTCTTGGGAGTCTGTTTAAGACCGTCCAAAGATTTCACCAACTTGCAGACTTTGCCTTCAAGACCCTTGATGACAAATCCCTCTGGCTGTTGCATGTAAATCTCTTCGGTCAGGTCGCCATTTAGGAAAGCTATTTTCTCATCCATCTGATGTATCACCAACTTATGTATTGTTGCGAGAGCAATTAACATTCTGATGGTGGTCATACGGGCTACTGGAGCATACGTGTCAAAGTAGTCGATCCCCTACTTCTAAAAAAACCCCTTGGCTACTAGCCTAGCCTTGAACTTGTCAATAGTTCCATCTGCTTTCATCTTCTTCTTGAAGATCCATTTGCATCTGATGGGTTTTGCACCTTCAGGAAGATCAACCAACACCCAAGTATTATTAGAGGTGATTGAATCAATTTCATTGTCTATCGCCTCTCTCTAGAAAACAACGTCTTTGGTCTTCATCATCTCATCATTGGTAAGCGGATCTGCTTCCATATGATAGGTGACAAAGTCATCTCCGAAGTCCTTCGGCCTCCTCACTCGCTTAGTTGATGACTCAGCGAGCTCTGGTTCAATAGTTGTTTTAATAATAGCTTCTTCTTGGACTACGTTCTCATTGAAAACTTAAGTTTCCTGTGCACCCTTATTGTTCTCCGAAATATCCATAAGAGCAATGTTCTTGTGCCTTGCAAATTTATCTTCAAAATATTCTGCGTCGCGAGATTCAATGAAATAATTTGATTAAATATCAAAAAATCTTCGAGCATCACTCTTCTCGGCATAACCCAAGAAGATTGTCTTCGTAGTCCTTGTCACGAGCTTCTAAATCTTCAGATCTGGGAGCTTCACATATGCCAGACAGCCCCACACTCGAATGAAATTCAAGTTAGGTCTGACCTTGAACCAGAGTTCATCGGGAGTAATGTCCGAAGTTGCATGCGACACTCTATGTGAGAGACCCTAATTTTTGGTAATTATTATTTTTATTTATTTTATATGATTTCTATTTATCAGATTATATTTAATTCTTATTTATGATTATAGATGTACTTCTCCGTAGCTTCGATTTTTTTAGCACAAGAAGCGTCAACCTTTCAAAACGTCTTTCATAGTCTTGAAGTAGACAAGCCCACCTTTAATTTAATATATCATGTCCCACCCAAAATTGTCCCCTAGCATTCTTTTGACTTCACATAACTTCGGGTCAAATTTAGACTATTTAATTATTTATCGTAATTCTAGACCTAACTTCCAACGTGAGTATAGAACTCGACATAGATCAAAACCATTCGACCCAATATGTAATTTTGATCCATTTTGAATTTACGACGCACATGTCAATGGTGTGCTACTCAATTGAGTTTTTTGTGTTATTTATTTTCAAATAGCACATAAGTCGAAACTATAGACATATTGGACTCAAATCGATCACAAAAATTCTACCGACCCAAAACAAGTTTAAGTAGGGTTCGTAGAGCCTATTCTAGGGTGCCCTAACCTCTTACACCTATTTTAGATTAATTTTTTGGATTAATATGTAGCCACATTAATTAAATCTAATTTAAATCAAATCCTATAACCACTTTCCTATTTTGGACCCGATTTAAATCCTAGGAGATAGAATTGGTATATCTTTTAAAATTGGCAATCAAATCCCACTAAATCAAATTCTACTCCACCCTAATTTTTTTTCCCTTACGTGAATATCCCCCATCTAGGATTTTCGAACACTTTTTATATATATTTTCTATTAAAACCGAGCCCCCTCCAAATTTTTCTTTATTTTTGCACTTTTTATTCCAACCACCAGAAATCCATCTTCTTGACCGCCTCCAACCCTTCTACCACCTTAAACATCTTCCCAACACCTTCCTCTAACATCCCAACACCTTCTCGAGGAGCCTAAGCCCCTAGTTTGGTCGATACGAGACGCGGACGGCATCCGAAGTCGACCGAACTTGTGCTGAATTTATCATAACAGGTTAGTCGACTTGTAGACTAGGTTTCATCTACTTTTTCTTGTCCGATTCTCCTCAAACCAAAACTAGAAGTTATCTCTATGTGTTTATTTCAACCTCTAATCGCTGAATCACACAGTTCCAAGCGGATTGCCCATGGCATCGATTCTACGACAAGGTGTCCAGAACCGATGAGTTCTATTGCAAGCAGTTTTTCACCTATGTAAGTTTAGATTTAATCCTTATAATATTTTTATTATGAAACTAGACATCGAGATCTTTCCAACGCATATCTATTTGTTAGGTTTTGAGTTCGTTTGCTATTTTTAAAAATTCCTGACATTTGCCATAACATAGTAACTCCGAAAATCCTATGTTTTTCATGTCCAAAAGTTCCATTACTTCATAAAAATCTACTAAACTATTTGTTGTGCAAGATTTAATGTTGAAAACCTTATTTTAACTATTCTATATAATTTTTTCAGAATTTAATAGTTTAAAATATTGATTGTTTCGGACCTTAAATCATATACCAAGTTTAGGAATAATATTGTAGAATCAATACAAGACTTGTACACATATTTTTCTACATAGAATATATTGTTTATTATTATAGAATATTTATAACTATTTTATAGAATTAAAAATAATATTTTTTATGTTAATAATATATTACTTTTATAGGTAGATTTAATACTATATATGTTATATTAAGTAGAGTAGTCAATATGAATAGTTTTGGTATAAATATATTATTAAGGTCTATATACGATAAGTCCATATATAGTAAGTTATTAATATATATTATGTTCGTATTTCGGAATTCGTGCATCGAAACTGAGATCAGTCGATTCCAGTGATCTCACATTGCTGAAATTGACAAAGTGACCGTATGGATTGCTAAGATGAGATTGTTAACCTTTTGGTTGATCATCTTGTCTTGATTCGTGCATCGTAGGTTTCGTTGTATGAATTATGAGATGCAAACTTAATATTTGAACCTAGAGTTTGTAATCCATATTATTAACGAATAATGATCATAGAGATTAGTATAACCCAGTTCTAGAAGGTATGATTAGTAAATGGCTTAGGTAACATAGGTATTACACGACTTAGAATGACCCAAGCTAGCTATCTAGGTAGGAGACTAATAGTCATATTTATATTTAGTGAATAATACATATTTCTTTGTGATTTTGGGTTGATAGATATTGCAAGGAGTATAATTTACTGGTTCATGGATAGTTCGGTTAGACTTTAGTACTGCAGTCTCAGCACAGATTAGACAAAATTTCAGGCAAGTACACCTTACCAAACTTTAAGTATTTACATGCATTGCTGTTACTTTTCTATTTTTCTTGCTCGTATTTTCTTTGTGTTCATGTTACTTTTTCATTATCACTGCTATCTTCTGGTTTTACGTCCACGTAGATTATTACTCTTTTTTCCATATTACTTGCTCTATTTTCCTTATCTTGTTCATGTCTAGTGATAGTATTGTTTTGCCTATGCCATGATCTCCTGACCTGTTTGACTTGGACTTGACCTTGAGTTGATCCGACTACCTGTACTTGATTGACTTGACCTGATTGTGATTGTTTGATTTGACCCTGACTTGTTATTAGACGTTGACTATACCTGACCACCTCGTTCGTGAGCTCCCATTGAGTACGAATGAGCCTTACTATAGTTAGGGATTCTCCATCGACTACTGACTATAGGACTGTGAGCTCCCATCGGGCTGCGGTTACCCCGACTTACTTATAGTCACGCTTGATAGCACTATCCTTGACGGCATGCCACTTACACTTTTCCTTAGTCTCATATCGTTTCCTTGTACCATTTCCTATCTTTCTTGCATGTTATTTACTGTACAGTAGGCATGTATATTATGTGTCTTGATAGTCTCCTGAGGACCTGGTGATCTCTCCAGGTATTAGATGAAGGTATGATACGTTGATGGAGGATGGTTGCTATATGTTGAGACTTGAAGTTATTTTATTGTGAATGGAATAACAACATATATAGGAGAGGCTAGCCTCCTCTCCTATCATTCTAGCCAATGTGGGACTAAAGCCCAATAACACTATATATATATATCAACACTCCCCCTCAAGATGGGCGAAAGATATTCACTAAGCCCATCTTGTCACATCCTCTCATCATGTTGATAGAACTAAGCCCCTTTGTCAGTCCGTCTGCTACCTGATCTTTGGTTGGAACATAGCCCAGCTCTAGTTCTCCTTTATCCAGTTTTTCTTTGATGAAGAATCTGTCAATCTCAATATGTTTGGTCCTGTCATGCTGCACTGGATTGTTGGCAATATTAATAGCTGACTGGTTGTCACACCATAGCTTCATCTTTGCTCCCTGGTCCAGCTTTAGCTCCGTCAGCATATTCTTCAACCACAACAGTTCTGTGACTCCCAAGGCCATAGCTCTATACTCTGCTTCAGCTGTTGATCTGGCCACTACTGACTGCTTCTTACTCCTCCAAGAGACCAAGTTGCCTCCTACAAATATGCAGTATCCCGATGTGGATCTCCTGTCGTCAGTACAGCTAGCCCAGTCAGAATCACAATAGCCCTCAATGTCTACATGATTATTTCTTCTGAAGATCAGTCCCTTCCCGGGGGCTCCCTTCAAGTACCTCAGAATCTGGTACACTGCGTCCATGTGACCCTTCCGGGGGTCATGCATGTAGCGGCTTACTACACTTACCGCAAAGCTGATATCAGGTCGAGTGTGGCTTAAGTAGATTAACTTGCCCACCAATCTCTGATATCTATCCCGGTCAACTGGTTCTCCAGCTTCAGCATCCAGTTTAAACTTCTGGTCTATCAGTGTCGTAGCTGGTTTACATCCCATCATCCCTGTTTCCGTAAGCAGGTCCAGTGCGTACTTCCTTTGAGAAAGAACGATTCCCTCATTATCTCGAGCAATCTCAATCCCAAGGAAGTATCGAAGAGGGCCAAGATCTTTCACCTCGAACTCCTTGCCAAGTTTTACTTTGAGTTGGGCGATCTCCTGCTCATCATTGCCTGTGATAATCATATCATCTACATATACTGCAAGCATGGTGATATGGCCTCCACTCCGTCTGAAGAAGACAGTGTGATCAGCATTGATCTGCTGATATCCCATCCCTATCATTGCTCTCCTGAACCTGTCAAACCATGCCCGAGGAGACTGCTTCAGTCCATAGAGAGACTTCTTCAGTCTGCAGACCTTGCCTTCTGTCTGTTTTGTGCCGAATCCTGGTGGTATCTCCATGTACACCTCCTCTACTAGATCTCCATGAAGAAATGCATTCTTCACATCCAGTTGGTGTAGCCTCTACCCTCTATTGGCTGCCAGGGAGATCAAGGTCCTGACAGTACTCATCTTCGCCACTGGTGCAAAGGTCTCGTCATAGTCAATGCCGTACGTCTGACTGTATCCTTTTGCCACCAGTCGAGCTTTATAGCGCTCAACCTGTCCATCTGGGTTCTGTTTCACAGTAAAAACCCATTTACATCCAACTGCTCTTTTCCCTTCTGGCAGTCTCACCAGCTCCCAAGTGTGGTTCTTCTCAAGAGCTCCCAACTCCTCGTGCATTGCCGCTTTCCACTTTGGATCGTTCTTGGCAACCTGCCAATTGTTAGGTACAGTAATACTATCCAAAGATGCTATAAATGCTCCATGAGAAGAAGATATATGATCATAAGAAACAAACTTAGCAAGATCCCAACCATATCTGTCCGGAGGATTTCCCGCATTGCTACGAGTAGTCCTTCGTGTAGGTAGTGGTATGGGAGACATCGGAGGAACGATATCACCTGAGGAGGGTGGTGGTGTAGATGAGGAGGATGGTGGTGTAGGTGTCTCAGGAGTTGGGACAGGCGCAGGCAAGGGACTTGGCACTGACACTGTAGGTACTGGTCCTGTAGTCTGCTTGTTGTTTCTCCTGTTGTAGGTCAGTAACTCCCCCTGAGCCGTAGGTGTAACACTTCTCGTCTCCTCCCTCTGTTCCGCTTCACCTTCATGTTCCCCCTCAACCGTGTCTCTATGCCAAACTTCTAAATCGGTTACCACCAGATTCTCCAAGTTCTCTATCTCCCCCTCTCGCCTTATACTTGTAGTATGATGCGTGTTATACGAAGTTCCATCCTGGCGGTAATATGGCTCATGCTCCCGGAAGTGGACGTCCATACTAACAAATTTCTTCTTCTCTACTGGACTCCAGCATACATACCCCTTCTGAGTTGCTGAGTAGCCCACGAAGATGCACTTGACTGCTCTAGGGTCAAGTTTTCCAACGAATGGTCTGTTGTCCTTCACAAAACACACACATCCAAACACCTTTAGTGGAAGTATTCCACTATTATTACCTTGTAATACTTCACATGGAGACTTCCATCCCAGGACTTTTGAAGGCATCATGTTTATAAGTTGAGCTGCTGTCAACACCGCATATCCCCATAGGTGTTGTGGGACATTCATGTCGATCATCATACTTCTTGCGGTCTCCAGAAGATGTCGGTTCTTCCTTTCTGCTACTCCATTTTGTGCTGGTGTATATGCACAAGAGGTCTGATGCTGTATTCCATGTGCTGACAAGTACTCTGCAAGTGTCCTATTGGTATACTCCGTCCCATTGTCAGATCTCAGTATCTTCACCACTGCATTATACTGAGTCTGGACATATTTATGAAAGTCCCGAAAACAAGCAAATACATCACTTTTGTTTTTCATCAAATACAGCCAGGTGACACGAGATGCACAATCGATAAACGAAACAAAATACTTATACCCATTCATAGTGTTAGCAGCACATGGGCCCCAAACATCAGAATGAACTACCTCAAAGACTGAAGAACTCTTATGACCATTTCCAACATATGAACTCCTAGTAAGTTTTCCTAACTCACATGCATCACATACTAATTTCCTTTTATTTAATTTTGCATACATATCTGGATACAACTTATTTAGAGTATCAAAGGAAGAATGCCCCATCCTCCTATGATGAAGTATCAAAGTGTCTTCAGTCCTCTGCTGCAGCTCCTCCATTCCAGCCTTCTCTGCCATAGACACCAATGCTGAGTCCAGTCCGTCTTGATCTAGGTACCACAGTCCATCATGCCAAGTGCCAGTCCCAAGTCTTCGTCCCGTCCCTTTCTCCTGGAAGATCACCTTAGGAATATCAAAAGAAACAATGCATTTTAGTTGGAGAATTATAGAACTAATAGACAAGAGACTGACAGGGAAGGATGGAGCATGCAAAACATTGGATAACCTTACTGAACCCGTACAATTAACAGTACCCTTACCGACCACTGGTTGGAAAGTACCATCCGCAGTCTGAATGGTGTCTGTCGATGCTAGGTGAGTGTACGAGGAAAACTTACTAGCATTTCCGGTCACATGCCGAGATGCTCCTGAGTCGATAATCCAGTCTGACATTTTAAGGGAAGACATAGATGCAAGAGCGTGAGACTCGTCAGTACCTTCTGATGGATGGGCATACATAGCGGCGTTGCCTCTGAAGAATGGAGTGGATGCCTCCTCTGCTCCGCTCCTCCTGTCTCCTTCGATTGACGCTTTTTGCTTTCTCTCCAGCAGGTCCAGTAGCGCCTGATCCTCTTCAGTAAAGGCGCCGTCAGCTCCTCCATTCCCATCTGCCACCAGCAGGTTTGCCCGATAGCCTCCTCGACCACCTCGTCGGCCTCCTCGACCACGTCCACGTCCAGCATATCCTCGTCCACGTCCACCACCTGAGTCTCCCTCCTTAGGTGGTTTGGTACAAACATATCGATGGTGCCCCATCTCACCACAGTTGTAGCACTGCCGATTCTGTTGCCAGAGCTCTCCCTTGGATCCTGTATCCCCCGAACCGGTAGCTGCTAGTGCTGACTTCACTTCGGGTAAAGCACCTGTCGATGATGCGCCTGTCCCTGTCTGTAATCTGATCCGCGTCTCCTCCTGGATCATGGCTGAGATAGCCCCCTCGAGACTAGGGATCTCTGGCTGGGCGAGGAGTAAGGCTGTCCTCTGTGTGAATGCTGCAGTCAGTCCCTTAAGGAATTTCATCGTCCTCTCCTGCAGACACACCTGTCTCTCCTTGCACTTTGGGTCCCCACAGCTTGCCCATTTGGAATGGTGATCATAATCCAGCCAGAGACGTTCCAACTCCGTAGCGTACTCCTGCACCGTCTTCTCGCCTTGTACGGTGTCGTCGATCTCCCCTTTTATCTGGAAGATCCGTAGATTGTTACCTATGCCATCATAGGTTCTTCTCAATTTCTCCCATACGTCTTTCACCATCTCAATGCCATCTACTGTGGAAGCAATAGACTGGACTAAGGAGTTGAGAAGCCAGATATAAATCACCATATGAGTGGATTTCCACTCGTCGCGTCCTGTCGAGCCCTCTTCCGGCTCTGTCTTCTCGCCTGTCAAGAATCCCTCCAGGTTCTTACCTGCAAGGGTTCTTCTCACCCGCCGTGACCAACTCAAATAGGTGGCTGGTCCATCCAACTTCAGATCGATGGAGGGTAGTTCCAACTTTGGCGGTGCTCGTGTCGTGCTTTCACCAGCCGACACCTTTATCAACTTCAGCAATGTCGCCACATCGTCAGCATCCAGCTTCTTGAGAATCTCCTCCATCGATGCTTCTTCTCGATCACTTCACACTTGCTCCACGACTCACGCTCGTCCTTGCCGTCCTCTCCTAAATCCGAATATGTCTGATTTCATCGGATCTAGGGATTATAGGCATCTCCTTGAGATTGATCTCAAGAACGAGCGTGAATCTTGTACCCGCAAAAAAGCGGTACAGCAATTTTCAGGCTGACCTACAGCGTAGGTGCCCTAATTCAGGCTGACCTACAGCGTAGGTGCCCTAAAAGTGGTGTGCAGGCTGACCTACAGCGTAGGTGCCCTAATTCAGGCTGACCTACAACGTAGGTGCCCTAAAAGTGGTGTGCTCGGAGGCAACCACGGCAGCAGCAGCAGCAGTTGCAGCCGCAACAGCGGCACGGCAACAGCAGCAGCGCGGCAGCGGCGGCGGCGGCGCGGCGGCTGCAGCAGCAGCGGCGGCGGCGGCGCGGCGGCTGCAGCAGCAGCAGCAGCGGCGGCAGCAGCTGCAGCGGCAGCGGCGGCAGCTGTAGCGGCAGCGGGCGGCAGCGGCGGCGTGGAGGAGGGGAAAGAGGATGAGATTAGGGTTAGGGTTTGTGGAGAGGAGGGGTCTCTGACGGTATTCTAAGCAATTTTAGGCTCTGATACCATGTTGAGACTTGAAGTTATTTTATTGTGAATGGAATAACAACATATATATAGGAGAGGCTAGCCTCCTCTCCTATCATTCTAGCCAATGTGGGACTAAAGCCCAATAACACTATATATATATATCAACACTATACCAAGCCTGTAGGTATATTTAGTTGATGTTTATCTTTCTCGTCCATATTTAGATTTTGTCATATATTTGATTCTCGCTGTTATTATAGCCTAATCTTTTACAAGCCTGTATTTTCTTCTAGCTTGTTCATGATAAATGTGTTATTGGATATCCACTCTAATATGTTTATCTATCCAAGAATCAGTGTATTATGGTCTGATCAGCCTTACTGCACTTGATTCGTTATTATTATCGATATTTAGTGGATTGAGATGTAGTAGATTCTAGAACAACCAGACAACTTATACGTATTCGAGCTGGGATGGAGTCCTCGCGATGCGTAGCTGGCATGTATACGTATCCTAGTCCTACGTATTTTTGGACTGGGGCGTTACACTTTATTTAGAATAAAAGTGGTCGTCAATGCAGCTTCTCTCCAGTAGCATTTTGAAAGATCCGCAGTCAACAACATTGAATTTATCATTTCTGTCAACGTTCTGTTCTTTCTTTCTGCTACTCCGTTAGATTGAGAAGAATGTACAGTGCAGTAGTCTCGTTGATGATTCTATTTCCTTTGCAGAATGATGCGAATTTATGAGACCAATACTCTCCGCCCCGATCACTTCTTATTCTCTTGAGTTGTTGTCCTGTTTGCCATTCAGTCTCGGCCCTGAACTCTTTGAACTTCTCAAACGCTTCATCTTTAGCCTTCAGCAAGTAGACAAATGCGTACTTTGAGAAGTTATCTATGAAGGTTATGAAATACTTCATCCCGGCCTTTGTAGAGAATTGTTTGAAGTTACAGATCTTAGAGTGTACCAATTCCAGAAGATCTGTGCTCCTATTAACCCAAGAAATAGATTTCCTTGTGATCTTAGTCTGAGCACACACTTCATATTTCTCTACCTTATCCCTACATTTGGAGATAAGTCATAGACTAGATATTTTGTTTATTCTTTTACAATGAATATGTCCTAGTCTATTATGCCATAACTCAATAGTATAATCTGAATGAGCAATTGCATTAATAATATTGGACTGATTTACAAGCTAAATTTTAAACATTCTTTCGGTATAAAACGCTTTTCCGAAGTATGTTCCCTTTATGGATATCACCATCTGGCCAGCATTGATGTCCATCATTAGGCCTATGTTATAGAGTAGGTCTCCAGAGATCAGGTTCTTTGCAATAGTAGGTACATGCTTCACACCTTGAAGCGTCAGAGACTTTCTAGAAGTCGGCTTCAACACCACCGTCCTGATCCCTTGCACTTCAGCTTGTGCCTGGTTCACCACCATAACAACTTCAGAAGTTGGTGTGTATATGGTGAACCATTCCTTGCTTGAGCAGACATGGCAGGTGGCACCAGTGTCTATCCACCAGACAGAGTCATCCCCCACCGAAGTGACCTAAGAAATCATTGTAATTATATCAGTAATTATTGAAACCTTTCTAGGCTCACCTAGCTTTGATTGCTTGGGCTTCGATTTGCATTCACTCGTGAAGTGGCCATTCTTGCTACATTTGAAGCAAGTCAAATGAGATTTTGGCTTCTGTTGCTTGAAAGAAGTCCCCTTTACTTTTAGATTATTGGGGTCCTTTTTTTGTTCTGGGAAGCCTTCTTCCCCTTAAAATCTTTGGTGTGGACCAAATTGGCGTTAGCCATCTGTTTAGACAGAGTGTCCACCTTCAGTTGAGCCCTCATCCGGTCCTCAATATATATTTCTTGCAGGAGATCCTCCAGACTGATCTCCAGTTTCTTCCTATGCATTTTTGCATAGAACTTGCTCCAACCAGAGGGGATCTTAGAGACGATTCCTCCAACAACGTACTTGTTGTTGAGAGACATCCCTTCATCTTCTAACTGTTGACGTAGCTTCAAAAATTCCTTCACCTGAGGCAACATCATCTTCTCATCTTCAAAGAGCAACTTGTGATATTTTTCAACGATAAATATCTTGCTCCTGTTCTTGTCATCTTCGTACAATTTTTCCAGAGACTTCCATATTTCTCTGGCAATAGTCTTCTTAGAATATGATTCTGATAGGGATTCCTCCATAGCATTTAGAATTAAAACCCTACAGAGGCTATTCTCCCTTCTTTATTTGGTCAGTTTAGTATTAGTCGCAGTAATTGCGGTCGCAAAGCCAGTCGCTGGAACCGTCGGTTCGTCCTCAGTTAACATGTGGTCGACGTCCACGAGTTAAAGGTTGAGGGTAACCTTCCTCTTCCAGATTTGATAGTACTCTCCATCGAATTTCTCTAACTTGTTGAAGTTGGAATCTATGAGCGAAGCACGTGAGCTTTCTATCTTGTGAATCAAGCTTTGAGATTGTTATTTCTGGGGCATAATTTTTTGATGGAAAACTAAAATTATGCAACACTTCGAAGAAGGTGCACGACAGAGATCCCGAAGGATTCTGAGAAATAAAATCAAATGTGACACTTTGAAGAAGGCACAGAAGAATTCGTAGCAACAGCAGCGAAAGTCCACTAACTATTTTGATTAGATCAGAAAAGCTCTCATTTAGAACGAGTTGCAAGTGTAATGGATAGAATGATGAATTGGCCCGCTGGAGTGAATGATCATTGGCGCTCAAAGCTTGATTCGGTCCACACGAACAGCTTCCAGGAACTAGCAAGTTCGACGGAGAACTTTGAAACACTCTGCTCTTCTGACTCCTCCAACAGATTGAAATGACGCACAATATCCTCTTCTCTGCTCTCTGGAAATTCCTAAGGAATTTGTATTCTGTGTACTAAACTGAATGAGAGAGAAGAGAGCGACTTATATAGACGCGCGCTGTAACCGTCCAGTATACAAAATGTTCGGGACGTGGGAAAAACCGCTCTGAATATTTCGTAACTGCTCAAATCATGCACAGACACGATTTGAGCCTATTGGCGCACAACACGCACCAATTGCGCACATGCACCAAATGTGCCATTTGATCCCGCGTGCACTTGCGCACAACGCGCATCGCGCATCCTCTACGCCAACTACGCAATTGCGCACACGCGCACCCGCTGTGCCAACTGCGCGTACGTGTACACTATCACGCAAACTGGCTACACGAACAGGCGCACAGAGGCTCGTGCAACGAGCGCAACTTAAGCGTACTATGCGCCTAGCGACGATGCTGACGTGCTAAATGCAAAGTGCGCCAGCAAAACGCAATATTACGCCTTTTGAGCCCATGAGCCAGAGTCCGAATTGCTAAGCCCCTACGGGACTTAGCTCCAATGGAATAAATTCCAAGAGCAAAAAGCGTTAATGCTTCATTGTTAGTTTAGACTTTTTTCCACTAGAAAACACCTTCACATGGCACAACCATGTGCCCCTCCACACCACATGTGCATCTCTAAACAAGCAAAGCTTATATATAGAGATACTCCTCATTTGGCCTAGCCAATGTGGGACTATATTTCAAGATGAAAAAATGCCAAATACCAACAAAATTTTCTTCAAGTTCAACACATATACGCTTGTTACAATTTTGGCCATGTGAGGAGTTCAAATCTTTACCTTTCAAACTACCACCAAGCCAAGTACACGACCATGACTAGGAACAGTCACCTCTATATATATTCCAATCATTCACATTCAGATTTTTCTCTTCAGCAACACTTTTTGTTTTGTTTTCCATTATTTCCTATAATGATCTCGTAGATGAGAACTCAATAAGCATACTACATTACTTTATAACATCTCGATCGAATATCACAGATATAATAAAGTATGGTCTGCATTTAAAGAACACAACGAAGAGTGAAAAATTATATAACATACATATATTCTTTTTTGCTCACTTCACCAACTTTCTCCTTCTTCTTTCCTTCCCTTACATGAAACTTCTTGAAATAGTCAATTGGAGGACTGGGCTCAATTCTAGTTAGATTAAGCTGTTAAGAGAAATTATGATTACTATTTCTTATAATATTCAGCTAATATCAGAAATATCTCACTTCCTACGTACAAAAGCAACCAAAAACATGTACAAATCTATATAGACATGAAAATATATAATATAAAAAATAAATTTGGGAACATTTTTGGTTTTATACCTCATCTTTTTTGTATTTTGCAAAGGAACTGAATCAGTGATGTACACAATTGTTGATTTTTTTTCCTGTTAGTTTTGTTTGTATTACTTTGATCCTTCAAAATATAATAATTCATAAATAGGCAAAAAAATCTACTAGTCATGCTATAGAAATAGTTCATGTGAATGATTAATCTACCATTCAATATAAAAACTTTTCATCTAATATGTGAGAGTTGTTGGTGTTTTTGCCTTTGGACTAGAAAAGATAGTCCCACATCGGCTACACCAAATGGTGAGTATCTCAATATAATGCATTGCTTGTGTTGAGGTGTGCACATGAGGTGTAGTGGGGCACAAGTTTGTGCCATGTGGAAGTATTTCTCTAGAAGGAAAAAGGATTAAATCCAACAAGGATGAAAGTTAATTTTTGTTGTGCGGACTCGGACTCGGACACGGACTCCAGGATGTCTCGTGCATGCACGGGAGTGTTCGGGGGGTAGGCGTGGACTAGCACACTTCTATGCTGATTGTGGGATGATCTAAAATATCAAACTCTATTTTTGAGTATTGGTATTTTAGTCCCACATCGGATAGGAGAAGAGGTGAAGTCTCAACTCCACTCTATAAATAGAGCCCATTGGCCTCCTTTGAAAGATGCACCAAGAAGAGAGAAAAGGGAGTCTGTAAAGTCCAGGAAGCCCGTTCAAGTCTCAAATATTGACTTACGAGCGTTCCAGAAGTTCTCCTGAACTTGCTGGTTCCTGGGAGCTTATCCGTACTGCGGGTATAGCTTTGAGCGCCGGTGTTCTACACCCCAGCGAGATCCGTTCTTCTTCTTCCTCCCTCTTTCTGTTGCCTTCGAGAATCTGAGACTCAACTGTTGTTGATCATCTCTTGTTGCTTTCGAGAATACCGTCGCTTCTCTTTAGAAGTAATACGGTTCGGTTGCCTTCGAGAATACCGTCGCTTCTCTTTAGAAGTTATACGGTTCTGTTGCCTTCGAGAAACATTACGAAATAATCTTTTTAGATTCTCGTAATACAACATCACCTTCTTTAGGGTGTTGTTGCCAGAAACATTGTCTTTACAATTGTTTCTGAACTCGTGTTTTTTCCATCGATTGTTCGTCAAGGGACTAACAATCTCAAAGCTATACGATTCGATGGAAAACACTCGTGCTTCGCTTGTCGATACCGGCTTTAACAAGTTGGAAAAATTCGACGGTGAACACTTCCAGATCTGGAAGCGAAAGGTGACTCTGAACCTTCAACTCGTGGATGTTGATCACGTGTTGGATGAGGAAGAACCAATCGTTCCAGCAACAGGATCTGCTGCTGTTCTAGCCGCTGCTACGAGCAAGCAGACGAAGTGGAAAAAGGATAACAGCATATGCAGGCTGCTGATCCTGAATTCCATGGAAGACTCTCTGGCCGAGTCCTACACAAAGAAGACTTCTGCCAAAGAGATCTGGGAGTCCGTGGGGAAGCTGTATGACGACGACGTGGCCCGGTCGAAGATGTTCATGGTTGAAAAATACCACAAATGGGTCTTTGAAGACGAGAAGACCATGCTGCCCCAAGTGAAAGAGTTCCTGAAGCTGCGCCAGAAACTGGAGGACGATAGCATGCCCCTCGTCGACAAGTTCGTCGTTGGAGGGATCGTGGCAAAACTTCCTCCAGGATGGAGCAACATCTATGCAAGGATGCATAGGAAGAAGATGGAGATTAGCCTGGATAATCTCCTCAGCGAGATTCATGTTGAGGACGAGATGCGCTCTCAACAGAAGTTGGACGCCCTGTCCAAGCAACTAGCAACGGCGAATCTGGTTCAAGCCACCAGAGAGAACAAAGGGAAGCAGGCGGCTTCTCACCACAAGAAGAAGGACTTCTCGAATCTGAAAGTGAAGGGTCCAGGATTCAAGCAACAGAAGTCCAAGTCCCATGTGACTTGCTTCAACTGTGGCAAGAAGGGTCACTATAAAAGTGAATGCAAGTCCAAGCCCAAAGAGCAAGGTGAGCCTAACAAGGTTTCTTTGGTTACTAATCAGGTTGCCATGATAGCACATGTTGCAACTGTGGGGGCAGACTTGGACTGGTGGATAGACACTGGCGTGACATGTCATGTCTGTTCAGACAAGGACTGGTTCATCTCCTATGAGCCTACTTTCGAGAAAGTCATGATGGCGAACCAGGCACAAGCTGAAGTACTGGGGATCGGGACGGTGGAGCTGAAGCTTACTTCGGGGAACATTCTGACACTTCAAGGTGTGAAGCATGTTCCTGCAATCGCTAAGAACCTGATCTCTGGGAGCCTGCTCTGCAACGCAGGCTTGAGGATGGACATCAATGCTGGCCAGTTGGTGATGTCCAAGAAGGGTACATTCTTCGGGAAAGCTTTCCAAACTGAAGGAATGTACAAGATTCAGCTTGTTGTAACCCAGCATGATAATATAAATGCTATCACTTTTTCTGATTATTCTCTTGAGTTGTGGCATAATAGGCTAGGACATGTTCATTGTAAAAGAATTAACAGAATGTCTAGTCTAGGACTTATCTCCAAGTGTGGGGGTAAGGTAGAGAAATGCGAAGTATGTGCTCAGACGAAGATCACTAGGAAACCCTTCCACAGGGTCCATCGAAGCACAGATCTTCTGGAGTTGGTTCACTCAGATATCTGTGACTTCAAACAATTCTCTACAAAGGCCGGGATGAAGTATTTCATTACTTTCATCGATGACTTCTCAAAGTATGCTTTCGTCTACTTGCTAAAGTCTAAAGACGAAGCATTCGAGAAGTTCAAGGAGTTCAGGGCCGAGGCTGAGCGGCAAACTGGACAACAACTCAAGAGGTTAAGGAGTGATCGAGGCGGGGAGTATCGGTCTCATGAATTCTTATCATTCTGCAAAGAACATGGAATCATCAATGAGACGACGGCTCCGTATTCTCCACAATCCAACGGAGTAGCAGAAAGGAAGAACAGAACGTTGACAGAGATGATGAACTCTATGCTGTTGACTGCGGTTCTCCCAAAGTGTTACTGGGGAGAAGCTGCACTAACGGCAACGTTCATTCTGAACAGAGTGCCATATGCAACTTCCGACATAACTCCTCATGAACTCTGGTTCAAAGTCAGACCTAACTTGAATGTCATTCGAGTGTGGGGGTGTCTGGCTTATGTGAAGCTCCCGGATCTAAAGATTCAGAAGCTGGGGACAAGGACTACTAAGGCGATATTCTTGGGGTATGCCGAGAAGAGTGATGCTCGGAGATTCCTTGATATCGAGTCAAATCATATCATCGAATCTCGCGATGCTGAATATTTTGAAAAAAAGTTTGCAAGGCACAAGAACATTGTTCTCGCGGACATTCCGGAGAATAATGAGGGTGCGAAGCAGACAGAGGTCTTTATCAAACCAGTAGTCCAAGATGGAGCTGTTGTCGAGGAGACACCAGCTGAACCAGAACTCGCTGAGCCGTCAACTAAGCGAGCAAGGAGGCCGAAAGACTTCGGAGATGACTTCGTCACCTATCATGTGGAAGCAGATCCGCTTACCTATGATGAGGCAATGAAGACCAGAGATGCTGTATTCTGGAAGGAGGCGATAGACAACGAGATTGACTCAATCACCTCCAACAACACATGGGTATTGGTTGACATGCCAGAAGGAGCAAGACCCATCGGATGCAAATGGATCTTCAAGAAGAAGATGAAAGCAGATGGAACCATTGTCAAGTTTAAGGCCAGGCTAGTGGCCAAGGGGTTTGCTCAGAAGCAGGGGATCGACTACTTTGACACTTATGCTCCAGTAGCTCGGATGACAACAATCAGATTGTTAATTGCTTTAGCAGCAATACACAAGCTGGTGATACATCAGATGGATGTGAAAACGGCATTCCTTAATGGCGAACTGACCGAAGAGATCTACATGCAACCACCAGAAGGTTTTGTCGTCAGAGGTCTGGAAGACAAAGTCTGCAAGTTGATGAAGTCTCTGTATGGTTTGAAATAAGCTCCCAAAATGTGGCATGAGAAGTTTGACAAGGTGATAAGGTCAAATGGCTACAGGGTCAGTGAAACAGACAAGTGTGTCTATACGAAGTTTGCTGACGGAAGAGGAGTAATCGTTTGTCTTTACGTGGACGACATGCTAATCCTAGGTACGGATTTAAGCTGCGTCACAGAGACAAAGAAATTCCTCTCGACCAAGTTCAGTATGAAGGACTTGGGGGATGCCGACGTAATCTTGGGGCTCAAGATCATCCGGACAAGCACTGGAATAGCGCTGTCACAATCTCATTATATTGAGAAAATGCTCACTCGCTACGGGTATCAAGATCTTCCTTTTATTGATACACCGTACCGGAGTGATCAGAAGCTGGAGCCAGATTTGAGGGAAAGCGTCAGGCAGTTGGAGTACGCTAGCATCATCGGAAGCTTGATGTACGCTACTACTGCCACAAGGCCTGACATAGCTTTTGCAGTGGGAATGCTGAGTCGGTTCACTAGCAATCCAGGCGTTGAGCACTGGAAAGCTGTGAAGCGTGTTATGAGATATCTCAAGAAAACTCAGACATATGCACTTTTCTACAGCGGAGATCCGTTAGTAGTGGAAGGCTTCAGTGATGCTAGCTGGTGTTCAGATATGGAGAGCGAGTATTCCACAGGTAGATTCGTATTCGCCATGGCGGAGCTGCTATATCGTGGAAGTCGAAGAAGCAGACTATGTTATCTCGCTCCTCCATGGAATCTGAATTCTTTGCATTGGATGCTGCTGCAGATGAAGCAGAGTGGCTTCGGGAGCTCATGTATGATCTTCCGGTGGTTGGGGCTCAGATACCGGCAATATCGATATACTGTGACAACCAGGCGGCAGCAGCAGTGGCATCAAATGAACTCTTCAACGGGAAGAAGAGGACTGTGCGGTTGAAGCACAGAGCAGTGAACGATCTCATCAAAAGGGGCGTCATTGCAGTGATTGATGTTCGGAGTCAGGAGAACCTGGCGGATCCGTTCACCAAGGGCCTCAAGCGCCAGCTGGTCGATGACACAGCTTGTAAAATGGGCTTGAAGGCATTCTGATATTGTGTTATTACATTCCTACCATAAAGTTTTATGCTATTAGTTCAAAGAGAAATCTACTAGGCATCTAGCTTTTGGTTCAAGGGAGGACTATTAACCAGAAGAATATCAGGAACGGTGGGTACTTGTCCTATGTGACATGGAGAGGTTACGGACCTACAACCACTGTTGTCTACTATTGTTTTCTGCGGAAAACGGATCCTGTGGAAAGGTTGGCTTAAACGCCTTAATGAGTTCTCAGGCAGAGTGAATGCCTGGTGTGCTTTACAGGAAGCACGGTAGAGCAGCACTACAAGGAGTGAAACTCCATGCTACAGTGGGGTGACTCCACCATGAGGTTCCCAGGTAGGGATAATGCCTCGGCTTTGCAAGCTAAGTCACAGCGGAGTAGCACCGCAAATAGGCAGGTAGCCTAATGCTGTATGATAATCGTAATAAAGAGAGGTAGACAGCACTACAAAGAGGACGATGTCCTCATGTTACAGTGGCATGACACCACGAAGAGGTACCAGGTAGGGTAAAGCCTCGGCTTCGCAAGCCATGTCATAGCGGCGTAACACCGCACGGAAGCGCAAGGCTTCATGCTGGGTAGTTTGGCACTACAAAGGGGCTTGTGACCTCATGCTACAGTAGTATGACACTACGATGAGGTACCCAGGTAGGGTAAAGCCTCGGCTTTAAGCCATGTCATAGCGGCGTAGCACCGCAAAGAAGCGCAATGCTTCATGCCATGACTCTTTATAAAGACTCACCTATAGTGTATGGAAAGAGATATCAGGCCGTCTCTTGAGGGTAAGCTTGTAGACGCCCAAAATTATACACTGAAACCAGGCTGGCACAAGGCCTTCAATGTGCAGCCAGAAGCACAGTTGATGTCATTATGTGAGTAGGAAGAATTGCAGTTATGGTACAGAATTCAAGGCTTAGTCCATTCTTGTATCATGCTGTTATTTAACCTATGCGGGAAGATTCAAGTCGTAGCGACATCTCTCCTAATGCATGATGGACAATCACTGTGGGGAACGCTCAACCCATATATTGAGATATGTGGGGGATTGTTGGTGTTTTTGCCTTTGGACTAGAAAAGATAGTCCCACATCGGCTACACCAAATGGTGAGTATCTCAATATAATGCATTGCTTGTGTTGAGGTGTGCACATGAGGTGTAGTGGGGCACAAGTTTGTGCCATGTGGAAGTATTTCTCTAGAAGGAAAAAGGATTAAATCCAACAAGGATGAAAGTTAATTTTTGTTGTGCGGACTCGGACTCGGACACGGACTCCAGGATGTCTCGTACATGCACGGGAGTGTTCGGGGGGTAGGCGTGGACTAGCACACTTCTATGCTGATTGTGGGATGATCTAAAATATCAAACTCTATTTTTGAGTATTGGTATTTTAGTCCCACATCGGATAGGAGAAGAGGTGAAGTCTCAACTCCACTCTATAAATAGAGCCCATTGGCCTCCTTTGAAAGATGCACCAAGAAGAGAGAAAAGGGAGTCTGTAAAGTCCAGGAAGTCCGTTCAAGTCTCAAATATTGACTTACGAGCGTTCCAGAAGTTCTCCTGAACTTGCTGGTTCCTGGGAGCTTATCCGTACTGCGGGTATAGCTTTGAGCGCCGGTGTTCTACACCCCAGCGAGATCCGTTCTTCTTCTTCCTCCCTCTTTCTGTTGCCTTCGAGAATCTGAGACTCAACTGTTGTTGATCATCTCTTGTTGCTTTCGAGAATACCGTCGCTTCTCTTTAGAAGTAATACGGTTCGGTTGCCTTCGAGAATACCGTCGCTTCTCTTTAGAAGTTATACGGTTCTGTTGCCTTCGAGAAACATTACGAAATAATCTTTTTAGATTCTCGTAATACAACATCACCTTCTTTAGGGTGTTGTTGCCAGAAACATTGTCTTTACAATTGTTTCTGAACTCGTGTTTTTTCCATCGATTGTTCGTCAAGGGACTAACAAGAGTTTATGTCATGCTATAAGAAATGAAATAATTGCTATGTGAAAGTTCATGTTCATTTACCAGCTACTGGAAAATTAACCATTCATTAACCATCGTATTTCATACTACATGGTCAGGTACATTTTCTAGATGATTAGCATCTCTCTCCCTGGTACACGTACTTTTTAAATATTGTTTTCTCAAATTTGACATCCTGCCAGCAAACTTTCTTTTAATATGGTCAGTGAATGTAGGCTTCAATTCTTCATTTGAGCATGTGTAAGTATAGCCAGATTTCTTAAACCTATCAAATAACACATCTAATTCCTCCTTTGGATATTTAGAAAATTATACACATGGCCCTTTTATCTCTTGCTTGAACAATACACCAACATTCCTCACAACTTCAGTTGTAATGATCCTAGATATTAAAATCACATTAGTATGTTATAAATTGACCAAAATAACCGATTAGAAAAATAACGTTACGTATATATTTTAATTAATTATATTGTGTCTCGTATAAGAATGAACAGAAGAATTATATTTTAGTTAATTATTTTGTGTCTCGTATATATTTTAGTTAATTATATTTTTCCAGAAACATGGAAAAATTAAAGTATCTTAATAGAAAAATACCAATGAAAACAATATTAACATTATGGGAGTATCACAGAATCAACAAAAACATGCTAAGGGTTTCTAAAACTAGGATACGATACATCATGATACGTCACGGATGCGACAATGAAAAATAAAATTATTTATATAACAACTAATTAATTGCCTATACCAGGAGTAACATTAAAAATTAATTGCCTACACCAAAAGTCGAATATTTGACATTAATTACAAAATGCAAACAATCAAAGATGAATCAAAAATCCATGTAAGATGTTGATACAAAAATTTTCATTTAGGGGGAAGAATTTAATTCAAACTGCATGTGAAGGAAGAAATTTTGAATATTTGTAGTCGAAGGAAAGATTTGCCAAATTTAATAACGGGTTGGTGCAGCTCGTCAAATAAAATGGAGAATTCCTTGTATTGGAGGCCGAGTGCACAGGGACCGCCATCTTAAATGGTGGCTGTGTAGATCAAATGCAATCGCGAGTTCTTTGGGCTCTAATGAGACAATTCCATGTAAAGATCAAAAGCATGAAACCCAATAGGGATCACAAGGTACCAATCCACTACCCACACTTACAAGCAACAACTCATCTACTTGCCAATCATTTCATGACATCTGTTCCCAAAAGACCACATGCTCCTAAACTATTTGCAGGGTGATCTCATTCTTCCATGACCACTTCCTCCGTGCCATGCTAATCGATGATGACCATTTCCCGAGCTCGCCAAATTATGTGGCGGTACAAAAGAATTTAATGTCCAATCTCGCCAGCTGAACTACACCAACTCTTCAATTCACCGTTCGAGATGACGGTCTCATATAAGAAACTCGCCATCCTATTTGGCGACTTGTACCAACTCCATCACAAGTAACTTGTCATTTTATTTGGCATGCTGCACCAACTCGTCATTTTAGTAGACGAGTTCTCTTCAACTGCAAATATCCAAAACTTTTTCCTTCACATACAATTTGAATTAATTCCCCCTAGATGAAATTTTTTGATATTCTTTTTTGAATTTTTTTTTCATTTTTTTCCTATTTTTTCCAATTTTTTATTTTTTTTGTTCATTTTTTTATCCTTTTTTATATTTATTTTCAATTTTTATTATGCTTTTGGAATATTTATATAGTCACCAAACATGAAAAATATAATTTTTCTAACAATTTAATTATTTGGAATTTGATTCCGAAAAATATAGAATTTCAACTTATAGTATTTCACATATTGTTCTCGGTATAAAACATATTTTTCTAGGGGGGAAGGATTGTAACTACCACTTTTCTAAAATGAGGGTATTTTTGACTTTTTGTGAATTTGATTATTTTAGTTATCATTTGATTAATTGAATTGTGTCAGTGATATAAATTGGTAAAACCTAGAGCCACTTTAACTAGATGATTAGAAATGACCATGGTAGACTAAATTTGTGAGTTTAGACAAACTTAAAACCCATTTTCATCTAGTTAGTTAGTCTCTACTCTAATTAGAAAGTTATTTGAATTTGTAGGCTAAAACACTAAGTTAGATTGGGCCTTTCTCCTTGAAACTTGTCATGACAACTTAGAGGGGCTCTTTGGACTTTTCCCCTTGAACCAAACCCTAGCCCAACACATGTATGGCCGGCCACATGTATTCCCTCCCTTCCTATTTAAGTCATAACTTCTCCTTCTTCCCCCTTTCATTGAAACCCTAACCCTAATTTGTAGTTCATCCCCAAATTTCTTCATACCCTCAAATTGTGTCCAAATTGCCTCAAACCAATTGCATTCTTTTTCCCTTGAAAAGAAGAAGGTTCTATTGGCTAGCTTGGGAGCATTTGGAGCCTTTGGACACTTGGAGCTTGAAGGAGATCTAATCTAGAAATTTTGCATTGGGAATCTATCTCCCAATTGGTATGAGCTCTCTAAACCTCAATGTAACACCCAGTTTTTCAGAATAGGGTAATTTTAAAATTTTGTAATTATAATTATTATTTAATGGTATTTATTTCATGTTATAATTTTTAGTGATTTTTAATTATTTTTAAACTATTTAAACTCACGACTTATGATTTGGTGCCTTGCTAGTGTTCATTTCCAGACTGAGGGGTATTTTAGTCATTTTTGTAATTTTAAGAATTATTTGGGATTATTAATTATTATTTAAATTTATTAGTATTAATTAGAATTTATGGGAATTTTTAGAATTTATTTTGGATTTATTTGGACTAGTTTGATTTTTGGCCAGTTTTGACCCATGTAGACCAACCTAGGAACTAACCATGGTTAGTTGGGCTTGGTTAGGTCAAGTGACCCTAGTCTAACTAGTGTGACTCAAGTTAGTGGTTAGTGATTCATAGAACTAGAATTAGAAATTTAGAAATCATTTGATTTGGTGAATGGCTTGTGGTTTCACAAGTCATTATGTGACTTAGCTAGATTGGACTCAAACCTAGCTCAAACCTAACCCAAAGCCAAGTGGTCAGCCATCCCTAGCTGAACCTAGGGATTCCCCCATTATAAATATCCTCCTAGTTTTTAGGGCTAGCCTCTTTTAGGGTTCTAGTAAATTTCTAAGGAAGAAGGTGAGTTACATCTTTCAAAAATCATAAGAAATCCGATTTAATTCCTTTTTCCTTCAAACCAATTCCATTAGAACCTAAATTTCTTCCTCTTGCTGCTGGAATTAATTGGTTGCAGGAAGAAACAATTTGTGAGACTTGGAGGCTTGAGGAGTTCATTGCATTGAGGACTTTTCTACCCATTGTTCTTCAAGAGGTAACTTCTCTATTTCTCCATGGATTTCCATTTTGTCTTCACCAATAGGAAGCCCTAAGGGTCCCCCTAAGGTCTGGATAGATTTCGTGTCCTGTGTCATTGGATTCGTGTCCAAACAGGACACGTATCAGTGTCCTATACAATGTGTTTGATGAAATGACACAGAGGACTTTTTGTGTGAATTTTTGAATTGTAATTGAATGGAAAATCGTTTTTTGATGTCGCTTATCCATTTTTGATGCACTGAGGTGAGTTTCGTGTCGTGTCGTGTCGAAATCGACGCGTGCACACACGGGTGCGCGCGCGTGTGCACTGGCTGTGCATTCCCCTGCTACTCGTGGCCTCGTGCTCGATGCACAGGCCACGTGGCGAGCTAGGATTTGGCGAGGGGGTGGGGGCAGTGTCTGACACGAGGGCCCCCAAGCCTCGAGTCGTCTCGTGTCGTGTCGGACACGAATTCGAGCGTGCACAGGGTGTGCACTGTGCGTATCTGTGTGCAGTCCAGTTCCTTGTGTTTGTTTCAGTTTAATAGTTTAATTCATGTTTTCTCTTGCTAAATAGATCCTAATTATGATGCATATTATATATTAGAATGGGTCTGCATGTTAATTTAGGTTTTTAATGAGAATTTGGGTTCGAACACTTGGTTTTGGCAAAATGAAACTACTTTCCTGATACACTGTGTGTATCAGTAATTTTTCCCTGTTTTAATTGTTCCTCACTGTTTGTGTATCCCCCTTCATATGAGTTGATCCACATTATTAAGATAAATCTTTTCGAGTTTAGCTTTTATTGTGAATGGCCTTTTTGGCTATTGGGTTGGTTCAAATGAACTGCCATTTGCTTTTTGTCTGATACATGGTATCAGTCCTGTCCAGATTACACAGTTGGTTTTGGGTAAATTTTAACCTATTAACCAGTGTTAAATATATGTTATTAAAGCTCTATCCTACACTCCTAAGTGCTATGTACCTGTGGGTGTCTTGAGGAGGGAGTTTGGTTTCAAACTGTAGGATGTGTTAACTCTGAACACTCCTTGATTTTTTACTGTTTTGGGTATTATCTTGTATAGATTTTATAGCTCACTGTCATCCATTTTTTTTTCCTGTCACTGTTTGAATAACCTGAGAATGGAATGCCATGGTTGATTTGCCAAAACTGAAAATATATATACAAATGCAATTGTCAACCAGAAATATTGAAGATAGGTATTAGTTTTTTTACTTTTGAATAAACCTGAGCTACCTTGACAGGGAATTGCCATGTTGTTTTTCAAGAACCTGAGAAATGGGATTGGTGTTATATGTATGTTGATAGTTTACAAGAATCTGAGTTTGTTGGACTGAAACTGGTTTTCAGCTTCATAAAACTTTTGATACTTGAGTAACCTCCTTTCTTTCCCTTTTCAGTCCTTTATGAGTTAACTTACACATTTTGTTTATTGCTGTGATTTGTTTAATTCCTGCACTCCTCAATAAACTGTCAATTCCTGCACTCTTGTATCACCCACTCTTCATTTCAATTCCTGCATATTCATTTTTCCTGTACACTGTTTAATTCCTGCCTCTTCTTCAATTACTTAATTTTCCTACATACTTGGCATGTGTACTCTTCACTGCCACTTAAGTCCCCTTCACTGATATTATTTCCTGCACTTAGTTTTACACACACTGTCACATTGTGTTACACCCTTCACTGTTAGACTTTCCTGAGCACACATTCTCTTGATTGATTTCCTGCACCCTTGCACACACACACCACAGGTCACTCACACACATGCTCACCCTCTCTATATATACTTGTAGGTATCATATTATATATATATGAATATAATCCATGTATGTATATATGCTATGTGTGAACCTATGATGTATGATAATCATATATGTAAGTATTGTATAAACTATATAGGTGGCTTACACATGAGTATATATGATTTTAGTCTACATACCTATATGTATACATATATGTGATTTTGTAAGTGAGTGTGGTATGTGTATATAGCCTATGACCTATATATGAGTCTGCTTGACCTAGTTTAGCCTAGTATAGACTAATGTAGACTAGTTTGACCTTAGTTGACCTAGTTTGACTTCTAGGGTTGACCAAAGTTGACCAAGAGTTGACTTTGGCCTAGATTGACTTAGAATCATGTAGAATGCATAGTAGGACTCCATTTCACTATTCTGGACTTGTTGTGACTTGTGCTGTTCTGTTTAGGAGCCAGACACCACTCCTTGGACAGTACGATTCATATCGGACACTCAGATACAGGCGAGTACATTCTCTGATCATTTCATATCCTGCTTAGAATTATTTCCTGCAGTAGATTACTTTACTTGTACTGGCACGTTGGTCACACGGATTGGTACTATATGGATCCCTTCTTGAGATGTTATCCTTAGGGAGCATCGGGTACTCTATGTTCTGTGCGTTTCACCTACATAGCGTATCACTATGCTTCGTTGATTCTTCGATCACTTGTGACATATACTCTTATGATCACAGAGTCTTCCTAGAATCCTTATCCCATTTATGGGACTACTATGTATCACCTTCGGGGTCTATCACCTTCGGGGCTTATCACCTTCGGGGTCTAGCACCTTCGGGGTCTGTTACATAGCATCATATAACATAACTTGGCTGGATCCTTGTGTATTGATTGGGGGTACGGGGGAGTATAAATGGACATGTGAATAATACACCAGTAGTGTAGCATCAGAATCTTTCCATAGTGTAGCATCAGAATCATCCCAGGCCATTTACATGTTCATATTGTACTCTGACTCACTAGCCACATGTTAGCTCTCTATTTATATTAGATATTTCTATTACAGCTTTCTCTCTCTGTTGACATACTGCACTTCTTTCAGTACTTGTATCTTACTTTACTGCATGTTCATATTTTCTAACCTGCTATGAATTGTTGAGATGTACTGTGCTCGCTCTTGTCCTGACTGGACCTGTTAAAAATATTACAGAGGACGAGGAGGAGGCTGGCCTGGACACCTACTACGGGGCAGCCCTAGATGACACCTGTGAGCTGGACTCCCAGGAGGACCCAGCTCTAGCTGAGGAGATCACCCCGACTGCCTAGACTAGACTAGTTAGGCTTATCTTACTTTTGCAGTCTTGAGACATGTCCTAGTTAGACTTATTTGGAGTTATGAGTTGTATATATTCTTGTATCTGAGACCTTGTTCTGTTGGATATTGCTGGGATTATCTTAGTCTACTTTTATCTATTTCATTTCCTTGAGTTCTATTTCATATCGTGCTATCTCTTCCTTAGTTGTGATTGAGTTTACTATTGCTATTGTCACCCCCATTTCGGGGAGTATAAACTGTTTAGATAGATATTGTTAGATGTATGTTGACCTAGGACAGCGTTCTACCGCCGACACTGCGGCGTAGGCTGGGCGTTGTTACGTTCTCGTACCCTCACAGTGGGTGCGGGTCGTGACACGTTTTTAGTGGTGGCCCATGCAGGTCGAGACTAGAAGTGTAGTGGTATTCGAATTAGAGTATCACTACAGCCTGCAGTAGGATATATGATATTAATTTTAAGGTACTCAATCACTTTAGGAAAATTTCTTTTATTGCCATCTAAATCCTCTTGTCAGCTGATCCTTTGAATTATAAATTGTCCGCCTTTGTTATATCGCTTCCTTCTCAAAAATTGATACTCTTGTTTGTCTATCTTCAGGATGGTAGAGACTTGATCGCAGCGTGCCATTCATGAGGATGCTATAGAGGGGACTGCTACCTCTCAGCCAGTACAGCGGGGCCAGGGGACTGCAGCTCCTGCCACCTCTGCTCGTATTGAGACCTCGGCAGTAGCAGCAGGGGGTATGTTTCCACCGGCTCGGAGGCAGGACCCGGTTTTCCCAGAGGATCCTTACCAGCAGCCACCTCCAGGGACGATAGACGCAGTGCAGCTGCTAGCCTTCTTCAGGCAGTACATGGAGGGTCAGCAGGGACAGCAGCAGAGGCAGACGGCAGAGCTCACTCGAGGCATTGAGCTGGCAGTGACAGCAGTGGAGAGAGTAGCGGCTCAGCCAGCAGCAGTCCAGCAGCCGCACCAGCCACGGGAGAAAGGCATCCAGGACTTCCAGAAGATGCACCCGAGAGACTTCCGCGGGACAAAGGGGATCCTGTATGCCGATGAGTGGATCGAGCATATGGAGGAGATCTTCAGGCTGGCCGAGATTCCGACGAGGCTCTAGATAGAGGCAGCGGCCAGCATGATGCAGGATCTGGCCCGGACATGGTACCAGACCGACCCGAGGGTCGGCACAGCAGGACAGACTTGGGCAGCATTCAAGAAGCTGTTCAAGGAGAAGTTCTTCCCAGAGGTAGCGCTGGGAGCCCTCGAGACTCAGTTCGAGGCCCTAGTCCAGGAGAGTCAGTCCGTGGAGGAGTATGCAGGAGAGTTCTGCCGCCTGGGCAGATTTGTAGAGGACTTGTCGGAGGCGACGAAGGCCCGGAGGTTCCGGAAGGGCTTGGTAAAGGAGGTCAAGTCCTACACCAAGAACGCCCGCAGTACTACATTTGAGGAGATACTGGTGGACGCACTAGCTGCAGAGGATGACCTTGAGCTTAGGCTCAAGAGAGGGAGAGACCTAGCTGGGGGTAGTAGCAGCAGCGGAGGCCAGGCCAAGAGGCCTCACTTTCAGCACCAGCAGCCGATGCAGTTCCAGCCTCAGCCGATCCAGCAGAGGCCAGTTCATCATCAGCAGCAGCCGAGGCAGCATCAGCAGGGCCAGAGGCAGGTTACCATTTGTGGCTACTGTAGGAGGTCTGGGCATATTACCAGTGAGTGCAGGAAGAGGCTGGGCCTGTGCCTAGTGTGTGGTTCAGCAGACCACCAGATGAGGGAGTGTCGCATGGGACGAGCAGTCCAGAAAGGAGTCAGAGCTCCAGCAGGCCAGCAGAGAGGACCAGCATTGCAGACTCAGCAACAGAGGTTCGCACAGCATCAGCAGCAGGCCAGGGGAGGCCAGCAAGAACGAGATTACGCCATGACACTTGAGGATGCTCAGGCAGTAGGATGTATGCTAGCAGGTTCTGATCTTCTCGATTCCATTCTACCTTGTCTCATTATACCTATCCTGAAATTCTATTCCATCTATTTCTATCTGTTTCCTCATTGTTGATAAGTTTGATCTGGTGTTTCGTTATGTTTGTTTTTCTTCTGAGAAAATCATATGGGCTAGGTCACCTCAGATATGGGATCTAGAATCTTTGATGGTCGTGTTAGTTGGCATAGTGAGGACATATAGTCAGATTTTGGATGTATTTTTCGGGTATAGGAATTTAAGGTTTTTGCCGTCGCATGCGGCAATGCAAAAATTTTAAATACCATGAACCTAAGGATACGTACCTTAGTCAAGGACTCTGTGATTATCGTAGCCATGCTCACTAGCACGGCGAAGATTCTGAGTATCATGATTTTGGACAGACGCATATGATTATCTGACTGTATGTTTGAGACTTTGATTGTGGGGTGTATGACCTAGAAGGACTACTACCATTTTAATTTCGAGGACGAAATTTTTGTAAGGTGGGTAGGATTGTAACACCTAGTTTTTCAGAAGAGGGTAATTTTAAAATTTTGTAATTATAATTATTATTTAATGGTATTTATTTCATGTTATGATTTTTAGTAATTTTTAATTATTTTTAAACTATTTAAACTCACGACTTATGATTTGGTGCCTTGCTAGTGTTCATTTCCAGACTGAGGGGTATTTTAGTTATTTTTGTAATTTTAAGAATTATTTGGGATTATTAATTATTATTTAAATTTATTAGTATTAATTAGAATTTATGGAAATTTTTAGAATTTATTTTGGATTTATTTGGACTAGTTTGATTTTTGGCCAGTTTTGACCCATGTAGACCAACCTAGGAACTAACCATGGTTAGTTGGGCTTGGTTAGGTCAAGTGACCCTAGTCTAACCTAGTGTGACTCAAGTTAGTGGTTAGTGATTCATAGAACTAGAATTAGAAATTTAGAAATCATTTGATTTGGTGAATGGCTTGTGGTTTCACAAGTCATTATGTGACTTAGCTAGATTGGACTCAAACCTAGCTCAAACCTAACCCAAAGCCAAGTGGTCAGCCATCCCTAGCTGAACCTAGGGATTCCCCCATTATAAATATCCTCATAGTTTTTAGGGCTAGCCTCTTTTAGGGTTCTAGCAAATTTCTAAGGAAGAAGGTGAGTTACATCTTTCAAAAATCATAAGAAATCCGATTTAATTCCTTTTTCCTTCAAACCAATTCCATTAGAACCTAAATTTCTTCCTCTTGCTGCTGGAATTAATTGGTTGCAGGAAGAAACAATTTGTGAGACTTGGAGGCTTGAGGAGTTCATTGCATTGAGGACTTTTCCACCCATTGTTCTTCAAGAGGTAACTTCTCCATTTCTCCATGGATTTCCATTTTGTCTTCACCAATAGGAAGCCCTAAGGGTCCCCCTAAGGTCTGGATAGATTTCGTGTCCTGTGTCATTGGATTCGTGTCCAAACAGGACACATATCAGTGTCCTATACAATGTGTTTGATGAAATGCCACAGAGGACTTTTTGTGTGAATTTTTGAATTGTAATTGAATGGAAAATCGTGTTTTGATGTCGCTTATCCATTTCTGATGCACTGAGGTGAGTTTCGTGTCGTATCGTGTCGAAATCGACGCGTGCACACACGGGTGCGCGCGCGTGTGCACTGGCTGTGCATTCCCCTGCTACTCGTGGCCTCGTGCTCGATGCACAGGCCACGTGGCGAGCTAGGATTTGGCGAGGGGGTGGGGGCAGTGTCTGACACGAGGCCCCCCAAGCCTCGAGTCGTCTCGTGTCGTGTCGGACACGAATTCGAGCGTGCACAGGGTGTGCACTGTGCGTATCTGTGTGCAGTCCAGTTCCTTGTGTTTGTTTCAGTTCAATAGTTTAATTCATGTTTTCTCTTGCTAAATAGATCCTAATTATGATGCATATTATATATTAGAATGGGTCTGCATGTTAATTTAGGTTTTTAATGAGAATTTGGGTTCGAACACTTGGTTTTGGCAAAATGAAACTACTTTCCTGATACACTGTGTGTATCAGTAATTTTTCCATGTTTTAATTGTTCCTCACTGTTTGTGTATCCCCCTTCATATGAGTTGATCCACATTATTAAGATAAATCTTTTCGAGTTTAGCTTTTATTGTGAATGGCCTTTTTGGCTATTGGGTTGGTTCAAATGAACTGCCATTTGCTTTTTGTCTGATACATGGTATCAGTCCTGTCCAGATTACACAGTTGGTTTTGGGTAAATTTTAACCTATTAACCAGTGTTAAATACATGTTATTAAAGCTCTATCCTACACTCCTAAGTGCTATGTACCTGTGGGTGTCTTGAGGAGGGAGTTTGGTTTCAAACTGTGGGATGTGTTAACTCTGAACACTCCTTGATTTTTTACTGTTTTGGGTATTATCTTGTATAGATTTTATAGCTCACTGTCATCCATTTTTTTTTTCCTGTCACTGTTTGAATAACCTGAGAATGGAATGCCATGGTTGATTTGCCAAAACTGAAAATATATATACAAATGCAATTGTCAACCAGAAATATTGAAGATATGTATTAGTTTTTTTACTTTTGAATAAACCTGAGCTACCTTGACAGGGAATTGCCATGTTGTTTTTCAAGAACCTGAGAAATGGGATTGGTGTTATATGTATGTTGATAGTTTACAAGAATCTGAGTTTGTTGGACTGAAACTGGTTTTCAGCTTCATAAAACTTTTGATACTTGAGTAACCTCCTTTCTTTCCCTTTTCAGTCCTTTATGAGTTAACTTACACATTTTGTTTATTGCTGTGATTTGTTTAATTCCTGCACTCCTCAATAAACTGTCAATTCCTGTACTCTTGTATCACCCACTCTTCATTTCAATTCCTGCATATTCATTTTTCCTGTACACTGTTTAATTCCTGCCTCTTCTTCAATTACTTAATTTTCCTACATACTTGGCATGTGTACTCTTCACTGCCACTTAAGTCCCCTTCACTGATATTATTTCCTGCACTTAGTTTTACACACACTGTCACATTGTGTTACACCCTTCACTGTTAGACTTTCCTGAGCACACATTCTCTTGATTGATTTCCTGCACCCTTGCACACACACACCACAGGTCACTCACACACATGCTCACCCTCTCTATATATACTTGTAGGTATCATATTATATATATATGAATATAATCCATGTATGTATATATGCTATGTGTGAACCTATGATGTATGATAATCATATATGTAAGTATTGTATAAACTATATAGGTGGCTTACACATGAGTATATATGATTTTAGTCTACATACCTATATGTATACATATATGTGATTTTGTAAGTGAGTGTGGTATGTGTATATAGCCTATGACCTATATATGAGTCTGCTTGACCTAGTTTAGCCTAGTATAGACTAATGTAGACTAGTTTGACCATAGTTGACCTAGTTTGACTTCTAGGGTTGACCAAAGTTGACCAAGAGTTGACTTTGGCCTAGATTGACTTAGAATCATGTAGAATGCATAGTAGGACTCCATTTCACTATTCTGGACTTGTTGTGACTTGTGCTGTTCTGTTTAGGAGCCAGACACCACTCCTTGGACAGTACGATTCATATCGGACACTCAGATACAGGCGAGTACATTCTCTGATCATTTCATATCCTGCTTAGAATTATTTCCTGCAGTAGATTACTTTACTTGTACTGGCACGTTGGTCACACGGATTGGTACTATATGGATCCCTTCTTGAGATGTTATCCTTAGGGAGCATCGGGTACTCTATGTTCTGTGCGTTTCACCTACATAGCGTATCACTATGCTTCGTTGATTCTTCGATCACTTGTGACATATACTCTTATGATCACAGAGTCTTCCTAGAATCCTTATCCCATTTATGGGACTACTATGTATCACCTTCGGGGTCTATCACCTTCGGGGCTTATCACCTTCGGGGTCTAGCACCTTCGGGGTCTGTTACATAGCATCATATAACATAACTTGGCTGGATCCTTGTGTATTGATTGTGGGTACGGGGGAGTATAAATGGACATGTGAATAATACACCAGTAGTGTAGCATCAGAATCATTCCATAGTGTAGCATCAGAATCATCCCAGGCCATTTACATGTTCATATTGTACTCTGACTCACTAGCCACATGTTAGCTCTCTATTTATATTAGATATTTCTATTACAGCTTTCTCTCTCTGTTTACATATTGCACTTCTTTCAGTACTTGTATCTTACTTTACTGCATGTTCATATTTTCTAACCTGCTATGAATTGTTGAGATGTACTGTGCTCGCTCCTGTCCTGACTGGACCTGTTGAAAATATTACAGAGGACGAGGAGGAGGCTGGCCTGGACACCTACTACGGGGCAGCCCTAGATGACACCTGTGAGCTGGACTCCCAGGAGGACCCAGCTCTAGCTGAGGAGATCACCCCGACTGCCTAGACTAGACTAGTTAGGCTTATCTTACTTTTGCAGTCTTGAGACATGTCCTAGTTAGACTTATTTGGAGTTATGAGTTGTATATATTCTTGTATCTGAGACCTTGTTCTGTTGGATATTGCTGGGATTATCTTAGTCTACTTTTATCTATTTCATTTCCTTGAGTTCTATTTCATATCGTGCTATCTCTTCCTTAGTTGTGATTGAGTTTACTATTGCTATTGTCACCCCCATTTCGGGGAGTATAAACTGTTTAGATAGATATTGTTAGATGTATGTTGACCTAGGACAGCGTTCTACCGCCGACACTGCGGCGTAGGCTGAGCGTTGTTACGTTCTCGTACCCTCACAGTGGGTGCGGGTCGTGACACTCAAAATTTTATTTATTTAGTGTAGATGCACTCATTTAGGACCCCATGCATATAGGATGCCATTAGAGAGAAGTTGAGGCTCTCATCTTCCTATTTGAAGGATTCATCCTTTACATTTTGATTTGATTTAGGGAAAATTCGGGAATAGAATTCTAGGGTTTATGAAATTGATAAATTAGGTCATGCTAGGGATTTAGAACAAGTGGGTGTGCTTTGGGTCAAATTTGGATCCATTTGGAGTACGTATCTCGAGTGTATCGGATACGCACGCCAAGTGTTTGACAAAATGACCCATAGAGCATTCCATGTTCTAATTTCAGTTTAAATATTGTTTTAGTTGTAGAATTACTATAAGTTATCTATAGTATGTTTATATAGTGTTTTAGAGTAGTTGTGAATGTTGCATGTGGATTGGAGCTTGGGATTATGTGCCATGTTCATATTTAGCATACTAATGCACTATTTATTGTCCAGTCACTGCAATGATGTATCAGTCCCCAAACTCCTACTGTTCAGTCATCATGTTCAGTCCAAATGTCCATTGTACAGTCATTATCATATATTGTCCAGTCCCTTGGAGCATTTGATGTCAGTCCACTGGTACCTATGTTTATCAGTCCCTATATGTATATGTAATTTGTTCAGTCAAAGCCCATATCTTGTTCTGTACCTATTCCAATATATTTAACCTCTTTTGTTCATATTTGTATTCCATGTTAGTATCAGTCCATATATGTTGATACCCTTTTCGCTTAGCACTTAAGGTTGTGGAGGAGGGACTGCATTGTATCATTCCTCAAATTGGACATGGCATCAGTTGTTATACATCCATGTCAGTCCTTGCATATTGTCCTACTTAGTATGTGAAGTTCAGTTTTGGAATGTGCAGTCTTCACATGGTGATGTAATGTTCAAACATATTATTCCCTTTAGTTCAATTCGTGTTCAGTCAGTAGTTAGTTAATTCCAGCCCCCACCTTGCAATCACTCACTTGTGCTAGTAACCTCTATCAATTATCTGTGTTCACATTATAATTGATGTTCAGTCTTTATACTGAACATCATGTTCAGTTCTTCCCAATTGATCAATCTCCATGATATGCCTAACATCATCATGTTCAGACATTGGGTGAATTCTGTTATTTTACTCTAAAGTATGGCTCGAGGCACATATTATGTGTTCAGTCCAGACTTGAACTCCCTGTTTTGTTCACTACATTAAATTGCAGTCCATTCATCTTGATGTGTCCATCATATGTATTGTTCAGTCATTTCCATTGAAGGTTTGAGTTTAGTTGTTGTTTCAGTCAATTACCTTCATATCTAAACCCATCTTTTCTTAAATGCTCAGTCCATTACCTACCACATAGCAATCTACCTGGGGTGGCAGGTAACAGTCCACTTTAGATGTGGTTAAGTCTATTTTACATCTTATTGTTCAGGCCATGCTTAATTTCATATAACAGTCCATTGGTTTGGAGCAGGGCTCGGATAGGTAGGCAAGATATCAGTCTCTCTTTGTTCACTTGACTGATACTCTTAGAGTATCATCCTAAATACATGTTTCTACTGTCCAGATTGAAGAGAGGGTTAATGGCTCGAGTTGAGATTATTTTAGCATATATGTTGTTCAGTCCATTTTACATCTTAACTTATCAGTCCAATTCTTGGCAAGTCGATCGACTGATACTCTTTGAGTATCAGTCCTCATCCTTAATATAGGATTTGTACTGTATACTTTCATTAGTTTAGCTTCTTTTGAGCATTAGAGTTCAGTCCGTATACTCATATGTATGATCAGTCCACTATATTAGTTAGTATAGGCCATTGCTTATGTCCATTTCCTTCCTTTTATTGTTCAGTCCAGGTTAACATCCAGTCCCTTTTTACCTTTAAATATAAGTTTCCCTTTAGCCACTACTCATCATGAATCAGTCATATTATGTGTCCAGTCCTTGTTGAATGCCATGCATATCTATTAGATGTTCTGCCTATTTCAGTTGAGTATCAGTTCTCCTGCATCATTACTGTACTATCCTGCATCAATTAGTGTATCAGCTTTCTTATTGACTGCATTCACCATGTTAGTATCAGTCCCCTGCATTCATATTGTGCTGCCCTGCATATTGTTCAGCCATGAACATATGTTAGCATCAGTCTTCATATACATTTGTTCAGTCATTAACAGTTGGAAGCATCAGTCTTCATATGCATCTTATTCTGTCCACAAGATGATGTATCAATCTTTATTGCTTCACATATGTGCAGTCCATTAGCATTAGTGATATCAATCCATAGTATACCATGCATTTCAGTCCTCTTTTAGCCTATAAGTTCTGTTATTATATATATCAATCCATATCCTTCATTGGTTAGGCTATGCATATGTTCAGTCCTATAGTAGTCCAAGCCTTGAACTTTAGGTATCAACCCTCATTGCACTGCTCAGTCCACATGGGAATGTGGGTTCAGTCCCAATGTACCCATATGTTCATTTCCTTTTAGTAGTAGTTTATATATATAGACACACACACACACACACTACAAAAAGTAGGTTTTTAGCAGCGAAAATTTTCGTTGCTAAAAATAACAAAATCGTTGCCCAAAGTTTTAGCAACGAAAAATGGTCATTGCTAGACCCGTTGTTTTAGGTGCGTCACCTAAAGTATCGGCAACGAAATACTGAAGTCGTTGCTATATCCTTACCTTTTAGCAACGTTACCAATTTTTTGTTGCTACTTTCCTGGACTGAATGTTTCGTTGCTTAAGGTTATACTTTTGGCAACGTGTGTTTGTCTTTGTTATATGCTACATATAGCAACAAAATGTATGCGTTACCAAATTTAATTCTTTTTCAAAGTACAAAACTCGTCGTTATATGGTGATTTTAGCAACGAAATTAATGTGTTGCCAAATATAATTTTCGATAACACACAAAAGTCGTTGTTATATACTAAATTTAGCAACGACATTAGTGGGTTACAAAAAAATTCTCAAATATCTAATATATTTGCAACTCACAGAAGTCGTTGCTATAGGTTAAATTTAGCAACAACATTAATACGTTACCAAAAAAATTCAGAATTCATCATAACATTTGATAACGACTCATCGTCGTTGGCAAGGGCTTTTTTCCCCTCCGCTCATTCATGCACACAATAGGTTTGAATCATATATTCACACAATAATTTAAAATTTCATTTGAAATATAGAAAACATAAATCTTTTAATAATAAAATTTAATTGTTTGACAATCGCATTCACCTCCAAAATTAAACATAGAAGTTATAACATAACTAAAATATTCGTGAGCATATATAAAATGAAACATCTCTATAAACACCTCCAAAAAAATTTACTATAATGGGATGTTATTGTCTCTATAAGCACTTTGCTCCATAAGTATCTGAAACATTTTCTCTATATGGGCCGTAGCAGTTAGGGATTCTTCTAATCTCTTTTTCATCTCTACTCGTTCTATGTCAAAACTCTCCCTCATCTCTGCCATCTCAGCTCTTAGTCTGGTCTCTGTCTCAAAAGTTCTGGATGTTGTAGTAGAGTGAGAAGTTGTTGGTCGAGCATACACGCCAAGACCCTGGACATAGCCCGATCTATGCTTTAAGACTTTCTCAACAACTTCATCTTGTGTCAATATTAATCCTTGTGTTCCCGCCTCCTTTTGAATTGCCACCTTTTTTTTTCCTGAAATTACAATATGCACAAAGAGAACATAAAAGCAAAGGAATGATTTATAAATAGATCCAAGGACAATCCATCTAATCTCTAATCGTCAATAAGCTAATGCTCATATCCTTCCAACATGCTAATTCAAGTATAAGGTGGAAAAAAGATAAATTCCTCAAAGACGAGATAGAGTACACTTTACCAAATATAATAGAGAATTCAAATACTAGTCACATGAACGACAAAAATTAAAACTGATAACTGCAAAATACTAGCCACTGGAAACGAAGCATCATCTCTGGAACAAAGTGTTGTCTTTGAAAACTGAATTTGAACTGAGTAAAGAAAATTATCTACTGGTCATTATCTACATGAAAAGAAAACTGGCTACAATTTACTGGTCATTATCTACATGTAGAGAATGCAAATACTGGTCTTTATCTACAAAAGTTCAGTAGATAACATTATCTATATGTAAAGAAAACTTGTCATTATCTACATGCAAATACTTAGTTCAGTAGATAACAATATCTACATGCAAATACTGGTCATTACCTTTCCATCATGCTAATTCCAAATGAGTAAAGAAAATGTTATCTACTGGTCATTATCTACATGTAAAGAAAACTGAATAGGGCTATATGATTGCAGGTAATAAATCCAAATGAGTAAAGAAAATGTTATCTACTGGTCATTTACGATAAGAAGAAATTCAATTATTTTATTACAGGTAATATGATTTGGTAAGGCTGTATGATTTGGTAAGGCTGTATGATCATGTAATAAAATTGCATACTAGTTTGGTAAAGAAAAAAAATGGTTTAGTAGTACACATAAAAAATAGTTTAATAGTACACAAGAAAAATATTTGGTAAAAGAAAAATGGTTTGCTGTAGAGAGGTTCCCATATATCCCTTTCAACAATGATCCCTATATATCCCTTAGTACATATAAAAAAATGTTCATGATGGAAGAAATTCACACAAGCCTGAGCAGAGTTGCTGGCCCAATTGGTTTAGTAGTACACATGAAAAATGCACATGAAAAATATTTGGTAAAGGAAAAAATGGTTTGCTGTAGAAATCTACAGAGCATGGTACATGCACATTGGCCATTCCCAAGGGATAAGCTTGCACAAGGATATGCATACATTCTCACACACCCTGGAACGGTAAATTGACAATGGTACTTTTCTTTACCAACACTTACAATATATAGTAGCATGTAGCAGAAATCTACTACTTAAAATGAATATGGAGTTGTAAAGGTGTGAGCCCTTAGACCAAAATTTAGGTTAATAGTATCATTAATATTAGTATTATTGTCAATACTGTCCTTTGATTTTATACATAAAATAATTTCATGATATATATTAACCTCAAATATGGATACGGATACGCATACAGGAAGATACCCAGGAAACGCGTAGACCAAATAGGAAGGAGTGGATGTCCTGTAAGGAAAAATCAGTGTGACAAACTATCGTTGTATTAGTGTGCCTATAGGACATGATACTAGAGTCCAAGAAGTTGTGTCGGTACCAATAATGCGTGTCAGGAAAATACCTATGAGTTATCCTACTTCCCATGCTACATCAGAGGTTAGCGTTTAGGAATAAAGCCTATACAGGTCTGGGTATGACTTAGATGAAGTATGGGGAGCATTGAAGATGAATACCCTTGTGTCGAGAGATACCAGAGTATCTCGAGATAGAGTATAAGTAAATGGAGCCAAGGCTTATAGGAAGTGTTGATATATAGAGTGTTATTGGGCTTTAGTCCCACATTGGCTAGAATGATAGGAGAGGAGACTAGCCTCACCTATATATATGTTGTTATTCCATTCAATAAGATAACTTAAAATTCTCTACATGGTATCAGAGCCTAAACTTGCTTAGAATACCTACTTCCACCCCAACCCTAACCCTAATCTTGTCCCCCCCCCCCACGCCACCGCTGCTGCCGCGCGCTGCTGCGCCGCTACCGCTGCCGCGTGCTGCTGCGCCGCCGCCGCTGCCGCGCGCTGCTGCGCCGCTGCCGCTGCCGCTGCCGCGCGCTGCTGCGCCGCCGCCGCTGCCGCGTGCTGGTGCGCCGCTGCGCTGCTGCCGGCTACTGCCGCTGCCGTGGTTGCCTCCGTGCACACCACTTTTAGGGCACCTACGGTGTAGGTACGCCCGAACGTGAGATTTATTTCATCTGTGGCACCTACGGTGTAGGTAAGCCTAAGCTTGAGATTCATTTCACCTGTAGCTCCTACGGTGTAGGTAAGCCTCACGCTCGTTCTTGAGATTTATCTCAAGGAGATGTCGATGATCCCTAGATCCGATGAAATTAGACATATTCGGATTTAGGAGAGGACGACGAGGACGAACGTGAGTCGTGGAGCAAGTGCGACGTGATCAAGAAGAAACATCGATGGAGGAGATCCTCAAGAAGCTGGATGCTGAGGATGTGGCGACGTTGCTGAAGTTGATAAAGGTGTCGGCTGGTGAAAGCACGACACGAGCACCGCCAAAGTTGGAACTACCCTCCATCGATCTGAAGTTGGATGGACCAGTCACCTATTTGAGTTGGTCACGGCGGGTGAGAAGAACCCTTGCAGGTAAGAACCTGGAGGGATTCTTGACAGGCGAGAAGACAGAGCCGGAAGAGGGCTCGACAGGACGCGACGAGTGGAAATCCACTCATATGGTGATTTATATCTGGCTTCTCAACTCCTTAGTCCAGTCTATTGCTTCCACAGTAGATGGCATTGAGATGGTGAAAGACGTATGGGAGAAATTGAGAAGAACCTATGATGGCATAGGTAACAATCTACGGATTTTCCAGATAAAAGGGGAGATCGACGACACCGTACAAGGCGAGAAGACAGTGCAGGAGTACGCTACGGAGTTGGAACGTCTCTGGCTGGATTATGATCACCATTCCAAATGGGCAAGCTGCGGGGACCCAAAGTGCAAGGAGAGACAGGTGTGTCTGCAGGAGAGGACGATGAAATTCCTTAAGGGACTGACTGCAGCATTCACACAGAGGACCGCCTTACTCCTCGCCCAGCCAGAGATCCCTAGTCTCGAGGAGGCTATCTCAGCCATGATTCAGGAGGAGACGCGGATCAAATTACAGACAGGGACAGGCGCATCATCGACAGATGCTTTACCCGAAGTGAAGTCAGCACTAGCAGCTACCGGTTCGGGGGATACAGGATCCAAGGGAGAGCTCTGGCAACAGAATCGGCAGTGCTACAACTGTGGGGAGATGGGCCACCATCGATATGCTTGTACCAAACCACCTAAGGAGGGAGACTCAGGTGGTGGACGTGGACGAGGATATGCTGGACGTGGACGTGGTCGAGGAGGCCGACGAGGCGGTCGAGGAGGCTATCGGGCAAACCTGCTGGTGGCAGATGGGAATGGAGGAGCTGGCGACGCCTTTACTGAGGAGGATCAGGCGCTACTGGACCTGCTGGAGAGAAAGCAAAAAGCATCAATCAAAGGAGACAGGAGGAGCGGAGCAGAGGAGGCATCCACTCCATTCTTCAGAGGCAACGCCGCTATGTATGCCCATCCATCAGAAGGTACTGACGAGTCTCACGCTCTTGCATCTAGGTCTTCCCTTAAAATGTCAGACTGGATTATCGACTCAGGAGCATCTCGGCATGTGACCGGAAATGCTAGTAAGTTTTCCTCGTACACTCACCTAGCATCGACAGACACCATTCAGACTGCGGATGGTACTTTCCAACCAGTGGTCGGTAAGGGTACTGTTAATTGTACGGGTTTAGTAAGGTTATCCAATGTTTTGCATGCTCCATCCTTCCCAGTCAGTCTCTTGTCTATTAGTTCTATAATTCTCCAACTAAAATGCATTGTTTTTTTTGATATTCCTAAGGTGATCTTCCAGGAGAAAGGGACGGGACGAAGACTTGGGACTGGCACTTGGCATGATGGACTGTGGTACCTAGATCAAGACGGACTGGACTCAGCATTGGTGTCTATGGCAGAGAAGGCTGGAATGGAGGAGCTGCAGCAGAGGACTGAAGACACTTTGATACTTCATCATAGGAGGATGGGGCATTCTTCCTTTGATACTCTAAATAAGTTGTATCCAGATATGTATGCAAAATCAAATAAAAGGAAATTAGTATGTGATGCATGTGAGTTAGGTAAACTTACTAGGAGTTCATATGTTGGAAATGGTCATAAGAGTTCTTCAGTCTTTGAGGTAGTTCATTCTGATGTTTGGGGCCCATGTGCTACAAACACTATGAATGGGTATAAGTATTTTGTTTCGTTTATCGATTGTGCATCTCGTGTCACCTGGCTGTATTTGATGAAGAACAAAAGTGATGTATTTGCTTGTTTTCGGGACTTTCATAAATATGTCCAGACTCAGTATAATGCAGTGGTGAAGATACTGAGATCTGACAATGGGACGGAGTATACCAATAGGACACTTGCAGAGTACTTGTCAGCACATGGAATACAGCATCAGACCTCTTGTGCATATACACCAGCACAAAATGGAGTAGCAGAAAGGAAGAACCGACATCTTCTGGAGACCGCAAGAAGTATGATGATCGACATGAATGTCCCACAACACCTATGGGGATATGCGGTGTTGACCGCAGCTCAACTTATAAACAGGATGCCTTCAAAAGTCCTGGGATGGAAGTCTCCATGTGAAGTATTACAAGGTAATAATAGTGGAATACTTCCACTAAAGGTGTTTGGATGTGTGTGTTTTGTGAAGGACAACAGACCATTCGTTGGAAAACTTGACCCTAGAGCAGTCAAGTGCATCTTCGTGGGCTACTCAGCAACTCAGAAGGGGTATGTATGCTGGAGTCCAGTAGAGAAGAAGAAATTTGTTAGTATGGACGTCCACTTCCGGGAGCATGAGCCATATTACCACCAGGATGGAACTTCGTATAACACGCCTCATACTACAAGTATAAGGCGAGAGGGGGAGATAGAGAACTTGAAGAACCTGGTGGTAACCGATTTAGAAGTTTGGCATAGAGACACGGTTGAGGAGGAACATGAAGGTGAAGTGGAACAGAGGGAGGAGACGAGAAGTGTAACACCTACGGCTCAGGGGGAGTTACTGACCTACAACAGGAGAAACAACAAGCAGACTACAGGACCAGTACCTACAGTGTCAGTGCCAAGTCCCTTGCCTGCGCCTGTCCCAACTCCTGAGACACCTATACCACCATCCTCCTCATCTACACCACCACCCTCCTCAGGTGATATCGTTCCTCCGATGTCTCCCATACCACTACCTACACGAAGGACTACTCGCAGCAATGCGGGAAATCCTCCGGACAGATATGGTTGGGATCTTGCTAAGTTTGTTTCTTATGATCATATATCTTCTTCTCATGGAGCATTTATAGCATCTTTGGATAGTATTACTGTACCTAACAATTGGCAGGTTGCCAAGAACGATCCAAAGTGGAAAGCGGCAATGCACGAGGAGTTGGGAGCTCTTGAGAAGAACCACACTTGGGAGCTGGTGAGACTGCCAGAAGGGAAAAGAGCAGTTGGATGTAAATGGGTTTTTACTGTGAAACAGAACCCAGATGGACAGGTTGAGCGCTATAAAGCTCGACTGGTGGCAAAAGGATACAGTCAGACGTACGGCATCGACTATGACGAGACCTTTGCACCAGTGGCGAAGATGAGCACTGTCAGGACCTTGATCTCCCTGGCAGCCAATGGAGGGTGGAAGCTACACCAACTGGATGTGAAGAATGCATTTCTTCATAGAGATCTAGTAGAGGAGGTGTACATGGAGATACCACCAGGATTCGGCACAAAACAGACAGAAGGCAAGGTCTGCAGACTGAAGAAGTCTCTCTATGGACTGAAGCAGTCTCCTCGGGCATGGTTTGACAGGTTCAGAAGAGCAATGATAGGGATGGGATATCAGCAGATCAATGCTGATCACACTGTCTTCTTCAGACGGAGTGGAGGCCATATCACCATGCTTGCAGTATATGTAGATGATATGATTATCACAGGCAATGATGAGCAGGAGATCGCCCAACTCAAAGTAAAACTTGGCAAGGAGTTCGAGGTGAAAGATCTTGGCCCCCTTCGATACTTCCTTGGGATTGAGATTGCTCGAGATAATGAGGGAATCGTTCTTTCTCAAAGGAAGTACGCACTGGACCTGCTTACGGAAACAGGGATGATGGGATGTAAACCAGCTACGACACCGATAGACCAGAAGTTTAAACTGGATGCTGAAGCTGGAGAACCAGTTGACCGGGATAGATATCAGAGATTGGTGGGCAAGTTAATCTACTTAAGCCACACTCGACCTGATATCAGCTTTGCGGTAAGTGTAGTAAGTCGCTACATGCATGACCCCCGGAAGGGTCACATGGACGTAGTGTACCAGATTCTGAGGTACTTGAAGGGAGCCCCCGGGAAGGGACTGATCTTCAGAAGAAATAATCACGTAGGCATTGAGGGCTATTGTGATTCTGACTGGGCTAGCTGTGCTGACGACAGGAGATCCACATCGGGATACTGCATATTTGTAGGAGGCAACTTGGTCTCTTGGAGGAGTAAGAAGCAGTCAGTAGTGGCCAGATCAACAGCTGAAGCAGAGTATAGAGCTATGGCCTTGGGAGTCACAGAACTGTTGTGGTTGAAGAATATGCTGACGGAGCTAAAGCTGGACCAGGGAGCAAAGATGAAGCTATGGTGTGACAACCAGTCAGCTATTAATATTGCCAACAATCCAGTGCAGCATGACAGGACCAAACATATTGAGATTGACAGATTTTTCATCAAAGAAAAACTGGATAAAGGAGAACTAGAGCTGGGCTATGTTCCAACCAAAGATCAGGTAGCAGACGGACTGACAAAGGGGCTTAGTTCTATCAACATGATGAGAGGATGTGACAAGATGGGCTTAGTGAATATCTTTCGCCCATCTTGAGGGGGAGTGTTGATATATAGAGTGTTATTGGGCTTTAGTCCCACATTGGCTAGAATGATAGGAGAGGAGACTAGCCTCACCTATATATATGTTGTTATTCCATTCAATAAGATAACTTAAAATTCTCTACAGGAAGAAATCCAAGTCGGGTAGGTACAGTCAAGAGAAGAGGTTGCATCCAATATAGTAAAATACCCTATCACACAGTGGCAGATGTTGTAATAGATACCAGTAACAATAGGCTCTGTTATGCAGAATCAAATGGAGATGCATACAAATATGGGAGATGGGCTACCTATCCTACAGATGGTATTAGGAAAAGAGGTTACGATGACCCTTAGGCCATTGACTGCATCTCCATATCCTAACTGTACGATGGACAGTGATATCTCCACCAACAAAGTACCCTCTCCTACTCATTGACGCAAATACAACCACTTGACACCATGTGCTAACTGAATACTAGAGTAACCTATTTACCTCATGTACATCGTTTAACCCCTGTATATTATTTTAGCTCCTGCACTTTGTTCGGTTCCTATAGGGTATTACTGAACACCCTTATGGCAAGGCTATAGCTAATACCAGTCTACACCCAGAAAGGCACGGGGATATCTGTATAGGTCAGGGTCCATAGATGTATCGAGTTACTTGTAGGATATCAAACCTGCACATCAAGTATCAATTAGTGGACAAGAGGCATGCCAGTGTACATGTTATGTACCAACCTATATAGGAGTTATCAGTTAACCCAAGTCTAGGGAGCAGTCCAGGTGGAAGCTGATAAGGCCTATAACCGCCATACCACACATTTCAAATGAAGTGTCAAGAAAGTGACTTACATTATTTTAAACATACATTTCATATTAGTTGATGACCGAGTTGCTTACATGATTTTCTTGTGACTGAGGAGTAACCCAAGTTTGAGTCTTCTCACGAAAATGAGTATCCTTGTAAAAGTCCACCCTTCCAGGAAGCTCCTCCGTCTCAGGGTCACGTACATTTTGAAAATAAAATAAAGTAGTAAGATAAATATATATGCATTTTTAAGATAAACCTAAAGAGGTTTGAGTTAAAAATATATACCAACTCATAGCGACGTCGAGCAAATGACTTGGGGCCTGAGATATGATTGACTAATGACTTAGCCTTGTTTTGAATATTGACAGTACTAATTTTCTACATTTAAACCAAATCATAGTATTCCAAATAGTTAAGTAAAAAGATTTTCTACATGCAAAATTTACAAGGATATTAATATTTTTCACCTGCCAATTTGGATCACTAAACCTTTCACAAAAGAATTTTACAATCATCTTAACTAACATCTTCATGAGGATGATTAAGCACATCTTGATCTTTGTACTTTAGGTAGTAGCACTTGTGCCCCCAAAGCCTGTGTGAATTCATAAGTGTTGTATCAATCGCATCAAGAACACGAGGGTCATCTTTCGGTAGTTTAAACTTATCCTGCAAAAGAGTTATCTATGATGTTTTTGAACAACTCTGCTTGAAGCTCATTTAAAATGAATGACGATAGGAGAAATAATTTAAACAACCACTGTGGTCTGCAAGTCAAGGTTGGAAATTAAAATGAATGACATTTAAAATGATACATAAAAAAATATTTTACCAGTACGAGTGATCGCATGTGCGTCTTATCATCCTCACTAATTTCTTTCCAACTTGTTGCAGTTTTAGATGCAACCTGACGCTGGATTTTACTCAACCCCCCCCCCCCCCCTCCCACCACTCCATAAGCTAGAGCCTGACCCAACTAGTGTGTTCGCATCTTCTGTCCAAATGACCGACACAGGTCCCTTTCCAATCTCAATCGCCTTTGCTAAATCAAGCCCACGCGAGAGGCCACATTTGCGTTTAGGAGCGCTATTGGATCCTAAGACAATGAAATGTAACATGTAATCTGATGGTATTGTACATGGTAAATAAGAACCAAAAATATAACATCAACATTTTAAGTATGTAGCTAGCTTGGAAATCAATATTTACCACTATTGTTTAAAAATCAATCAGATATAAAAGTTGCATCTCATAGTCATACATCATTAGTTTGAGTAGACATTCCAAGAAAATTTAACATAATAGTTTCAATAGTCTCTATGTAGGCAAGGTTGATCCAGGTTTCTTTTTCACATATTTTGCCTGAAAGAGTTGCTTGCATGATTTTAGAAGACTAAGGGTGCAGGTCTTAAACTTTGCCTTGAACATCCCCCCTTCCCCTCTAACTTCCACTTTGATACCTTTGCCTGTATTATGGGGCCTCTAGGATGTTAGAAAATGCATTTACATTAGTTGCTGGCCAGCTATCTGACAACTTATATTTTGTTAAAAGTTGTTAGCAGTACCTGTAATTTTAATCAAATCACATGGATGAACTCTGCTAAAGAAAGCCAGCATATACACATGACTTGCTTAAAATCAGTCAAACTTTCAGGGCCACTTCAGATTCTCTAAAATCAGTCTGTAAGTTACAAGCTTTAGCTGATTTATGCACTCTTTAGGCTTTCAGTGTAGTAGATTTATAGAAAGGGTCCGCATATTATGTCCAGATTTTTGAAAGTGTCCAGCACAGGATACTTCACACATGTATTGCATGGATACTTCACACAGGTGGATACTTGTCTCAATTCAACTATTGCATGGATATCTTTCATACCAGTATTGCATGGATATCTTTAACACACAGGTGGAAACTTGTCTCAATACTAGTCTCAATACGGCTAGCCATCCCTTAGCTTATCGGATATATTTAATACCAGTATTGCATGGATACTTCACACAGGTGGCAAGTGTCCAGATTTCCAAAAGTGTCCAGCACATGAACCCTCAATTTTGGCATAGACTCAACACTAGTATACTGATGTGTATGTAAATATGTGCATTACATGTATAATAAGAATTATATGCATAACCAATCCCTTCAAAGAATGGTTAAAAACATCCAGGCATTTGTTTTGAGTCTTTTGACATATGAAAGGGTCAAAAGAATCGTATAACTCAGATGCAATATGATTTGATAAGTTGAAGTGGTAGCCCAATGTTTGAGATGAAACTATAGCAACTATTACAATGTAAGATAATTTTGTTACTTTTACTAATGCTGAACCTTGCAATAACTCTGATGAAACTGTATAACTCTGATGCAATAACTCTGATGAAACTGTAGCAACTATTACAATGTAAGATAATTTTGTTACTTTCACTAATGAAGTGAGTATCAGTGTCAGTGTCCAAGCAAATCAACGAGGAAAATAAATCTTTAAGCACATACTATAAAAATTGAAACGAAGTCCTACCAGCACTAGATTCTTGAGGAGTATGAGGCTCTCGCACATCCACATCATCTGGTGATGGTGTTGGTGATGGAGATGGTGTTGGTGTTGGTGTCGGAGTCAGTGTCTGCAATGCTCGCGAACAACGAGTTCCTAGTGCCATAATCGTTTAAAACCTGCAAATTCCTCTTGTAAGCTTCAGACAAGAAATGTGCATATAAATAACATAGAAATTTGCATATAAATAAAAGCGAGGTATGTCCATTTGTGTTACCAATGCATATAAAAATAAAACTCAAAAGTATATTTATATTCATAAACTTAAAATATATTAGTGACTCATTTTAAATGCATTCAAACAGTTTAAAGTACATCATTTTTTGTTTTAATCGAGCATTAAGTCATCTTCATCATTTTCATTGCTTATCAAAGGCTCATGCCCATTTATACTACATTTTAGCACTTCAACATCTTCCTCACTATCAACATCGTTGTCATTAATAAATGCGTTATCTTCAATGGGCTGGTCCTGGTTCTTGAGGTTTTTTTATGACAATTGGATGAACTTCTACTTCAGTTGCAACTACATCCTCTCTACGAAGTGGGCCGGACACTTGATTGAGATTGCATTCGACTGGGGTTTAAGATTCTCCTAACTCATTTTGTTGATACGCCAAATTAGTGTTCATTGTTTGGTCTCCATCTTCATCTTCTATATTGTCTTTGTCTTCACGCTCAATAACATCATACAAGTTCCTCGGTTGCAACCTTTGCACCACTTTCCAAGCACCACCCAATTTTGTGTCATTGAGATAGAAAACTTGCTCCGCATGAGAAGGTAGTGTAGGACCGATTGTAGGAACGAGTTGTAAAGCACAATACTCTAGAGGGGGGGTGAATAGAGTAGGCAGGAAAATTAACTATTTAAAAATGTTAGTAACAAGATCACAGATAATATATCACAAATATGTAAATGAAAAGTAGAGAGTAGAGAGCAAACGCAAACACAAGGATATATACTATTTTTCCCTCTTCTGAGGACTAGTCCAGTCGGAAGAACTCTAGCTTCCAGTTGAATCCACTATGGAAAATCACCACAAGTTTTCATCCGAAGTTCTTGCAACTTCTACAACGCGAGCTTTGATCCGAAGTACTTGACTAACTTCAATTGTGAAGTGTCTTTCTTCAATCAAACCTCTGATTATAATCGCTCTTGAAACTTCTAGACCGTACCGCACTGGCAAATCGACTAGAGGATTGTAACTGGCTTGGGATTTGAAAATAAAAGCTCAGAATACTTTGGAAGAAGTAGTAGGCTTATAGAGAAGAGATATGAAAGTGAAGGAGTGAGTTGAAATGATCGAAATCCTTCTCTATTTATAGTTTTTCGAAAGGCAGAATTCTGAGAGAAAATCTCGTTGGGATCCGTAACTACAGGAAGACCAAGTTCAAAAAGCAACGTTCACTAACCGAACTCTGGCCGAATTCGGGCCGAGTTCTGCTAGGGTTCTGTTAGGATTTTTGCAAATTAGTTTTTGGGCTTTTTGAAAAGTCAAACAGTTAGGAAGTAGTTTGGGCTTTTGTAAGTGGGTTTGTTTTCAAAATGAAAGGGTATTTTGAAAACGTTTCTTGGGTAGCCTATTTGCCAGTACGATGCAGTGTACATCGTATTCCTAGACTCAATAAATATGAAAATTATATTGATAAAATAGGAAAACCAAGAGCCCTTTGATGACGCCTTTCTTCAAATATTTGAGCAGACTTGAAGACGCCTTTTTCACTCGACGGCAGTCGTCGAAAGATAAACAGATCTGGAAATCTGAATACCTTTCGGGGGCTTCGCCAACACCGTCTTTGGCCCATCAATAATTCTCCATTGCATATGTCCTGGTTTGACAAAGCTTGATCATGCTTACTGCATGTCTATAAGAACATGTTAGACAAACAGAACAATATGATACAAGCATAGCAATATGATATAGAATATTTAGGACAATGCTAACATTAGGACAATGCTAAGTTTAAGTAGCAACATGATAGTGATTACATGAATATTAGTGATGTCAATATGTTAAACTTAATTGATTAGCCATATTCAAAAATATGATATAATCATTGGGCTAACAATCTCCCCCTTTTTGATTATGGCAAATCCTTTAAGTTTAATATATATACAATAGATGCATGTATCACTAATAAACACATAATACTAGAATATTAGATGTATGTATCACTAATAAACACATAATACTAGAATATTGTGTGCTAACTTAAACTTATTTCTCACTTAAACTTATTTTTCCCCCTTTGACATGATAAAAAAATAAGCTCCTTCGTAATTAAAGCTAAAATGAACTTAAGCATAAGTAAAGGAGGAAAGCAAAAATAGTCATGATCAAGGATTATGAGAACAGTGTAATGACAAGTTTAGAAAATTACTAAACTAAAGTATAAAAACTTATCAAAAATAGTTGGTTGAACATAAAAACATGAAAATCAATCAATACATAGTTTACCAACTAAAAATCCAAAAATGACAGTCAAAACACATTTTGTTCATCATATAGTATTTTGAAATAGACCAAAAAATATATTAATATAGTAGGAATCAATCATTGGTCATAAATAAATCATGAGGAATAGAAATGCGCAGATCTAGTATATATAAAAAAATCAAAAATATAATGAGACTTTAACAATGATCACAAAAAAATATATGATTCATAATTTGCCCATACAAATTAGTGAATCAATTCCATAAAGAGTATAATCATTAAAAAAGAAAGCAAAATAAATATACTAGGATTTATACAAAAATGCCAAAGTTCATGCATTTGAATTCAATTACCTTATCATGATATATGTCCATCAGATAAACATGAAGGTAATGAAGACAAATTACTTGAGAAGGAAAAATTCAGTCGACTTGAATGCTCCCCCGCAAAGTATGATCAGTCTAAATATAGATAATCATGAACTTTAGGATAAAAGCTCAATAAGAAATGCCAAATCAGTATTATCAATAAATTAAATTAATTTTGGCAGGATAATTTTTAGAAACTCAAAAAAATAAGATAATTAAAAATAATAATAATCATATATTCTCTCATCTAATACAAATTCAAATATTATGAACAACTCAACAAGATATTTTAAGTAAAAGAATATATGTTCATGATGAACTAGGTATACCACATATTAAGGGCATAAAATAATTGAAACAATTAATTAGCTCCCCCTTAAAATATGCGTATATAGTTCAAAAATAATTTATATGCATAAAATAAATAAAATAAATAATCAAAAGATCTAAGGGATATCCAAGATATGCATCTTTTCTTTCCTTTGATCAAATGCATATAAAGTTCTAAACTCAAAACAAATATCATCTTTAGGCAAGAAAAAAATTATCCAATGAATAACTGCTTAAAGATGAACAAACAAAATATATATCCAATAAAAAATATAACATAAATCATTTCATGTAAGTAAAAGATTTTTGAAAGTTGTCTTTAATAATAACATTTGAGTACCGGACATATTCAATAAATCAAAAAGAAATCAAAAAGAATTTTCAAAAATGTGGAATTTATTACAAAAAATTGTCTTAGTAAATGTTCGAATGCGTCCATTTAGTCCTTAGACTGAAAGCTGGCGATTCAAATCACAAAAACAATTTCCATAATAGAATCCATAAATCATATATAAATCCATTTGAACAAATAAACATAACTAGATATATGTCCAAAGAAAAATGTATTCTAGATATATGGCATGTCAAGGAGATAATTGACTTGAAACAATTAACTACTCCACCTTTACATGGTTATATCCAAAATAATATTATAGATAAAATTTTAAAATAAAATTCAAAGACATATTTCCAGAAGTAGGAAACTAATTCAAAAATATTAGGTCTTCTTATCAAAGTTCATTTCTTCCCTTTTAAAGCCTTAACACGGTGTCCACCTGACAATCGTGAGGTTAAAGAAAATAAATGCTTTGAGAGAGAGACATTCAATATACTTGACATCTTCCAGCAAAGAATTACTGTTGTAGACAGTAAGTAACTTAAATAAGAAGATAATAATATAAAGCTCAAAATTATTGAATATTACACAAGCTAAAGACGAAATCTTAAGACTATAATATTCAATGAATAGTCACGAATACGAAAAACAATCATCTTTAGACAAAAGAAGGAATATCCATTAAATGAGCATTTAAAAATAAAACAATCAAAAGATATTTCAAATTAGCATGATGAATAATCGTATAAGTCAAAAGATGACATAAATTGATCTATGCTATAGAATCTCACAATCGACAATAGATCAACATATGCTACCTTTTGTGAAAATATAAAGAGAGAATATTATCCATCAAATCTAAAATCCAAAATCCAAATAACAATTGCAACTAGATCTAAATAAACCTTTAGTTTATAAAGCGTTGATCAATCTTGGGTTAGCTGTAGAGGTACTGTCCCAGCTAACGGAGGTTCACCGGGGAACACTTAAGTACCGCTTCGCTTCGACCGTAGTCGTGGTGACAGACAGACCCTTTGTAGGCTTATACCCACAACAAATCTCTTCTTTAATAACCGAGAATTTAAGAAGAATTAGTGCAATATGAAATAAATTATATTCTATGGACTTAAAAAACTTAGAACAATATAGCATACAGTATAAGATGTATGAATTACATTTATCCATATGTGCTACAAAATCATTGGGTAACAATAAAATATAAAATATTTGTAAATCAAAATGTAAGACCTAGATACGTTGATGTATTCTAGAACCTAGAGGACTGGGTTCAGTACCTTGGATCCAGAACTAGACGATAGTTGCAAGTATACCTTAATAAATCTTAAGTCTATAAAGTATTGATCACTTCGGGTTAGCTGTAGGGGCCGGTTCCCAGCTAGCGGTAGTCCGAAGACTAGTGCACCGTATCGCTTCAGGCTATTTACACCTGTATGACAGAAGGACCCTTTCGGCTTGTTCCTAAAATGATCTCTACTTAAGAACTTAGATTCAAAGGAATATATGCAGTATCATCGAACATCATCAAAATCTAGAATCCCTAAAAGTAAATACCCAAGGAATGGTTTATCAAGATCAAGATATTAAAAATATCATGTATCCAAAACGTCAACCAAAAAGCCAAGAAAATAAAAACATCACTAAAAGAGGCTTTGAGGAAGAAGCTAATAAAAAGAAGTACATAAATTTGTTTTAAAAAAAATCAATAGCTTAAGTATGAGATAAGCACAAGTTTAAAAACTACTTTTTAAAATAATATAGAACTTGAACTTAACTCATATATCGCCATAAAGATATTTATACAAAAATATAAGAAATATGAGCAATATTTGAATGATAATGAATTATTCAAATAAAACAAATATCACAAGATCAAAAACATGCATCAATAAACTTTATCAGTAATTGATTCATAAGAAGTTAATCAAAATAAAATTTGAGAATCAATAGTGAATATATTATGCAAGCACAAGGTTAACATAAAAATATATGTATATACTTTTCAAGTAAATAGAATACTTGTGCTAAACATACATACTTACAAAATACCGATCAAAGTAAATATGACATGTTAAAAACAAATCGTTAAGAAGTGACCATTAAAAAATATTAAAGACGAAGAGTCAAAACATATTCACCAAAACAAAATTAAGCTCCTATGCATGCTTCAAAAATAAAGATTAAAGGTAAAGAGCAAACATAGACAAATGTGTCACACTAATAGAAAATAAACAATTTAAAAGATATAAATGAAATCTAATAGAAAGAAATCAATAAGAACATGCTAGATATTAGAAACTATTTAGTAAGCATGTTATCGAAGTGGTTCTAGTGACCACACTTATGTTGGTACAATTGCTTGGAAGATGACCTTTGTAGCTTTGCAATCACCAACATATTCCATGGTTCTATTTGATATGAGAAGTTTCACCTGCAATATTAGGTGAAGACTTTGGTATCCAATACTTGGATCCACATTTGTTAGCTTTGGGAACCCATTTGCACAAGTTTATATCAACTACCTTTCTAATCTGACAACGATTAGAAACATGTCCATTCAAACCACAATAATGACAGAAAGTATTAACAATGCTATGTGTAGCAGTATGAAAACGTGTAGTGGGATGACATGATGTGCGTGGACACTTGTAATAGAAAGCATGGTTGTGTGAAGCTTTAGCTTTGCTTGCTTCTTTTCTAGATGATCTGTCGTGTGTGACTTTGTGATGTGCTAAGTGTCTTGTGTTAGACTGAGTCGTAGTTGCAATACCTGTTTTCCCAGTCTAATCTCTAACTTTTTAGAGTTAGTACAGATCTCATCATACTTAGCAGAAAGAGCATCAATTCTACATGAAGCAATAAAATACTTCTTCTTTTCTGATTCTAATTCCTCCTTAAGTTTAGCATTTTCTTGAGTGCTTTTATCAATGCAATCAAGTGCCTCATGCAATCTAAACTTCAGTGTGGAAATTTTAGTAGAATTATCAAAAAGAGAATTATTTCAAGCATCATTCAATAAGCAAGTAAGCTTTTCATTCTCACGCTTATAGGATTGAATATCCTTTCTAGCTTGCTTATACTTATCTAATACTTTCTTGTGTTCTTCTAATAGATCACTAAAAGCATCAGATAAATCATCATAAGAAAATTCACTATCTTCAGAAAAAGAATTATTTTGTACCTCGTTAGATAATGCCATTGAGCATAAATTTACAGCTTGAAGAGGTTTCTCTTCTTCTTCGGAATCGGTTGCTTCGCTTTCACACCATATGCTCGTGCTAGTGTGCTTGTGAGATGATGATCTTCCTTCATTTGGTTGTTCGTAGTGACTCTCCTTTCTATTAGTAGTATAATCTTCTTGGATGTGGTCTATCTTCTTGTAGTTGTCACATGCAAGATCTTCTTCGTATAAAGGATTGTGTTGTACCTTAAATTCCAATCTCGTCATGTACATATTTGCATCATTAAGAAGACTATCCTTCTCTCTGGAGTTGCTATCTTTGCTTTCATACCTGCACTCATAAGTAGCTTCAAGAACTTTCCAAATTTTATGAGATGTTGTGCAAGTATTAATAAGATTAAATACATTTATGTCTACAACACAATAAAAGATATGCATAGATTTTGCATCAAGGCTAGTTAACTTCTTCTCTTCCTCCGTGTAACTATAATAAGGCTTGTTGATTATAGAGGATGTGAGAATAGAAGTGATAGTAGGCTTCTTGTAGCCGGTGACAACAATTGACCATAAGTCAAAATCTAGAGACTTCAGGTAGAAGCTCATCCGTGTCTTCCAATAGCTATAGTTTATTCCATCAAATAGTGGGAGTCTATTTGAGGATTGCTCTTCAGTTGTGAAGTACATACTGGCCATATGTGATATAGTGATCTATGTAACAACAGTTATATAATAATAATATTACCTCGCTTTACCTGTATAACCCGCTCTGATAATGAGGATCTGCTCCAAGGATGTTAAGCCAAATAATAGAGTCCTTGCTAGGATACCAATTGAAGGAGCAATTGGTATAAGCAATAATATCTCTTTAAGGAGCACCTGCAATAATATCTATATACCAAGCACCCGCTCTGATACCAATTGTAGGAACAATTGGGATCAGAAAATATTACCTCTAGTTGCAGTACCCGCTCTGATACCAATTGTAGGACCGATTATAGGAACGAGTTATAAAGCGCAATACTCTAGAGGGGGGGTGAATAGAGTAGGCAGCGGAAATTAACTATTTAAAAATGTTAGTAACAAGATCATAGATAATATATCACAAATATGTAAATGAAAAGTAGAGAGTAGAGAGCAAACGCAAACACAAGGATGTATACTGGTTTCCCTCTTGTGAGGACTAGTCCAGTCGGAAGAACTCTAGCTTCCAGTTGAATCCACTATAGAAAATCACCACAAGTTTTCATCCGAAGTTCTTGCAACTTCTACAACGCGAGCTTTGATCCGAAGTACTCGACCAACTTCAATTGTGAAGTATCTTTCTTCAATCAAGCCTCTGATTACAATCGCTCTTGAAACTTCTAGACCGTACCGTACTGACAAATCGACTAGAGGATTGTAACTGGCTTGGAATTTGAAAATAAAAGCTCAGAATACTTTGGAAGAAGTAGTAGGCTTATAGGGAAGAGATATAAAAGTGAAGGAGTGAGTTGAAATGATCGAAATCCTTCTCTATTTATAGTTTTTTCAAAGGCAGAATTCTGACAGAATTCGGGCAGAATTCGGGCAGAACTCTATAAGAAAATCTCGTTGGGATCCGTAACTGCAGGAAGACCAAGTTCAAAAAGCAACGTTCACTAACCGAACTCTGGCCGAATTCGGGCCGAGTTCTGCTAGGGTTCTGTTAGGATTTTTGCAAATTAGTTTTTGGGCTTTTTAAAAAGTCAAACAGTTAGGAAGTAGTTTGGGCTTTTGTAAGTGGGTTTGTTTTCAAAATGAAAGGGTATTTTGAAAACGTTTCTTGGGTAGCCTATTTGCCAGTACGATGCAGTGTACATCGTATTCCTAGACTCAATAAATATCAAAAATATATTGATAAAATAGGAAAACTAAGAGCCCTTTAATGACGCCTTTCTTCAAATATTTGAGCAGACTTGAAGACGCCTTTTTCACTCGATGGCAGTCGTCGAAAGATAAACAGATCTGGAAATCTGAATACCTTTCGGGGGCTTCGCCAACACCGTCTTTGGCCCATCAATAATTCTCTATTGCATATGTCCTGGTTTGACAAAGCTTGATCATGCTTACTGCATGTCTATAAGAACATGTTAGACAAATAGAAAAATATAATACAAGCATAGCAATATGATATAGAACATTTAGGACAATGCTAACATTAGGACAATGCTAAGTTTAAGTAGCAACATGATAGTGATTACATTAATATTAGTGACGTCAATATGTTAAACTTAATTGATTAGCCATATTCAAAAGCATGATATAATCATTGGGCTAACAGGTAGCACAAAGGGATCATTCTCATACCATACACAAGAAGTGTTGACACTAGTAAAATATTTAGTTGTTCGGGCTCCAGTCCTTCTATTGTAAAGATCCCACCATTGTAACACCAGTTTTCCAGATGAGAGTAATTTTAAAATTTTATAATTATAATTATTATTTATTGATAATTATTTCATATTATGATTTTTGGTGATTTTTAATCATTTTTAAACTATTTAAAATTATGACTTGTGATTTTGACATTTTACTATTGTTTGGTTTTAATTTCGAGGAATTTATCACCCCCAGTTTTCAGAAATAGAGGTATTTTTGTCATTTTTCATTTTTAGAATATTTTTGAAATTATTTATTTATTATAATATTATTTTGGGGTTATTTGAGTCGGGTTCGAATTTTAGCTCAATCCGACTTGAAACGGGGACCCGGGGTAGTGTTGACTCTAGCGGGCCCACACACTAGTTAGCCATGGCCCACATGTTAGTTATTTTAGTTAGTGACTAGGCTAATTTATTTTGGTTAGGATTATTTGGATTAGTGTTTTAGGAATGACCAAACTTGCCCCCGACTTAAACCCCTTTCCAATGTATTGATAATAGATTAGTGTAGGGGTATTTTTAACATTGCAAAATATGGAAAAATTAGTCCATTAGGGCCGGCCACACATGGTGTGGATAGGCATAGCCACTCATCATTTTCCCTCTTCCATTCTCTCTCTTGTTTTTTCCCAAATTAGTTAGAGAGCAATCCCTAGAGATTTCTCCACCAAATCCTTCCATTTTCTCACCCAATCTTCTTCCTTCCTTTTCCATTCAAGCCAAGGAGGGAGCTACCAAGTTTGAGAGGATTCGGAGCTCGTTCGTGTCCTTTTGGAATCTCTACGTGTCAGTGTCGCTTCGGGAATGCTTTTCTTCGATTCGATCTACCGGGAGGTATAAATCCCTTTTCCTTTTCATTTTCTCATGCATATAGGTTGATTTTTGGCCCATAGGAATAACCTCCATGGTTGTGTCTCCATTTGTGTCCGTTTCGTGTCCTTTTGGAGACTTTTAGGAGTATCCTATGTGTAGGATCATGTCCTAATGGAAAACCCCTATTTGGACACATGTGAATTTATTTATATATTGATTTAATGTTGTTCTAACATTTATTTCAGATTTTCTATGAGTTTAGAGTTGTGTTTTTCTAAGTATCATATTGTATCATAATACATAATATCTAATCTATATATATGGTAGTATATATATTATTCTCTTTATATATATATATATGTATATATATATATATATATATATATATATATATATATATATATATATATATATATATATATATTATGGCTTATATATATGTATATATACTATGGTATATAATATGGTGTGATATTTTGTGTTGGTAGTGGGTATGAGGATTTCGGCCAAGTGGGAAGAATGGTTTGTGTGTGTATGTATATGAGTATTGTTTGAGTGAATGTTAGAGAGGCTTTGAGTGTGGAGTATAGAGGGTTATGAGTGATTGATTGTGAGAGTTAGAGAGGGGAAATGAAGAGTGGAGTAGAGTGGTGTTGAGGGGAGGGAACCCTGCTGCTAACAGCAGCAGGACAGTAGCCATATGCTGTCCATATTAGCCCCCATCACTGTCCCTTGGCTGTCCCCTTAACCCAGTCCTTAACTCACCATGGCAGTCTAAAACCATACCCTAAACAGCCTGTTACCTGTCCCAAAACAGGTCCTACAACCAGTCCCAATCCAGTCCACTACAAGCCTACAAATCAGTCCCATGTGCACTACATTTCAGCTCATAACAGTCCAAATGGCTACCCCATATATCAGTCTTCTTCCAGTCCAAAAACAGCCTATCAAACCACCTAAATGGCTGTCCAAATAGTTGTCCTAAACCACCCCCATAGCTGTCCTTACACAGCCCCTACAAGACCCCCTTAACAGCCTAATAAGCCATCCTAAACCTGTCCTATTTTAGTCCCCATTCCAGCCTACAACCACCCCTAAACCTGTCACAAATAGCCCCCTATTTCAGTCCTTAAATCACCTACAAAACAGGCCCCAAACAGCCTATTCATTCCCTTAAACACAGCCCTTTGGTACCACCAAAATACCTCCATAACCTGTCCTATGATACCCTACATTTCAGTCCATAGTGGACATCCTTTAGCCCCTCAATTCAGCCAACAAGTCCACATATTAACAGCCCATATAAGCACCCATTAACAGCCTATATGGCTGTCCCCATTGACAGCCATTGTGAGCCTAAAACCAGCCCCTAAATGAAGCCAACTCCTGTCTATAACAGCCCCATGGCTGTCCAGATTTTTAGTCCATTAGCACCTATATTTCAGTCCTATTTGATGCCCATTGATAGCCCCAAACACATACAAATCAGTCCCTACATCCATCTTAGTGTGTGTGTGTGTGTGAGCCATTAAGAAGTCCCAACCCTGTCCTATATATATGCCTTTATATATGCCTATTGGGTATGTGTGTGAGTTTATATAGGAGAGTCTACATGTGAGTCTATATACTATATGTGTGTGTGTTTGTGAGAGCTTAGTGTGTGTGTGTGTGAGAGTTTAGTGTATGTGAGTATGTATGTATAGATAGTATCCTATAGGTGTTAGCCCATATGTAAACCTATAGGTAGAGCCTATGTGTGACCATGTATAAGTGAGTGTGGTGCCACATGTGAGTTAGTGAGTGAGTGTTGGTGTGTGGGTGTCTAGCTAGATATGAGAACAATATAGGATAAGGTAATGAGGATAAACCCCATGTGTCCTAAGATGGATTAGATATCTAGGAAACCTATAGTTCTTGGTAGGTAACCCTTAGATAGGATAGTATCTAACTACCCTAGGAAGCCTAGGCTAGTATCTTAGGTATTAGCGGGGATTCCCTTGTATTGGGCAAGGTATCGGGATTTACCTTAGTAAGGGTAATATAGGTTTTACCTAGAAATAGGGTATTTGAGTTTGGAGTCTAAGATAGAGTTAGAACTTGATTTCCTTGGTTGGTAATGATCAAATGTAGTGCTCCTAGATTAGTTTTGACGTCGGTTGACCATTTTGACCAAAAGTCAACAAAAGTCAACCGAGAGTCAAACTTAGCCTTTAAGCGACTAGATTTGACCAAAACCAAACCAGAGTTGACCAGTTGACTGAAAGTCAACAGTTGGTCAACATTAGACTTGTTTGACCTAGGCTTGACCCAGTGTTGACTCAGTGTTGACCAGAGTTGACCAGAGTTGACTTTTTTAACCAAAAGTCAACTGTAAGTCAAACTTTGACCCGTTTGACCTAGTTTGACTTGGATTGATTCCCCGTGACCTTGTTTGACCTTGGTTGTCCTAGTGTGACCCAGTTTGGCTCAGTATGACCTAGTATGACTCAGTTTGACCTAGATTGACCTAGATTGACCTAGATTTATGTAGAATGCATTGTAATACATCTTATTATCATTTTAGACTCATAGTGACTTGTACTGTTCTATAGGAGACAGACACCACTCCTCGGACAGTATATTCTCTTCAGACACTAAGGATATCAGGCGAGTATATTCTCTGATCATTTCATAACTTGTTAGAATTATATTCCTGCTTTAGATTACTTTACTTGATGATGTCACGACATTATCACGGATTAGTACTATATGGATCTCTTCATGCGATATTATCCCCCTCGGGTGCATCGGGTACATTGTATCATGTGCGTTTCACTTTCATCATGTACTCCTGTGCTTTCACCATACATGTACACTCTTGTGAATCATGTACTATCATGTTCACAGAGCCCTCATATATACTATCATGTGCACCCTTTCATGGGCCCTCATGTGATATCATGTATAATAACATAACCTGCTTAGATCCTTGTGTATTGATTGGGGAACAGGGGAGTGCTAGTAGTCATGTGAACAATTTTATAGTAGTGTAGATCATGTGAAACTCTTTAGTGTAGATCATATGCTAATCTGTCCTGTTCACATGTGCTATCCTGTACTCTATATCACTAGCCACTGTTAGTTCTCTATTTATAGTAGATATTTCAATTACAGTTCTCTCTTGTTTACATCATGTACTTCCCTTCAGTTTCCTGTATCTTACTCTACTGTATGTTTATATTTTCTAACCTGCCATGATCTGTTGAGATGTATTGTGCTCGCTCCTGTCCTGACTGGACCTGCTGATAAATTTTACAGATAGCTTGGAGGTTGCTTGCTAGCCTAGAGGAGACACAGTAGAGGTTGTGTAGATAGCTAGGGTTTTCTTACTTTATTTCAGTTGTCTTGAGTTGTATTCACTTTATGTTTTACTGTATCCGAGCTTTGAGATGTATTTCTGGGTTTGTGTATCTTAGACACTTAGACTTCTATCTGCTGTATCTCTTTTGGATTTCATGTTTTATCTATCTTATCATTCTGCCTTAGATGTGATTGAGACTGTATATTGCTATGTCACCTCCATTCGGAGTGTATATACTGTACATGTACCTTATATTGTTAGATGATTGACCTAGGATAGCGTTCTACCACCGACACTGTGGTGTAGGCTGGACGTTGTTACGTTCTCGTACCCTCACAGTGGGTGCGGGTTGTGATACGTTTTTAGTGGTGGCCCATGCAGGTCGAGTTTATGTAGTGGTATTCGAACTAGAGTATCACTACAGCCTGCAGTAGGATTAGGATATTTTGAGGGTACTCAATCACACTAGGAAAACTCTTAATCAGATTCATTTTATCTAAATTTGCTGTTTATTATCTTCCCTTGAATATAAACTGTACTCCTTTGATTTTTTGCTTCATTCCCAGTAATTGCTTCTTGTTTTGATCTGTCTTCATGATGGATATGGAGACATGATCTCATCGCTCCGGCTCGGGGAATACTATCGAGAGGCTGGCCACCTCTCGTCCTGTTCATCAGGGCCTCGAGACCGCAGCTCCAGTTGTGCCGACTCAGGTTGGCATTTCTGTTACATTGGAGGTGCACCTCCGTCTGTACAGAGACCTTTTTCCGTCATTCTCGATTTCTCTCAGCAGCAGCGGTTCATGCAGCATCAGCAGCAGACTAGGGGAAACCAGCAGGGCGAGCTATCGTCAGGACTGTCGAGGATGCATAGACATTTAGAGATCTTGCTGCAAGTTCCGTTCTTCTCTGTTCCATTCCCGCAATTGTCTTTTATAACTACCTTGAAATCTGATTCCATCTGTTCCTTGTTGATTGATTAAGTTTGTAATGTTGCTCTTTTGTTATGTTTGTTTTTCTTCTGAGAAAATCATATGGGCTAGGTCACCTAAATCATGGAATCTAGAATCTTCGATAGTCGTGTTAGTTGGCATAGTGAGGACATGTAGTCAAATTTTGGATATATTTCTCGGGTATAGGAATTTAAGGTTTTCGCCGTCGCATACGACAATACGAATATTTTAAATACCATGAACCTAGAGGTACGTACCTTAGTCAAGGACTCTGTGATTATCGTAGCCTTGCTCACTAGCATGATGAAGACTCTGAGTAACATGATTTTGGACAGACGCATATGATTATAAGATTGTATCTTGAAGGTTTTTGAACATCATACCCTTCTGTTGTTATAAATAACTTAGGAGTAGGGATATTTAGTTTTGTAGAGCTTATTCATAGGTAGTTCCTTCATAGTGAAATGATATGACGACTTGTAGAGTGTCTGTACCCTAGAGATGATAGTTAGTAGTGGTATTAGAATAGTAACCCATTGTAGATGATTTCCATGTTATTTATAATACCAATCAGTTTACATATAGGATGTTAGTATGCCTTGCAGCCTTTATGATTATTATTATTTTTCCTTACCATCTTCCAGTGAGGCACCCATGACCAGAGCCTGCCCTTGAGTATAGTTGTAGTTTACCTAAGACTGGGAGGCCTATATACATATAGATTGCAGATGATATTGGCATATGGGATATGGGTTGGTTGGTATCTTTAGGTCATTGTTGAATAGGACATTGACATGTTGATTAGCCTATATTTGGTTCAGTTTTATATTTTAGTTAAGTCCTCTTTGTGTTGAGTTCAGTCATGATTGATCAACCATTATAGGCAGTGTGTAGACCCTTCATTAGAAACCCTCTTCCCTTGGTTCATACTATTTCAGGTTGTTCACTGCACTCAACTTTCATTACCTGCCATGTTGCATCATAGGTTTCACTGGACCATTGTTCAGACCCTAGTTATTGACTCACCAATATAACCGTTAACCCCTTACCATATTCTGCATATCTGGAGAGTTAGTATCGTGCATATTAGAGGTCTGCACTCATCCTTACTCCTGTACATGGTGACCTACTACGTCTCTTAGCATTTACCTTACTTGATAGCCTTACAATACCCTTCATTATAACCTGTAGTACCTGTCCTACAAAACCTTTTTGGGCAGGATTGTTCAGTCCTTTTAGGACAGTTGCATTCATTGGGGATATAAAATGGGTTGTTGATAAGAGTTCTCCCTTGACCACTGTTCTGTCCTAACACACCCTGCAGTATCTGACCTTTTCTTGGAGTGATAGGCATGTGGTAGGGAGTTGGTGTTATTAGACTTTGAGTAGAGTTGATGTAATGAGGGTTAATATATATAGTTTGTATATATATGTAATGTATTTTGATTGGTACGTAGCCTGCACTCGTTTGCAGTATACTGCCTATTGCATTTCCTGTACACCAGTCTGGCTTACTTCTTCAGACCACTGACCTGCATATAGTTAGTTCAGCCAGATATAGAGGAGAGGCCAGGTTGATCTAGAGACATATTTCAGTCACCATGTAGGTTTCCTTTCACTCTGACTATACAAGTGGACCCAAATGTCTTGTCCTTTAGCTCAAAATTTTAGTCTCCTTGGCATCATTCCCTTTTGCCTATATTGATGTTTCAGACCATTCATCCTTAGCCTAATTCTAAGCTTTTGTTTCAGTTCCTTATGAGTTTAGTCTACTTTAACCCTTGGTTGATCAGTCATATATATATATATATATATATATATATATATATATATATATATATATATATATATATATATACTTAGGATATATGAGATGGGTTGTTGTTCTTGAGCATATATATGTAGTATTTGGGATTTGTGTGCTTAGCTTGTAGGTATTAGTTATGGGTGACCTGATAGGATTTGGAAGGTTAAGAGTTAGTCTATTATAGAGTTTCTCTTTTGCTAAATTCTAGTTGCCAACACCTAGATAGCTAGCATAGGTAAAACCCTAAGAAATTGACCAGTTGATGACCAAGTAATTGGATGTTGAGAAATTAACTAGTGATTGACCCTTGACTATGTTTGACCTAGAAGGGGGTACGATCATCTTAATTTCGAGGACGAAATTTTTATGAGGTGGGTAGGATTGTAACACCCAGTTTTCCAGATAAGGGTAATTTTGAAATTTTGTAATTATAATTATTATTTATTGATAATTATTTCATATTATAATTTTTGGTGATTTTTAATTATTTTTAAACTATTTAAAATTGTGATTTTGACATTTTACTATTGTTTGGTTTTAATTTCGAGAATTTGTCACCCCCAGTTTTCAGAAACATAGGTATTTTTGTTATTTTTTATTTTTAGAATATTTTTGAAATTATTTATTTATTATAATATTATTTTGGGGTTATTTGAGTCGGGTTCGAATTTCAGCTCAATCCGACTTGAAACGGGGACCCGGGGTAGTGTTGACTCTAGCGGGCCCACACACTAGTTAGCCATGGCCCACATGTTAGTTATTTTAGTTAGTGACTAGGCTAATTTATTTTGGTTAGGATTATTTGGATTAGTGTTTTAGGAATGACCAAACTAGCCCCCGACTTAAACCCCTTTCCAATGTATTGATAATAGATTAGTGTAGGGGTATTTTTGACATTGCAAAATATGGAGAAATCAGCCCATTAGGGCCGGCCACACATGGTGTGGATAGGCATAGCCACTCATCATTTTCCCTCTTTTATTCTCTCTCTTGTTCTTCCCCAAATTAGTTAGAGAGCAATCCCTAGAAATTTCTCCACCAAATCCTTCCATTTTCTCACACAATCTTCTTCCTTCCTTCTCCATACAAGCCAAGGAGGGAGCTACCCAAGTTTGAGAGGATTCAGAGCTCGTTCGTGTCCTTTTGGAATCTCTACGTGTCGGTGTCGCTTCGGGAAGGCTTTTCTTCGATTCGATCTACCGCAAGGTATAAATCCCTTCTCCTTTTCATTTTCTCATGCATATAGGTTGATTTTTGACCCATAGGAATAACCCCCATGGTTGTGTCTCCATTTGTGTCCGTTTCGTGTCCTTTTGGAGACTTTTAGGAGTGTTCTATGTGTAGGATCGTGTCCTAATGGAAAACCCCTATTTGGACACATGTGGATTTATTTATATATTGATTTAATGTTGTTCTAACATTTATTCCAGATTTTCTATGAGTTTAGAGTTGTGTTTTTCTAAGTATCATATTGTATCATAATATCTAATATCTGATCTATATATATGGTGGTATATATATTATTCTCTTTATATATGTATATGTATATATATATTATGGATTATATATATATATATATGTATATATACTATGGTATATAATATGGTGTGATATTTTGTGTTGGTGGTGGGTATGTGGATTTCGGCCAAGTGGAAAGAATGGTTTGTGTGTGTATGTGTATGAGTAGTGTTTGAGTGAATGTTAGAGAGGCTTTGAGTGTGGAGTATAGAGGGTTATGAGTGATTGATTGTGAGAGTTAGAGAGGGGAAATGAAGAGTGGAGTAGAGTGGTGTTGAGGGGAGGGAACCCTGCTGCTAACAGCAGCAGGACAGTAGCCATATGCTGTCCATGTTAGCCCCCATCACTGTCCCTTGGCTGTCCCCTTAACCAAGTCATTAATTCCCTATGGCAGCCTAAAACCATACCCTAAATAGCCTGTTACCTGTCCCAAAATAGGTCCTACAACCAGTCCCAATCCAGTCCACTACAAGCCTACAAATCAGTCCCATGTGCACTACATTTCAGCTCATAACAGTCCAAATGGCTGCCCCATATATCAGTCTACTTCCAGTCCAAAAACAGCCCATCAAACCGCCTAAATGGCTGTCCAAATAGTTGTCCTAAACCACCCCCATAGCTGTCCTTACACAGCCCCTACAAGACCCCCTTAACAGCCCAATAAGCCATCCTAAACCTGTCCTATTTTAGTCCCCATTCCAGCCTACAACCACCCCTAAACCTGTCACAAATAGTCCCCTGTTTCAGTCCTTAAATCACCTACAAAATAGGCCCCAAATAGCCTATTCAGTCCCTTAAACACAGCCCTTTGGTACCACCAAAATACCCCGATAACCTGTCCTATGATACCCTATATTTCAGTCCATAGTAGACATCCTTTAGCCCCTCAATTCAGCCAACAAGTCCACATATTAATAGCCCATATAAGCACCCATGAACAGCCTATATGGCTGTCCCCATTGACAGCCATTGTGAGCCTAAAACCAGTCCCTAAATGAAGCCAACTCCTGTCTAAAACAGCCCCATGGCTGTCCAGATTTTCAGTCCATTAGCACCTATATTTCAGTCTCATTTGATGCCCATTGATAGCCCCAAACACATACAAATCAGTCCCTACATCCATCTTTGTGTGTGTGTGTGTGAGCCATTAAGAAGTCCCAACCCTGTCCTATATATATGCCTTTATATATGCCTATTGGGTATGTGTGTGAGTTTATATAGGAGAGTCTACATGTGAGTCTATATACTATATATGTGTGCGTTTGTGAGAGCTTAGTGTGTGTGTGTGTGTGAGAGTTTAATGTATGTGAGTATGTATGTATAGATAGTATCCTATAGGTGTTCGCCCATATGTAAACCTATAGGTAGAGCCTATGTGTGACCATGTGTAAGTGAGTGTGGTGCCACATGTGAGTTAGTGAGTGAGTGTTGGTGTGTGGGTGTCTAGCTAGATATGAGAACAATATAGGATAAGGTAATGATGATAAACCCCATGTGTCCTAAGATGGATTAGATACCTAGGAAACCTATAGTTCTTGGTAGGTAAGCCTTAGGTAGGATAGTATCTAACTACCCTAGGAAGCCTAGGCTAGTATCTTGGGTATTAGCGGAGATTCCCTTGTATTGGGTAAGGTATCGGGATTTACCTTAGTAAGGGTAATATAGGTTTTACCTAGAAATAGGGTATTTGAGTTTGGATTCTAAGATAGAGTTAGAACTTGATTCCCTTGGTTGGTAATGATCAAATGTAGTGCTCCTAGACTAGTTTTGACGTCGGTTGACCATTTTGACCAAAAGTCAACAAAAGTCAACCGAGAGTCAAACTTAGCCTTTAAGCGACTAGATTTGACCAAAACCAAACCAGAGTTGACCAGTTGACTGAAAGTCAACAGTTGATCAACATTAGACTTGTTTGACCTAGGCTTGACCCAGTGTTGACCAGAGTTGACTTTTTGACCAAAAGTCAACTGTAAGTCAACCTTTGATCCCGTTTGACCTAGTTTGACTTGGATTGATTCACTGTAACCTTGTTTAACCTTGGTTGTCCTAGTGTGACCCAGTTTGGCTCAGTATGACCTAGTATGACTCAGTTTGACCTAGATTGACCTAGATTGACGTAGATTCATGTAGAATGCATTGTAATGCATCTTATTATTATTTTAGACTCATAGTGACTTGTACTGTTCTATAGGAGACAGACACCACTCCTCGGACAGTAAATTCTCTTCAGACACTCAGGATATCAGGCGAGTACATTCTTTGATCATTTCATAACTTGTTAGAATTATATTCCTGCTATAGATTACATTACTTGATGCTGTCATGACATTATCACGGATTAGTACTATATGGATCTCTTCATACGATGTTATCTCCCTCGGAAGCATCGGGTACATTTTGTCATTTGCGTTTCACTTTCATCATGTACTTCTGTGCTTTCACCATACATGTACACTCTTGTGAATCGTGTACTCTCATGTTCACAGAGGCCTCATGTATACTATCATGTGCACCCTTTCATGGGCCCTCATATGATATCATGTATAATAACATAACCTGCTTAGATCCTTGTGTATTGATTGGAGAACGAGGGAGTGCTAGTAGTCATGTGAATAATTCTATAGTAGTGTAGATCATGTGAAACTCTTTAGTGTAGATCATATGCTAATCTGTCCTGTTCACATGTGCTATCCTGTACTCTACATCACTAGCCACTGTTAGTTCTCTATTTATAGTAGATATTTCTATTATAGTTCTCTCTCTGTTTACATCATGCACTTTCTTTCAGTTTCCTGTATCTTACTCTACTGTATGTTTATATTTTCTAACCTGCCATGATCTGTTGAGATGTATTGTGCTCGCTCCTGTCCTGACTGGACCTGTTGATAAATTTTACAGATAGCTTAGAGGTTGCCTGCTAGCCTAGAGGAGACACAGTAGAGGTTGTGTAGATAGCTAAGGTTTTCTTACTTTATTTCAGTTGTCTTGAGTTGCATTCACTTTATGTTTTACTGTATCCGAGCTTTGAGATATATTTCTGGGTTTGTGTATCTTAGACCTTAGACTTCTATCTGCTGTATCTCTTTTGGATTTCATATTTTATCTATCTTATCATTCTGCCTTAGATGTGATTGAGACTGTATATTGCTATGTCACCTCCATTCGGAGTGTATATACTGTACAAGTACCTTATATTGTTAGATGATTGACCTAGGACAGCGTTCTACCGCCGATACTGCGGCGTAGGCTGGGCGTTGTTACGTTCTCGTACCCTCACAGTGGGTGCGGATCGTGACAACCATTTACACTTAAATAAAGATACTTGTCTGTGTCCCAAGTAGCTCAATGCAATTACATCAACCAAGACACCATAGAAGTCAATTTTGCTTCCTTGATGCTCCCCTTTGGCGATAATACCACTATTTTGAGTTCTGTGATGCTTCTCTCATTCTATAGTATGGAACCTAATTCCATTGGCAATGCATCCACTGTAACGTCTTACCTCAGATTGAGGACCACATCCTATGGAATAGAACTCATTAGTGACTTCTGTTGAGTTGCGGCGACGCAATTTGTAACCCCACCTTTTAAGTTTTATATAGAATTTTAAATTTTTTCCTAATTTATATTTAAATGGACTACATTCTTATTTTCCTATGATTGTCTAATTTGAGGAAATGATTTGAATTACTTTATCATGAGTGTTAATTCAAGAATTAGTTATAACTAATTAAGTGGTTCCCACCCTCTTAACAAACTTTGTAACTATCTAACCAATTCGTAACAAATCCAGGGCCTGGGTGTAATAGTAGAGGAGTGGAGGGGCTTTTCTGAAATTTTGCATTCTTTTGGTTATTATATCAGAATGGAGAGAGAAATCCCATTCTATCCACCATTTCTCAAACCAAGCAGAAACCTATCGAATCCCTTCTTCCCCAATTCCCACAAGCGCCACCGAAACCCTAACCCTAAGTCGGCGGTGGACTCGATCTCCGGCGACTAGGCTACACTCGGCGAGCATGTCCACCATCGCTGCTCTCCTTGGCGGCGCAAGACCAGTGACGAAGGAGTGTTCTTGTCCTCTTCGACGACACAGGAGATCGAAATCATGTTCGAGTGTCTCCTCCTGTGATCGAATCGTTGCTTTGGCGAGTAGCGAATTTTTCCTTCTGATCTCCTTCAAACCGATTGGTAAAGTTTTTGATCAATTCCTTTTGATTTGTAAGTTTGTGTGTGTTGTATTGTTCGTTCTCGTTTGAGATCTCAGATCGTTCATGGACGACAGCTCGGGTGCTCGATTGGAACGGGATTGATCACTCGAGAACTCTGTTTGTTCTGGAGATTCGATCGGTGAGCATTTCTCTTATGTGATTCAATTCGAAGTGTTCTTGACGACAGATTAAATCATCCTTTGATCGACAGCCCGGGTGGAGAACTCTGTAGCATAATTAGAAACTGGTTCTTCATTTTGTGTCAAATTCTTTTAGGTGGAGTTTTACTTATGTACTCTGTTTTATTAGTCCTTGATGGCACCTAGCTGATTTTGATCGTTCTTTCAATGTTCGTGTCCTGATTTCCTTTGTTGTGCGTTGATTCGTGGCCAATTCTGTTATGTTCTGTTTTCTACCAATTCTTCAGGTAAACTCTACTCCATTCTTGATTTAATCTTGTTTATATTTTAATACTAGTATGATGTTCTTGTGCATTGTGTTCTTCGAACGTACATTTGGCTTTGGATCGTATATGCGGTTCTACACCCATTTTTTGTGTCCCTGTTCGTGTTCGGGAGGGTGGAACTGTGTACAAGTGCATATTATTTTTGACCCGTGTGTTATGCTCGTGTGGGCATGTTGGTTGACTCATATCAGACCAGTGTTTGTGTCCAAGCTCTTGTCGGGTTCGTGTCTTACTGTATGGTTCGTGTCTTGCCACAGTCCTTTTGGCGTATGTGTTTTAAAGTGAAGAAGTCGATTTAGAGATTCCAAGTTGAAGGCAGTGGCTAATTTCTTTTATTTAATTTCAATGGGGTTGTATATTTTATTTCGATTGTATATTATTCTGTCGACTTGTGTATTTCTTTATATAATTTGTTTTGTGTTGGAATTGATTGAATGCGTATATTCCTGGGTTTTGGTGATGTTATACTCTCATCCTAAGAGTTCTGAGCTCTTCTGATCTTGGGCCTTGGTAGCCGTTGGAAATAAGTTTGTGTGTGCAGTTAGGCTTTGAGCAGGTCTGGCTGGGCTTAATGGGATTAGGTGTTCATGGTTTTAAGTCAAGGTTGAAGAATTGTTGGACCTAGAAGTTGTTGCGCTGGAGATCGAGCATATGCCAGTCTAGTGAAGAGTAGATTATTATACTTAATATTGAGCTATCAGAACATGTTGTTGGGCCTGCCATTATGCTGGGCCAGGTTTGTTGGCCAACCATGAATTTGGTAAATTGCAATTCTAGAATGCTTCCATATGACCCGTTAATGGTTACACTAACTAGTTTGGAAAATTATTGGTATCAACTATTTTAATATAATTACTAGTGTAGATTGTATGTATAATAGTACTATCTATATTTGAGTTAAATAATTATTAATACGGCAAGTAATTGGTTAGTAGTTGTCCAATAAATCTTAAGACTAGGCACAAACTTGTGGAAAATTCATATATATATATGGGCCCTTCTAGACTACAGTGGAGTGTGGTTTACTCTTGTGAAGTTGGAGGTTGCATGAATATGAGTGTTCAGGCATATTTATATTATAAATGGTGTACTACATAAATCTTTTAGTAGTTTTTATAAACAACTTATAATATTTTTCTAAGAAGATAGAATATACTTATTACTAGAGTGGTTGGCTATGCATATAGATATTGGCAATGTGATAGCTAGCAACTATTGATTTATCCTAATCAACTTGTAATCATTAAACAGGAGGACATCCATCTCTTTTACCTACCTTTGATTTTCCGGATCAAGGCAAGTACATTCTATGGTCTTATACATTTACATTCATGTCTTGTACTTTTCTTGTGATACGATATTACACGTTATAGTCTTGTACTATTGATTCATGTTTCATGTACTTTCATGTGTCTGGGAAGGGGAAATACTACAGATGTGTGATCAAACCCGAGTTACAATTCATGTGAATAGCTTAGGCCTCGTATCGTGCACGCGGGTTCTAAGCCGTACCATTTCATGTTCCATGTTCTACCTAAGCTGATCACACACTCTGGATGTATTTCGATATATTGTATATGTCAGGTTCATTGTATATTACATGTTCAGGCTTTATTTCATGTTCCCTATATTTTTTGTATTTACTTTTCAGTACTCATGTTCTTATTTCCTGTACTCTATATTTCATGTTCTCTTGTACTCATTTCCATATCATGATGTTCTTGTTCATTACCTAGAATTGTACTTTACTCCGCTCCTGACTGGATATGTTGCAGGTGTACTTACAGGATATTATTCTACCTTATGGGCCAGAGTCTGGGATCTTAGCTGAGCAGGATAGAGACATGACTTAGCTAGAGGCTTCAGGTTTAGACTGTTTAGCGTTACTCCTAGATATTGTTTTCTTAGTGTTCATATCGTATTTTATTCCTGTTGACTTTGGTACCTTTACGTTATATAGTCTTGTGGATTATGGGGATCTTTCTGGAAAGGTTTTATAGATGCTGTGATTGTGCACATTTATGTTTATCTCGTTAGATTTCCCTAGCTTGGTACAACTTACTTCATTGTGTCTAACGATGAAGGCTGGGCGTGTCTGACTCGTGTCCGATTAGTCGGGAGCGGGTTGTGACATGTTTTTAGTGGTGGCCTATGCAGGTTTGTCCTAATAGTACCTAGGTATTAGAGTACTATTGGGGGACTTGATTAAACTAGGGGAACTTGATCACATTATAGGAAATTGGGTACATCGGGTATATTGATATTCTATAAACACTTATTGATTTTAGGTTTAGGACATTTTAACAATTTTCTATTTTTCAGACGATTCAGACACTCAAATAAGGGAACTGTCGATTCACCTGCACTTGACATTTCCGAGTATCGCCCTGCTATCCCCATGGGTAGTACGCAGTTGATGGAGATGTTTCAAGAGTTCCTTGACACCCAGAGGGAGCAAGTCATACCTTTTCCAAGCCAGACTTATGGATACACTCTCCGAGCCAGAGAGGACTTCTGATTTCCAGACCCTTGGATCCTTGGACTTCCCCGACACCGAGCACATATCTTGTACCGAGGAGCAGATCGAGAACCTGGAGCCGCCACTGCAGATCATCCAAGTCTCTGAGGATCCGACTCCTCTGTTCCAGAATATAATATCGACAATAGAACGAGACGGGAAGCTGAAGCTCAGGAGAGACATGAAGACTTATGACGGAGACAGCAACTACCCTGGACCCGTAAAGTATCGCAACACTCGGACGGAGCATCATCAGCCGCATCATCAGATTCAGATTCAGATTCATATTCATCCGATGATCATTTGCAACTTCTGCCGCCACTCAGGACACCACTATGACGAGTGCCGCAAAAGACTGAGGCTATGCTTGTTCTGCGGATTGCCTACCATCAAGTCAAGGATTGTCTGGAGACCATTGTTCACACTGCCCAAGGACAAGCACGAGGACCATCAGGACTACAGCAAGGGGACCCGTCCCTCCAGATTCAACAATCGCATGGAGCACTACTGCAAAGGACCAGCCTACGTCAGGACAGCTGAAGAAGTTGAAGTGATTCCAGTTCCTGAAGAAGTACTGAAGACGGACTGAAGACTGAAGGCTTTTCTTGCATGGCTGGAGAAAACCATGGATCGTGATTCACAATCCAGTCTTCCCTTAAATTTCTCCTAACGCTTAGATCATTTCTTAAAACTTTTTGTTTTCTATTTTGAAACCTTGGGTGATATTCGGGATGTACCTCGAAAGATTGTTCATATTCTAGAATCTTGTTCGTAACCCTGTTTTTATTCAAGATCTTCTGTTCGATAACTTGTTTCATATTCATTGTTCATGACTTTTTTTTTCTACAGATTGACTTCTATTTGAGAAGTTGGTTCTCTATAGAAGTTGGTTCTCTATTTAAACCTTGTTCTATTCAGGACTTGTTGGAGATTCCGTTCGTATTCGAGACGTTGTTTGAAGATTCTATTTTTTATTCATGATTTTATTTCTTATTCGAAGCCTTGTTCACATTCAAAATCGGGTTTGAATCTTGCTCCTATTCGAGGTTTCGTTTGAAGGTTCATTTTTTATATTGAGATTTTGACTCATTCCCTATTAAGTTTTGTTTCCTATTCGTGACTCATTCCGGTTCAAGAATTTGTTTCTGTTCACGATTCGTTTGACCTCGTTTCTTATTTGAGATTCCGATTGTTTCATATCCACCATTCGATGCTTGTTCCTATTCACTAATTGATACTATGTTTTCTATTCACTATTCATGGTCTTGCTTCTTGTTTGAGATTTTCTGTTCGAGAATTATTTCCTACCTGTGACTTTGTTTCCTATTTGAGATCTGTTCGAGATTTCGTTGTTACTCGAGATTTTTTTAAACTCTATTTTTGAATACGAGAATTGCTCCTTACTTCGAAAATTTTGTTTCTATTCTAGACCTTATTTCCTGATCACCATTCGGGACTTTGCTATCTATTCGAGATTTTGTTCCCTACATGGGGTTGTTTGCTGTTTGAGATTTCGGTTACTATTTAAAACTTCGTTCCCTGTTCAAGATTTAAAAATCTTCTTGTTTATTCCTTTTTAGCATTCACTACTCCTTGAATGGATCCCTTGTTGCTTCTTAGTACCTAATAAACCCTTGTATTCCAACAGACAGATAACCTCACCATTATTGTGACTTGGACTATTGAAATTCATTTTGGATTCCTTGAAACTCCTTTTGAATTTCCTATGGATAAGGTTGAGAGACTATTCGATGATCTACTGCGGCGTAGCAGTTGCGCGCTACAGTTATTATCTGGATTATGGATACCGAGGGTTCACTGCAGCCAGCAGCGCACTGGCGAGGCAGGAACTCTAAGTTAAAGTGATTTCAGACATTCATAGGTTTTCGGGTATTACTGAGATTTTATCCTAAATTCTTCATATTTTGATCTCTTAAGTTGCTTCGTTAATAATTGTTTGGAAAGGGATAAGTCGATAGAGTATCCGGTAACATATCATTATTTGAGTCATGGAACCGAAAGTTAATTGCAACTAGATATATACTTACGGGGCAAGAATTCTAAGTAAAGTGACTTCAAATATCTATATGTTCTCAGATACCATAGAGATTATATGCCTTTTTCATATGATTATTGATTCTTCGTAAATCACAAATATTTGCACTTTCACCTTGATTTGACACTAGCATCTTTTCGGTAGACTCCATACACCCTCTCGATCAATCTTGGCAAATTTTTCTTACATCTTATGGATAAATCATTTGATTTTTTCAACAAATCATACTTATATCTTGATCGTTCCTTGTGTAAACTATGATCCTAATCATGCCTATCTAACCGTGATTTTCTTAATTTGTTCTGGTTCAATTGTACTAAAACTTTCAATTTTGGTCGTGCCTTTATGATTTTATTCCTCTAAGTCATAATTAAAATTCATCCCACCTCGTGCCTATTTGATCCTCAATCATTGTTAAAGCGTGTTATCTCAACTTCTGGTATGTACTTAGTCTCAAGGCTCAGAGCGTCGCAGAGTTGCACAGGATCGACAGAAGCACTGGGCGGACAGCAGCAGACAGCCACTAAAGTTCGCAGTTGGAGACAGAGTATTCCTGAAGATCTCACCGATTAGAGGCAACATTCATTTTGGCAGAGGCGGGAAATTCAGCCCCAGATACATCGGGCCCTTCGACGTGACGGCACGGATTGGCGAGGTAGAATACCGACTAGCACTTCCTGCTAGCTTGGAGCGAGTGTACGACGTTTCCACGTGTCCTGCTCCACCGCTACATTTCTGACCCGAGCCATATCGTCGACTACTCAGAGTTGGAGGTTGGTCGAGTCTGACCTACGTGGAGCAGCCTGTGGAGATTCTCGACCGCAGGAAGAAGCAGCTGAGGAACCAAGCGATCTCGCTTGTCAGAGTCATGTGGAGGCATCACTTCCCTGGAGAATCCATATGGGAGCGCGAGGATGGGATGCGGGAGCGTTATCCCAGCTTGTTTGTTTGATTGTATTTTGCTTTTCAAGATTTTGAATTCAATAAATGGTTGTAGTGATTGAGAACCATTATTTTTTGGAATTTTAATAAAAGTATTTGTTGTCTTCGAAATTTTGAGGACGCAATTTTCTAAGGAGGGGAGATTTGTAACCCCACTTTTTAAGTTTTATATAGAGTTTTAAATTTTTTCCTAATTTATATTTAAATGGAATACATTCTTATTTTCCTATGATTGTCTAATTTGAGGAAATGATTTGAATTACTTTAGCATGAGCGTTAATTCAAGAATTAGTTATAACTAATTAAGTGGTTCCCACCCTCTTAACAAACTTTGTAACTATCTAACCAATTCCTAACAAATCTAGGGCCTGGGTGTAATAGTAGAGGAGTGGAGGGGCTTTTCTGAAATTTTGCATTCTTTTGGTTATTATATCAAAATGGAGAGAGAAATCCCATTCTCTCCACCATTTCTCAAACCAAGCAGAAACCTATCGGATCCCTTCTTCCCTAATTCCCACAAGCGCCACCGAAACCCTAACCCTAAGTCTTCGAATCCACAGCGGTGGACTCGATCTCCGGCGACTAGGCTACACTCGCGAGAACGTCCACCACCGCGGCTCTCCTAGGCGACGCAAGACCAGGGACGGATGAGTGTCCCTGTCCTCTTCGACGACACAGAAGATCGAAATTGTGTTCGAGTGTCTCCTCCTGCTATCGAATTGTTGCTTTGGCGAGTAGCGGATCTTTCCTTCTAATCTCCTTCAAACGGATTGGTAAAGTTCTTGTTCAATTCCTTTTGATTTGTAAGTTTGTGTGTGTTGTATTGTTCGTTCTCGTTTGAAATCTCTGATCGTTCATAGACGACAGCTCGGGTGCTCGATTGGAACTGGATTGATCACTCGAGAACTTTGTTTGTTCTGGAGATTAGATCGGTGAGCATTCCTCTTATGTGATTCAATTCGAAATGTTCTTGATGACAGATTGAATCATCCTTTGATCGACAGCCCGGGTGGAGAACTCTGTAGCACAATTAGAAACCAGTTCTTCATTTTGTGTCAAATTCTTTTAGGTGAAGTTTTACTTATGTACTATGTTTTATTAGTCCTTGATGGCACCTAGCTGATTTTGATCGTTCTTTCAGTGTTCGTGTCTAATTTCCTTTGTTGTGCGTTGATTCGTGGCCAATTCTGTTGTGTTATGTTTTCTACCAATTCTTCAGGTAAACACTACTCCATTCTTGATTTAATCTAGTTTATATTTTAATACTAGTATGATGTTCTTGTGCATTGTGTTGGCGTTGGATCGTATCCGCCGTTCTACACCCATTCTTTTGTGTCCATGTTCGTGTCCGGGAGGGTGGAACTGTGTACAAGTACAGATTATTTTTGACCCGTGTGTTATGCTCGTGTGGGCATGTTGGTTGACTCATATCAGACAAGTATTTGTGTCCAAGCTCCTGTCGGGTTCGTGTCTTACTGTATGGTTCGTGTCCTGCCACAGTCCTTTTGGCGTGTGTGTTTTAAACTGAAGAAGTCGATTCAGAGATTCCAAGTTGAAGGCAGTGGCTAATTTCTCTTATTTAATTTCAATGGGGTTGTATATTTTATTTCGATTGTATATTATTCTGTCGTCTTATGTATTTCTTTGTATAATTTGTTTTGTGTTGGAATTGATTGAATGCGTATATTCCTGGGTTTTGGTGATGTTATACTCTCTTCCTAAGAGTTCTGAGCTCTTCTGATCTTGAGCCTTGGTAGTCATTGGAAATCAGTTTGTGTGTGCAGTTAGGCTTTGAGCAGGTCTGGCTGGGCTTAATGGGATTATGTGTTCATGGTTTTAAGTCATGGTTGAAGAATTGTTCGACCTAGAAGTTGTTGGGCTAGAGATCGAGCATAGGCCAGTTTAGTGAAGAGTAGATTATTATACTTAATATTGTGCTATCAGAACATGTTGTTGGGCCTGCCATTATGCTGGGCCTGGTTTGTTGGCCAACCATGAATTTGGTAAATTGCAATTCTAGAATGCTTCCATATGACCCGTTAATGGTTACACTAACTAGTTTGGAAAATTATTGGTATCAACTATTTTAATATAATTACTAGTGTAGATTATATGTATAATAGTACTATCTATATTTGAGTTAAATAATTATTAATACTGCAAGTAATTGGTTAGTAGTTGTCCAATAAATCTTAAGACTAGGTACAAACTTGTGGAAAATTCATATATATATGGGCCCTTCTAGACTACAGTGGGGTGTGGTTTACTCTTGTGAAGTTGGAGGTTGCATGAATATGAGTGTTCAGGCATATTTATATTATAAATGGTTTACTACATAAATCTTTTAGTAGTTTTTATAAACAACTTATAATATTTTTCTAAGAAGATAGACTATAGTTATTACTAGAGTGGTTGGCTATGCATATAGATATTGGCAATGAGATAGCTAGCAACTATTGATTTATCCAAATCAACTTGTAATTATTAAACATGAGGACATCCATCTCTTTTACCTACCCTTAATTTTTCGGAGCAAGGCAAGTACATTCTATGGTCTTGTGCATTTACATTCATGTCTTGTACTTTTTTTGTGACAGGATATTATACGTTATGGTCTTGTACTCTTGATTCATGTTCCATGTACTTTCTTGTGTCTGGGGAGGGGAAATACTACAGATGTGTGATCAAAACTGAGTTGCAATTCATGTGAATAGCTTAGGCCTCGCATCGTGCACGTGGGTCCTAAGCCTTACCATTTCATGTTCCATGTTCTACCCAAGCCGATCACACACTCTAGATGTATTTCGATACATTGCACACATCAGGTTCATTGTATATTTCATGTTCATGCTTCATTTCATGTTCCCTGTATTTCCTGTATTTACTTTTCAGTACTCATGTTCTTATTTTCTGTACTCTATATTTTATGTTCTTCTGTACTCATTTCCATATCATGATGTTCTTGTTCATTACCTAGAATTGTACTTTGCTCCGTTCCTGACTGGATATGTTGCAGGTGTACTTGCAGGATATTATTCTACCTTATGGACCAGAGCCTGGGATCTTAGCTGAGCAGGATGTAGACATGACTTAGCTAGAGGCTTCAGGTTTAGACTGTTTAGCGTTACTCCTAGATATTGTTTTCTTAGAGTTCATATCGTATTTTATTCCTGTTGACTCTGGTACCTTTACGTTATATAGTCTTGTGGATTATGGTGATCTTTATGGGAATATTTTAGAGATGCTGTGATTGTGCACATTCATGTTTATCTCGTTAGATTTTTCTAGCTTGGTACAGCTTACTTCGTCGTGTTTAACGACGAAGGCTGGGCGTGTCCGACTCGTGTCTGATTATTCGGAAGCGGGTCGTGACACAATTGTTTCATCTATAAAATAAAAATAAGAAATTAATAAAATTAATGTTTGTAAGAGTACAAAACTTCTATATAACTTACTGCATCAACAAAGCATAATACTTACATGGTTGGAAAACCACTTAGGAAATTATTTTTCATGTTTCTGCTGCCAATTAGTTATGCTTTGTCCTTGAATAATTTGTATATGCTTTCTACATTTTTTCATATTTGAACATATATAAGAACTAGTTAAGATTAAAACCTCAAACTGGAAGATCAAAACTTACTTACTCTAAGTATACTTCTAATTCTGGAGAATTATCAAGCACAAACCAATGAGCCTTTGCCAAATCTGATTTCGACAAGGTCTCAATCGTAGCAGCTCCTAACGGGCGAACATTCTGGCAAAAAATAGACATTTCACCACTTTCTTGTCTTTCAGCTCCATTATAATTCCTCTCCTCACGATTATATAATGTCTCAACCCCATCTAGATACATGGAGCAAAAAGTCAAGCATTCATGGTCAATATAAGCTTCGGCAATTGAACCCTCAGGGCGTGCTTTATTTCGAATATAGCCTTTTAAGGTATACAAAAACCTACAAAGCATTCAATGTACAGTAAGTACCCAACTTAGCATACAAACTGTAAAAACAATGATATGGTCCAAAAATGATATATTCTCAAGATAAATATTTAGTTTACCTCTCTATAGGATACATCCACCGATATTGCACTGGTCCGGCAAGTATAGCTTCATAGGGAAGGTGTATTGCTAAGTGAACCATTACATCAAAAAAGGTCGGTACAAAAATGCTTTCAAATTTGCATAGTATGATTGCTATATCCATTTCAAGCCGTTCTAAGACTTCAAGTTTTAAAGTCTTACAACACAACTCCTAAAAGAAGTAACTCTGATCAGCTAAGGCGGTGAATACATCATCATGCAAGTACCCATGTAATGCAGCCGAAAGAATTCATTGGAGAAAGACATGATGGTCGTGGCTTTTCATTCCAATTATCTTACCATCTGCGACATTTACACAATTTTTAATATTTGATGCATAACCATCCGGAAACTTTACCGATTTCAAGAATTCACACAAGCCTCTTCTTTAATCCTTAGATAAAGTGAAACATGAAGGTGGCATTAGCCACTTCCCATCCTGTAAAGTCAAATGCAAGTTCTCTCTGATCCCCAATTTCATTAAATCTAGACGAGTATTAACAGTGTCTTTATTCTTTGAATCTTGGTTCATCCAAGTACCCAAAACACTTTCACAAATGTTCTTCTCGGTGTGCATCACGTCTATATTGTGTCTCAATTTATTCATATTCTAATAGGGAAGTTCAAAGAATATGCTTTTCTTCGCCCAATTCAACTCCTCAGTTGTACGCTTCCTCTTTCTCTGATTTGGCAGCTTCCCTAATGATGTTCCAGCATATCATCTCCAGACAATATCCTAGGTTTCATCCCAAGCTCTCGCTTCCCATCAAACATGGTCGTTCTTCTCCGCCAAGGATGGTTCGGCGGTAGAAAATGACGATGTCCCATGTAACAAGTCTTACTTCCATTCGTCAAATGCATGGAATGAGTGTTCTTATTACACGTAGGACTTGCCAATTTTCCTTTTGTGCTCCATCCAGAAAGGTTTGCATATACAGGAAAATCATTAATGGACCATAATATTGCAGCATGAAGTTGAAAAGTTTGCTTCTTACATGCATCATAAGTCGAGACACCTACTTTCCATAATTCTTTCAACTCATCTATCAATGGTTGTAGATATACATCTATATCATTTCCAAGAGATTTGGGCCCAGGTATAAGCAAGGACATCATAAAAAAGGCTCCTTCATGTATTTCCAAGGAGGCAAGTTATAGGGCATGAGCACTACTGGACACATGCTGTATGTGCCACTACCAAAGGGATTAAAGCCGTCAGATGCTAACCCAAGGCGAACGTTTCTAGGATCATTGGCAAACCACTCATGTCTCTTGTCAAAATCCTTCCAAACCTCTGAATTAGCGGGGTGTCGAAGAATTCCCTCCTCCTCAACACATTTGTCTTTGTGCCAACTCATATATGGAGCCGTCTTCTTTGACATAGACAACCTTTGCAATCTTGGCTTTAATGGAAAGTGTCGTAGGATCTTCTGAGGAATCTTCTTTTTATTGGTGTTATCATTATATACCCATCTGGACCCCTCGCACTTTGGACACTCTTGTTCATCAGAATAATCCTTCCAGTAAAGGATACAATCATTTTTACAAGCATGAATGCAATTGTAACCTGTAGGTCCTAAAAAATTAAGTTGCACCTATCAACAAAGTCAGAAAATCAAGAAATACAACTTTCAAATGAACTGCGCAGACATCAGATTGCGCATCATTCTGATTGCGCACACCAGACTGCGCACACTTTCAACTGCACAGGCTGACGTGGCAATGTCATCATTATCTGACAAAATCAAATCTTTCTGAAAGCTGACAGCACAAAGAACGAGAAGACTGTTCGTTTATTGCACCGCACAGCGCTCGAGGACCGCTGTACATGCAGCGTAATCCAGTGCCTGTACAATCTAGTGCCTGCGCAATCCATCTCTGCGCAATCCGAAGTCAACGCAGTTCATGTGGCGTACTTCATCCTAACAATTGACAAAAGTACACGTGGCATTCATGCCATCAATTGCTCGTTACGTGGCAACCGTCTTCACACGATCATGCGCATTTCAATCAAATGATGTCATGTGTCCAAGACAGTCAGCCCACGACCAGACAACTGCCTGCGCAGTCTGATGCTGCGCAATCCAGTTCCTGCGCAATCCAACTTGCGCCATTCAGAATAACTAAAAATTAGTTATTTCCAGAACTTTATAAATAGAGTTTTAAGTCTTCATTCAAGGGGATCAGATAGAAGGATCAGACATAAAGTTCAGAAATACCAGAGAGTTCAGGAGTTCTTGCCCAAGTGCTGCTGCATTCTTCCGAGGCTTTTGCCTTCAAGTCAACTTCAGAGGCTACCGTCTTCAAAGTTCACATCGTCCAAGGGATAAAGCAATCGTCTTCTAGATTGGATTCCTATAGTTGTACTTTCCCAGAATTCTTGTAATCTTTACAAAGTTTGTATCAATAAAGTTTCATACTTTTGTTTTTGCAAACAAAATGGCGACTCTGCTGGGTACGACTTTCTCCTCCGACGAGGAAGTGACAACTCAATGTGAGGTAGCGTCTATCGGGAAGATGCAGAAGACGCTGGTTGTGAAGGTCAACCAGACGGCCTACGAAGCCATGATCAATTCTAAAACTACTCCTCGTACTGCAACCACTTCTGCCACGAGCAAAGTGCGCCCTGTATGGGTCCCCAAGACTGCTGCGCAGTCCATTAACTCTGCCAGCAAGACTGCTGTGCAGTCTGCCAAGAAGCCTGCTACACAATCTGCTGCACAGCCTATAGTTGCTGCCACTATAATTGTTGCACAATCTGTCTCTGTCACAAATGCGCAATCTGCTGTTGCCATTACACAGAAGACTTCTTATGCTGCCTTGTCAAAGTATAAGACTTCTCTGCCTCTGGCACAGTTGGCTGCCAATCTTCCTGCGCAAACCAGCACTCCAGCAACTAGAGTGCACCCCAAACACTCTGTGGCCAGAACTCCTGATGCGCAAACCACAGTGTCTGTGGCCAGAACCAGAAAGACATCTGCCAAAGACTCTCCTGCGCAATCTGCTAGTACGCCATCTACTCATGCGCAAACCATGTCTGCGCAATCCAAGAGTGACAGCCCTTTGGCTAATCTCTCTTCTTCTCACAGCAAGGGGAAGAGTACTGCTCCTCTCAAACACCCAGTTGCTCCTGCGCAATCCACTGGGGGTAGTCTTTTGGCTATTCTTCCTAGTCTTCAGAACAAAGGAAAAGGCCCTCTGGTCTTTTCTCAAACTTCCTCGTCTCTTGACTTGGAAGACAACAGAGGGAAACGCTCTTTAGCTAACCCTTCTTTCCAAAACAAAGGAAAAGGTCCTTTGGTCTTTTCTCAATCTTCCTCAGTTTTTATCGTTGAAGATCAATCTGAACGTGCCTCGGCATCAGTCAGTACAAAAGCTCTTTTAAACAAGGATTCTTCTCTCCATGTTAAAAGAACTTGTACTGATCAGAGAGATATTCTGCCTACTCCGGTAGCAAAGTTTCAAGATCTCCTAACCCTCAAAATCTCCCGTTCAAGACAAGGAAAACTGCTGGTGTCTCAAACAGAAACCCCTGGAGGTGAGTTTGCTGATCTAAGAACTTATCTCACCAGGCCAACTTTGGTGAAACGTAAACAACCAATGCCGAAGACCAAACATCATCAAAAGCAGACTTCCAGGCTCAAGAATTCGGACACCAATGCCAATGAAATGAGCACTTCCCTGTACACTCAAGGAACAAAACATTTGAAGAACAGGAACCATGTTCCGAATATTATCAAAGAACATATCCCTCGAACTTTTTCTCGTCCCGTTGCTGTTCCTGATCTTCGAAAACACCTCAAGCAAAAATAGGACAATATCCCAACATCTCCAGTGCAACCACTTGGACATCACTGTAACCACAAAGTTGTCATCAAGTGTTGTTGTCAAACAACAAGACGATCTGTCTTCGATCGTCTGAACTTTCCTAACTCTGAACCTATGTCTGAGGATGAAGATGAGGTTTTGTACGCCTCCGTCAACATGACTTCCAGAGATACTGGGGGTAGGAAGTGCTCTAAGTACGGGAAACCTCGCAGGCCAAGCCAGCGGTATTTGGATCTACTTCAAGAATCTTCTGAAGGAGTTTTCCAACACACCCGTTCCCGAAGCCGAGATACAATCGGTCAAAGGAATCTTCAAGATCCCTCTGGTCATTTCCTTCCTTCTCACTCAGGAGATGATTCTTTCTCCGACTACGATGCATACAGCAAAAGCTCAGAACAAACAGTGTCCTCCACTCTACCCAGAGAAGTGACAGCTTACGTTGTCAATAAAGATCCCGATGCTTCCAGTTCAGCTAGTCAAGAACAAAGAATAGCTGTACTAGAAGACAAGCTAAAGACAATGGCCGAAATGGTCGCAAGTATGCATTCCATCATTGTGGCCCAGCACACAGTGCCACCGACTGTGCTACCTACAAATCCTGAAATCATAGCATCATCGGTGCCTGTTAATGCAGGACTGGGGGTAGCACCTACTCAAGTACCTCCTGTACAAGTCCAACCTACACCCAGTCAGTCAGGTGCTGGGGGTAGTGATTATCATGCTGTTCCTCCTCCTAACACCGTGGTTCAGCCTGCTCCTTCTACATCAGTAGAAGATGCCAATGAAGCTGTCAAGCTTCTACGAACTCAGTTCGAAGCTTTCAAGGAGAAGGACAACTTGCAAAGGTTGGAATCAAGCAGCCTTACCTAGTCGAATGGAAGGAAGTTCCATTTCCCCCGAAGTACAAGATCCCAACCATCTCGCTGTTTGATGGCAGCACATCTCCCAGTCAGTTTATTAACCACTTTGAGGTTATGACTGTCCAACTTCAACCAAATGACGCTCTTCTTACCAGAGTATTCGTCGGCTGTTTAGCCGGCGTAGCATACGATTGGTATAGAAGCTTGCCCGATGGTTGTATTACCTCCTTCTCTGGCTTAAAGCAAATCTTCCTGGAACGATTTTATGAGGGGATCAATGACATGACTATGTCAGCCCTCAACAAAATCAAACAAAGACACAATGAAACTGCTGAGAGTTTTATTGAAAGGTTGCGATGGGAAGCTTTGAAAATGCCTCCTGGAACTCCGGCTGCTGCCACCATAGACACCTGCAAGGCAAATCTTTTACCTATCATCAGCATGTGGACGGGGTCTACTCAGTTCCATGACTGGCTATCCTTCATTGTCAACTTTAAAGCTGCTGAAGTTAGCGCTGACAAATTTAAGCAGCTAGGGGTACAAATGTCTAACCCCGACCGGGATGAACATCAAACATCAGGTGGTGGCAATCGCCAGAACAACCGCAAAGTAAAAGAAACTTTGAACATCAATTTGAACAAGAACAAAGAATCTCTGGCGGTTAACGTAGCTCCCCCTACGTCTACTTCCACTCCTTCCGTACCTCCACCAAGGGAACCTCGTCCTAAAGTAGAATATTCCTTTGATGAGAATGACACTGCTAGTATCTTTGATTGCTTAATCAAAAGCAATAAAATCCTTCCAGATCCCAAGAAGCCCGATAAAGTCGGTAAGACTGATCATCCCAAATACTGTGTCTATCACAGGTTCATCGGACATCCTACTCGAGCATGTTATGTGCTCAAAGGCAAAATTCAGGAGCTGGTCAACGCTGGCGTCGTCACTCTGCAACAAGATGAGAAGACTGTTACTACAAATATGGTCTCAATTCAATTCGGTGACTTTCCGCTATAGATGGTGCAACATGGTGTCATTCCTATTCCCAAAGCTACTCTCGAGATTGAGAATCTCCCTCCTCCACGAAGTGAAGGTCTCGTCCCCTTGTCTCTTGACAATGGCGAGATTATGTGGATTCATCCGGATCTTGCTTCAGAGTTTGAAGTTCCCTCTTCCTCCAAGAAGAAGGATCGTTCTAAAGGCAAGACAAAGATTTGTAATATGGTGTCTTTTGACCCCATAGTTGATGAAGAAATCTTGCTCGACACCAGATCAGGGAAAGCCTATCTGAAGGATTACCCCAAAACTCAACAGAATCCTGCTTCTTCTTCTTCTGAGCCTGCTCCAGTGCAGCCTGCTTCAACTGAGGATATCCCTACTGCATCCTCACCAGTTGTAGTGTCCATTCCTCCCAAGCCGACGGTCGCTGACAAAGGCAAACAGCAAGTCCGCTTTGATAAACCTTTGAAGAAGTCATCTCCTTCTGGACTTAAAAAGCCTTACAACTTTGACATCTTAGCCCAGTTGGCTAATACACCGGCCCGGCTGTCCATCTTCGAGCTCTTGCGCCTCTCCAAAGAGACTCGGGAAACTCTGAGTGAGGCTTTTATGCAAGCAGAAACCTGTCTAGCCCTGCTTACGAAGCCAGAAGCAGAACCAGTCTCTTGCCTTCATTGTCATAGTGTGTTGGAGTTAATTCCAAACATAACTTTCACTCAAGATGACATGTTGATGGAAGACAACAGGCACGATCGTCCTCTCTACTATACGGGATATGTCGACTCGATGAAAGTCGATCGTATTCTGATAGATCCAGGGCCTGCCCTCAGTATTATGCCAAAGATAATGTTGGATGCGCTGAAGATTCCAGTGCATAGTCTTTCCAGTACAATCACCACTATTCTCGGGTTCAACCAGGGAAGGAGTGAGCCTCTGGGCAAGATTTGCCTAAAACTCCAAATAGGCAATCTTCGTACAAAGGTTACCTTCTACATCATTGACAATCACGGTTGTTCTTACAATGCTTTGCTGGAAAGACCATTTCTGTACGAGCATAACATTGTCCCTTCGACTCTCCATCAATGTTTTAAATACGTGGATGACAATGGAGAGGTACAAAAGGAGGTTGCTGATCTCTATCCTTTTAAAGGCATTGAAGCATACTGCAATGATGCACGTATGTACAAGGACGAATTCATGAAGGTTGTCCTGTCTCTGGATACTGAAGAAGAGCAAGAAACAGAGCCTAATGACACCCTCATCATTCCTGTCAAAGGACGTATTTCTCGTCCTCAATCCTCCAAGCCACTGGCTATTCACTTGCCAGTCCAGAAACAATCTACTGATAATGATCAGGACAAAAGGGAGCTTACCTCTTCTGAGCCGCTTGCTATCGACTTACGTTGTAACAAGAAAAAAAGGCAGCTTACCTCTTCTGAGCCACTTGTTATTGATTTAACTCATAACAAGGACAAAAGGGAGCTCACTTCCTCTGAGCCGCTTGTTATCGACCTCCGTCGTAACAAAGTTAATCCTCCTCCACGTTCTTCTTCTCCCCCTCTTGTAATCAATCTGACTAAGCCTGCTAAGGCTAAAAGTCCTGCTGTAAATACCAATGTACAAATCAATGAAAAAGTATCTACTTTCCAGTATACTGATGTCATTTATCATGCTAAATGCTATTTGGATATGTTAGATAGCTATCAGTCATTTACAATAGGAGTTGTGCAATCTCTTCATATAGAGGTTTCATGTGAACACCCAAAGGATTCATATCGTATTGTTCCTGCTCGCAAGAAAGGCGAAAGTCCAATACTTTTTAGTAACGGACCGGAACAACAATTCAGCTATACGGATGATAGCAAAGTTAACGACACGGGGCATCTTCAACTCCGTTGTTACAGTCAACAATCAAAAGACATCATCCGAAAGATGGGTTACGACTTCAAGAGCGGCCTCAACTATGGTAAGGATAGAAAAACTCCTCTCCGTACGGCTGTCCCGAAAGGAAAGTCAGATATGTACTACAGCAGGACCAAAAGAGGTCTCGGATATGCTTCTCCTCCGATGTTATCTCCAGCAGGCTCTGAATCTGATAGTGAAGAGCATTCTAACTCTTCTGATTCTAGATCATGGGATTCTTACACCAGCATCGGTCAAGTTTATCGTCTGACTGTATCTTCTAACATGGTCTCTGTCGAACTTCCAGAAGGTTATGACGAGGATGTTGAAGAAAGTTCTGAAACAGATCCTTAGGCTCAACGAATGGATACCCAATGGGAACTCCGATTCGAACAAAGAGAACCTCCTACAGAAGACCAATTAGTTCAAATTGATGTAGGGGAAAGCGGGTTACCTCGTCCAATATTCATCAGCAAGAACCTCCCAGAGGCAGACAAACAAGAATTAATTCTTCTGATTAAAGAATACATTGATGTCTTTGCCTGGAGTTATGAAGACATGCCAGGACTAGATCCAAAAGTTGCTACTCACAAGCTGAACATCCTATCGAATGCAAAATCGGTCAAACAACAACAACGGCGTTTCAAGCCAGAAATGATGGACGTAATCGACGATGAAGTCAAGAAGCTCATCGTTTGTGGCTTTATTCGAGAAGAACAGCATCCTGATTGGGTAGCTAATGTTGTCCCAGTTTTAAAGAAAACCGACAAAGTTCGAGTCTGCATCGGCTTCCGGGATCTTTATGAAGCATGTCCAAAAGACGAATTTCTTCCCCCTATCACGGACGTCATGATCGACAACACCTGTGGGCTCGAAAGAATATCTTTCATGGACGGATTCTCCGGATACAATCAGATTCGGATGCATCCTGAAGATGAGAAGCATACTTCTTTCCGTACTCCTCGCGGAGTCTACTGCTATACTGTAATGCCGTTTGGTCTCAAAAACGCTGGTGCAACATACCAACGAGCAATGAGTACCATCTTTCGAGATCATCTGCGCAAGACTATCGAATGCTACGTTGATGATATTGCTGTCAAAAGTCGTCAAAAGGAAGATCACATCCAAGACTTGAGAACTATCTTCAATCTCATGCGCCAACATCAACTCAAAATGAATCCCACAAAGTCATTCTTGGGTGTCTCTAGTGGCAAATTTCTCGGCTTCGTTATTACCTCTAAGGGTATACACGTAGATCCCGAGAAGATCAAAGCCATTCAAAAGATACGTCCTCCACGCAACCTAAAAGAGCTACGAGGATTCCAAGGTCGACTTGCGTACATCAGGAGATTCATTTCAAATTTGTCTGGACGCTGCAGACCATTCACTCAACTAATGAAGAAGGGTGTATCTTTCGTTTGGACCGAAGAATATCAACGAGCATTTAACGACATCAAGCGGTATCTCATGAATCCACCAGTTTTGGTGCCACCGATCTCTGGCATACCATTCTTAATGTATGTCTGTGCTATGGATCATTCATTGGGTGCTTTACTTACCCAAAAGAACAAAGAAGGCCACAAACAAGCTATCTATTATCTCAGTCGTACTATGATTGGTGCTGAACACCGTTATAGTCCGGTCGAAAAAGAATGCCTAGCTCTTATGTTTGCTGTTCAAAAGACGAGGCATTACATCATTGGCCAAACTATTCATATCATATCCTGAGTTAATCCTCTTCGGGTACTCATGAAAAAACCCAGTACACTTAATTCTCGATTGGCTACATGGGCCATTCTGCTAGCCCAATATGACATGGTATATGTTCCTCAAAAGTCTGTCAAAGGTCAGGCCCTGGCGGATTTCTTAGCGGCTCATCCTGTTCCAGAGACATCTAAACTCTATGATGAAATTCCGGACGAGACATTGGAATCAAATATGGTCTCCAAAGAATTTCCTACTTGGCGTCTATTCTTTGATGGTGTATCCAGGATTGGACCCAATGGTGCCATCGTCGCAGGAGTTGGAGTTGTCCTTGTTTCTCCAGACGGGTCAGTTATCCAAAGAGCCTACTCCCTAGATGAGCCTTGCTCCAACAACGTGGCAGAGTATAATGCTCTACTCATCGGCCTTCAGCTAGCCAAACAACTAGACGTTGAGTATCTGGAAGTCTATGGTGACTCCAAGCTGGTTGTTAACCGGGTTAGAGGAACATATAAAGTTCGCCATCAAGATCTAATGCCTTACTTTGAAGCGGCAATCAACTTGGCTACATTATTCAAAGCCTTCTTCATCGAATATGTCCGACGAGCTTGCAATACTGAAGCAGATGCTTTGGCTAATCTTGCAGCAGTCCTAGCCATCCCTATCAGAAGACAACAAGTGGTGGTCATCTCTAATCGAGAATTATTCTGCGTCGAAAATAATCGTAATATTGAGTTCAGTAATTTTACTGAAGTCAATATTATCAATGAAGATTGGAGAACTCCCTTCATCGACTTCGTAGTTTATGACATGCTCCCTGAAGATCCCAAAGAAGCTACGAGTATTCGTCGAAGGTCTCTACGATTCTATTACAATCAGACTACTAAGACTCTTTATCGGTGAACTTATGATGGATTACTCTTGCGCTGTCTTGCTGGTGATGAAGCAAAACAAGTACTACGTGAAGCTCACGACGGTGTCTGCGGAGCACATCAACTCGGTCCTATGCTACATGATCGTATCCGACGCATGGGTTACTACTGGCCCTCTATGGTATCTGATGCCATCGATTATGCAAGGAAATATCGAGCTTGTCAAATCCATGTAGATTTTATCCATCATCCTTCAGAATTTCTACATCCGACGGCTGCTTCATGGCCTTTTGAAGCTTGGGACATGGACATCATTGGTCCCATCAATCCTCCTTCTTCTAGAGGACATCGGTTCATACTAGCAATAACCGATTACTTCTCCAAATGGACTGAAGCTATACCTCTGGCTGAAGTCAAGACCAGCAGTATCATCAACTTTGTCTAACACCATGTCATCTATCGATTTGGTGTACCTCGAAGAATCATCCACGACAACGGACCTCAGTTCATCAGTCAGAAGTTTACAAGATTCTACGATGATCCTCGGATTGACAATGTTGCTTCTACAGCCTATAATCCTGCTGCTAACGGATTAGCTGAAGCTTTCAATAAAACCATTATCAAGCTCCTCAAGAAGTTTGTATCCACTAACAAACGAAATTGGAGTTAAAAGTTTGGTGAATGTCTTTGGGCCTATCGAACTACGGTCCGCAATCCCACAGGTTTTACACCTTTCTCTTTGGTGTATGGTTGTGAAGCAGTTCTTCCTCTGGAACTTCAAATTCCTTCTTTAAGGATTGCCATTGCTAATGAACTCACTACAGAGAATAACGATCTTTTCCGACTTCAAGAATTAGAAGCGCTTGATGAAAAACGACTGTTGGCTCAACAGCATAATGAGTTATATCAAGCCCGTATATCGAAGACTTTCAACTGCAAAGTTAAAGTCAGAGCCTTTCAGCAAGGAGAACTTGTTCTAACAGTAAGATGTCCTATGACAATGACTCACTCGAGCAAAGGCAAGTTCGATGCAAAGTGGAAAGGACCTTATGTTGTCAGCAAAGTCTTTTCCAACGGAGCTTATCAACTTTCAGAGTTAGATGGTCGAGTTGCAATGATGCCTATCAATGGCAAATTACTTAAGAAATACTATGTATAAATGTAACAGAGATTTTATGCAAATAAAATCAGACAGTTCATAAATAAAGTTTGATTTTTATTTCATCAACCATGATGTTACATGATATCAAGGAAGGTCGCTATCGTCCCTCTCAACATTGGGACGCGGACCACTGCCGTCCTTATCAAAGACGTAATCAGCAAAAGAGTCGAGGACATCTTTGCTCGAACCTACCAGGAACTTGCAAGCAGCCATCCTCATGGTCTCTACCTCTTCAGTCTTCCCTGGTTCAAGCAGAAAGTCCAGGATATCCCGCGGTGGTTTGGGTGCAGACAAACCTTCGCCTACTTCTGCCTGCTTTGGCTGGATTGGATCGGCAAGACGTTCTTCAGTGCCCGCTTCAACCGTTGGGGTAACTTCAGCCTTTTTGGATGCATCTCCGGACGACATCTTTATGTTGAAAAGTGGAAATAATCATTCCTTCCAGATTTCTGTTCTATTTATAGGCAGAGATTCTCAAAATAACGAAACGACACATTCATCAGACGGTTCATCCGTTCATTCACATTCATCAGACGGTTCATCCGTTCATTCACATTCATCATCACCTGACGGTTCATCCGTTCATTCACATTCATCAGACGGTTCATCCGTTTATTATCATCATCTGATGGTTCGTCTGTTCCTCAGACGGTTCATCCGTTCATTATCATCATCTGACGGTTCGTCCGTTCATCACCATCCGACAGTTCACCTGTTCATCCGACGGTTCATCTGTTCACACATCCACTCGACGGTTCACCCGTTCATTCAATTCATTTTGACGGTACATCCGTTCATCCCGACGATTCATTTCATTTATTTATTTCATTCACACCTTTTTGACGATTCATTCTCGTTCATTATCCAAATCAGCAACTTATCGTCCTCGGTTAAGTTGTCTATCTGAAATAATAATATTCAACAAATTATATTCTGCCACGTCCACATTACCTCTGAGCAGATATAATAAATATAATTATTTTCTACAAAATCATCAAGAAATATATCATGTCCTGTACCTCTGAATATTTTTTTTTATCTCTATTATTTGTATCTGAACAAGATATGCAAGAAATAATAGAGCCACAACAAAATGTCTTTTATTGATCAAAATTTAAGACATTACATACATAGCATAAAGAAAGACAAAAAGATACAAGATGTTCTTTCTACTGAGACGGAGGCATCATCAGATTAGCAATCTGTTGTTTCAAAATCTGCAACCGTTCTTCACGAGATGCCATCACTCTCCTCCTGGCCTCTTCCATCCCAGATTTTTTATTAAAAACGGGCATGGTTACCATTCGGCGAGTGATTTCCGCATCATGAGCTGCTACATACTCGTTTCTTTCCTGAGTTAGAGCATCAATTTGTTGGACTGCAGTCTGATGCTCTGTAACTTCATTTTCCAGTTCCTCTTCGAGACGAGCAATCTCCACCCTCAGCTCGGCAATCCTTCTCTCTTCTCTCAGCAGTTGAGATCACCGATTCCAACTTAGAATTATATTCAGCAGATTTAGTAGTATAGGCATCCAAGAGGTTCTGGAGATTCACTCTTTCAATTGCAGCTGCCTGAGCCATTTGTTCAAACTCTGCCTGCACTAAAGGTTCCACTTCCCCTTTGTTGAGATCTTTATAGTTTTTTATGGAGATTTCCAGCTCATTCAATATATGGTCAAGGAAAGTGGCCTGTGCCTCATCACCTTGCTCCCGGATGGCCTTCACCAAGAAAGAGGTCGGACCTCTAACCATGTAAAAATTAGCGTCTTCTTTGTCCATCATTCTATTGATCAGAGGTCCCAAGGACTCGAAGAAGCATTTGGTGAATGATTGGATGACAAGTTGATTAATCGCCAGAGCACCAGGAGTCGCAGCAACTCCTGTTGATGACGAAGCAACAGGACGCTCAATTTCTCGAACAGTAGGCTCCTTGAATAAGAGAACTAGAGTGGAGCTAGTTGCTCCTCCTGGTTGATCTTCTGCAAAATTAAATATTGTCATTCTGCCTGTCATTTGTTATTGTCAAAAAGAATCGAAAGTGAAAACAGTCTTACCTTGGTTCGATCCAGCAACAGTCCTATCATCTGCAGGAACAGATTTTAGCTGAGCAGACGTAGCCTCAGACACTATGGCCTGGCTACTTCCTGCTTCAGAGCCACAAGATAAATGGCGACTACTACTAGCAATTGTCGTCGCCAGTACTATGTCCATACATGTTGGAGGAGCGGGAGGAGATCCGGGTTCTGTATGAATAAAAGTAACGATGTTAGCTATCAAACTACTTATTAAAAGAAGATCGCTAATTTCATTACAATACCTTCGGAAGCAGCAACTGGAGTTTCCTCCAAATCCACCTCTTCATCAGCAATCTTCTCCGGAGATCTCGGCACCTCAGCCTCCTTTTCAGGAGTCAGAGTGTCTCGAGAAGATGTCTGGATCTCAACATTCTCTTCCAAATTTTGTGTCTCATCAGCAGCTTCTGATGAGGTGCTCTCCTCATTTTCGCTGTCCTCGGGAGCCTCTTCACTAGCAGCATCAGCGGCACGATCAGCTTCTTCTTGATAACCGAAGTCACAGCCATATAAAGCTTCGATCATCAAACGATCTTCTTCTGCAAGGGTTGCTCCCGGTGTGGCAGGAAGATGAGTTTTCGCTGCTGTTGGGAATGGAGATTGCAAAGGTTCATGCTCTGTTTCTGCAATATTATCTCTAGGCTCTATGGCCTCATCTCTCCGGTCGATTCTTCTCTCTCCTCAATATCCTCCCTCTGTTCTGGACTAGGAGTTTTATGTCCAGTCTCGGAAATAGGAGTTGGAGATGGCATAGTGAGCCCAGCTACAGCGTTCGCTACTACCGAAGACAAAGTTTGTCTAGGAGGAGAGACTGTTAAATTTTTTCTGCGGACCAACCTTTTCTTTCTATGCAGAGGTCTCTCAGGACTCTCTACGTTTATTGCCTCGACTTGTTTTTGAACAGAGGTCGGTGTGGCAGCTTCTTCCTGCTGAATTGTCTCGGCCAGCTGCCGAGATTGAGATCTGGTAGTAATCTTTTCTGAAGAATGATCCAAGATCAGTTTCTTCTTCGCAGCTGGGACGGAAGGCTCCTATCTCCTTCTCTTCTTGGCCGAAGATTTAGCAACCTTCAAAGAAACACGCAGTGGCGCGTTAATCTTTTCAGGGAACATAACGTCCCTCGAAACTTCTAAGGGTGCATCCACTGGCTCGTGCACCTCATCATTACCTGGAAGTGACATGATGACTCCTCCCTTCTTCAATCTCGTTGCAGACGCGAAGCTATCCGCAAGATTGAAGTTCTCGGCAAAAGTGTTCGATGATGTATAAAACACCGAATATGTGAACAGCATACGAGGGCCATGATTACTATTCACCGGCATCGAGAACGTTACTTTCGTATCTCGAGCGTTGTAATAAGCCCAAGCTCGGGCTCCATCTATCAAGAAACCTTTTCCTTGTAGGCATGAGATAGCATTACCTACGTAGAATTGGTCATATCCAAACTGCCGAGCAAATCGGCTGGGAAGATATGGCTCCAAGTAACATTCTTCTTCAAACTGATATACCAAGTGGGATGGTCGAATTGTCTTCAACCAATCAAAAGCTGTACGGCTCAAAGGTTGCATCTTTGAGTCAATCATGTTGGTCGGCATCTGTTCATATCCGGCAGGAGGAGGAGTGCAATAGAAGTTCCATCCTTTGCCGAGGTTCAAAGCATATCTGCAATCTCTCAAAGAAGTGTATTTTCACTTACCGTGGGAGAATCTCCGCAAAAAGCTGCCACTGACTGGTCCCATATCGGGGTCCATCAAAGTAGGATGGTGTAGAAGCAACCACCCGAACAGATAAGTATACGACAATTCAAGCCGAGGAAACTCTTTCTCGCCCTTAGCTTTCAGCATCAATTCGACGTACAGGCGGTGACTGGCGTTCATTCTACAAGTCATCGCCGATAAGAGATCCATCTTGTAGCCGAAGACTAATCGAACGGCAGCAAAAAGAACACCGCGATGGAAGCGTTCTACGGCACTTGCTCCGGGAACGACGAATCGGCGGAGCCAATATGTCAAAAAAACCTGCCAGTTGGGCTTCTTTTGACATAAATCGATATCCCACTCTCATATAACTCTCGAGAATGTCTCCTTTCTTTAGAGGAGGACATTGATGATCGTCCTTGATCTTGACATCCAAGTCACCACTTCTCTCCATTAACCTCACCACCTCAGTGCTGCTCAGTGGTTTAAAGAAGTCGGGATAGCAGTTGTCATATTCCTTGGTTTTTTTCCTTCAATATGGTTGAGGAACAGATAAGGCAACCATTTGGATGAATAGCAGGTACCAGATGTACAACTTTTGTAAAACAATGAGCAAATTTTATATTGACACAGCAGTTCTTCGAAAACTTCTACCATGGCTGCGTTCTCTTTTCGAAGTTTGTCCAACTCATCATTAGTTGGAACAAATTCCTTATACGGGGCATCCCCCATCGGCAGGTAAGAGATGTACTGTATCTCGTGAAGGGCAAACCCGATCTCTCCGCAGGGAGTCATAAAAGTCCCTGTCCTGTAGTTGTATCTTTCTGCTAGAGCCAGAAATAGATGCGGATTGGGGGCGAAACCGTAAACAGTGGCATGCACTGCTTGATATAAGTTAATCTGCTGAAGTTTGTCTTCAAACTTAGTCAAAATCCAGTTTGCTATACAACTCCATCTCTTATAGTCTGGGTTCACCAGTCCAGTTAATCTGAGGTCTTGATCTGGATACCTCCCTTCGACCTTCACGAACTCATTCGCGAATATTGGAACTCTCACGGGCAATAACAAAAAAGAATTTTTCGGTAGAATACAATCGGGCTTTAAACCTCTGAGCAAGACATTGTATCGTTCCGAAGAACTGTAGAACATGTCTTTCTTGTTAGGCCCTTCTTCACATAAATCTTTCCTGGACGGGCATCCTGAAAAGGTGTGAGATTCCATTCCATTTTCCTCGGATAGCTTGTATGAGCATATCGAGATAAGTGGAGACAGCGGGAGACATCTGGTATGGAGATTGTCTTGTCTTTCTGTTGGACAATCCGTTCTTCCATCAGTGGCCTCGGCTGAGAGCTCTTCTCAAAAGCTTCGCCAAACAGAAATAGGGGCTTCTTGTGAATGATGGCATCTGCCGACTCCAAAGGTTGCCCATTCATCAGACATAACAGGGTTTCATTATCTATGGAAAGTGCACATGGGACAGGTCCTCTTTGAATTTCGATTCTGAAAGAGTTCCTACAATGTTCTCATACCCCGGATCTTCTCTGGTATTAACTGCATCAAACAGAAAAAACAAAAATTCAGCACAAGAAAAAATCAAGGATGCAACCATCAGACTGCGCAACCATCAGATTGCGCAACCATCAGACTGCGAAACCATCAGATTGTGCAACCATCAGATTGCGCATCCATCAATTTGCGCCAGCATCAGATTGCGCTGGCAATCCTGTACAAATCAGCAGATTGCGCTGACTTTTGCCAGCGCAGTTCAACCGATTGTGCAAGAAAGTATTCTTCATAAAAATGAAGAATGACTAGTTCGTGCAACCAAGACCCTAAAAAGGGTGGCGCAATATGATCATATCTCTAAAAAGAGATGGATTCTGAAAATCAGTGAAGTCGAAAAAAACCCTAAAAGGGTTTTTCGATTGAGTCATCTACCTTGTAAAGCAGGATGTGCAGTCTCATGTCGAGAAGGACGTCGTGCAACCCTAGCCGAAGGCTCGGCGGAGGCCTTGCCCTTGGCAGCGGCGGTAGAACTCTTGGGAGCCATGGAGATTCGATGGAGAAGAAAGGAGGAATAAGCTCGAGACTTCTCTCTTAAATCACAAAAGCAAAGTAAAGAATGAAATAAATATTAAAGAGAACTATTTATAGTTTTTTTCAAAGAGTAACGGCTGCCTCAGACTGCGCCGAAAAAGTTGGATCGACTCATCCGATTGCGCAGACAGCTCATGCGCAACTTGATTTTAAATTTTGAAATTCAAAGTATTTCGAAACTTTGAATAAATTTAACTTTCGAAAACTTTGAAGGGGGTATTGTAGGTCCTAAAAAATCAAGTTGCACCAATCAACAAAGTCAAAAAATCAAGAAATACAACTTTCAAATGAACTGCACAGACATCAGATTGCGCATTATTCCGATTGTGCACACTTTCAACTGCACAGGCTGACGTGGCAATGTCATCATTATCTGACAAAATCAAATCTTTCTGACAGCTGACAGCACAAAGAACGAGGAGACTGTTCGTTTATTATGCCACACAGCGCTCGAGGACAGCTGTACATGCAGCACAATCCAGTGCCTGCGCAATCTAGTGCCTGCGCAATCCATCTCTGCGCAATCCGAAGTCAGCGCAGTTCATGTGGCGCACTTCATCCTGACAATTGACAAAAGTACACGTGGCATTCATGCCATCAATTGCTCGTTACGTGGCAACCGTCTTCACACGATCATGCACATTTCAATCAAATGATGCCATGTGTCCAAGACAGTCAGCCCACGACCAGACAACTGCCTGCGCAGTCTGATGCTGTGCAATCCAGTTCCTGCGCAATCCAACTTGCGCCATTCAGAATAACTAAAAATTAGTTATTTCCAGAACTCTATAAATAGAGTTTCAAGTCTTCATTCAAGGGGATCAGATAGAAGGATCAGACATAAAGTTCAGAAATACCAGAGAGTTCAGGAGTTCTTGCCCAAGTGCCGCTGCATTCTTCCGAGGCTTTTGCCTTCAAGTCAACTTCAGAGGCTACCGTCTTCAAAGTTCACATCGTCCAAGGGATAAAGCAATCGTCTTCTAGATTGGATTCCTACAGTTATACTTTCCCAGAATTCTTGTAATCTTTACAAAGTTTATATCAATATAGTTTCATACTTTTGTTTTTGCAAACAAAATGACGACTCTGCTGGGGACGACTTTCTCCTCCGACGAGGAAGTGACAACTCAATGTGACGTAGCGTCTATCGGGAAGACGCAGAAGATGCTGGTTGTGAAGGTCAACCAAACGGCCTACGAAGCCATGATCAATTCCAAAACTACTCCTCGTACTGCAACCACTTCTGCCACGAGCAAAGTGCACCCTGTATGGGTCCCCAAGACTGCTGTGCAGTCCATTAACTCTGCCAGCAAGACTGCTGTGCAGTCTGCCAAGAAGCCTGCTGTGCAATCTGCTGCACAGCCTACAGTTGCTGCCACTACGACTGTTGCACAATCTGTCTCTGTCATAAATGTGCAATCTGCTGTTGCCAGTACACAGAAGACTTCTTATGCTGCCTTGTCAAAGTATAAGACTCCTCTGCCCCTGGCGCAGTTGGCTGCCAATCTTTCAGCGCAAACCAGCACTCCAGCAACTAGAGTGCACCCCAAACACTCTGTGGCCAGAACTCCTGATGCGCAAACCACAGAGTTTGTGGCCAGAACCAGAAAGTCATATGCCAAAGACTCTCCTGCACAGCCTGCTAGTGCGCCATCTACTCATGCGCAAACCATGTCTGCGCAATCCAAGAGAGACAGCCCTTTGGCTAATCTCTCTTCTTTTCACAACAAGGGGAAGAGTACTGCTCCTCTCAAACACCCAGTTGCTCCTGCACAATCCACTGGGGGTAGTCTTTTGGCTATTCTTCCTACTCTTCTGAACAAAGGAAAAGGCCCTCTGGTGTTTTCTCAAACTTCCTCGTCTCTTGACTTAGAAGACAACAGAGGGAAATGCTCTTTAGCTAACCCTTCTTTCCAAAACAAAGGAAAAGGTCCTTTGGTCTTTTCTCAATCTTCCTCAGTTTTTACCGTTGAAGATCAATCTGAACGTGCCTCGGCATCAGTCAGTACAAAAGCTCTTTTAAACAAGTATTCTTCTCTCCATGTTAAAAGAACTTGTACTGATCAGAGAGGTATTCTGCCTACTCCGGTAGCAGAGTTTCAAGATCTTCAAACCCTCAAAATCTCCCGTTCAAGACAAGGAAAACTGCTGGTGTCTCAAACAGAAACCCCTGGAGGTGAGTTTGCTGATCTAAGAACTTATCTCACCAGGCCAACTTTGGTGAAAAGTAAACAACCAATGCCGAAGACCAAACATCATCAAAAGCAGACTTCCAGGATCAAGAATCTGGACACCTATGCCAATGAAATGAGCACTTCCCTGTACACTCAAGGAACAAAACATTTGAAGAACCGGAACCATGTTCCGAATATTATCAAAGAACATATCCCTCGAACTTTTCTTCGTCCCGTTGCTGTTCCTGATCTTCGAGAACACCTCAAGCAAAAATGGGACAATATCCCAACATCCCCAGTGCAACCACTTGGACATCACTGTAACCACAAAGTTGTCACCAAGTGTTGTTGTCAAACAACAAGACGATCTGTCTTCGATCGTCTGAACTTTCCTAACTCTGAACCTATGTCTGAGGATGAAGACGAGGTTTTGTACGCCTCCGTCAACATGACTTCCAGAGATACTGGGGGTAGGAAGTGCTCTAAGCACGGGAAACCTCGCAGGCCAAGCCAGCGGTATTTGGATCTACTTCAAGAATCTTCTGAAGGAGTTTTCCAACACACCCGTTCCCGAAGCCGAGATACAAACGGTCAAAGGAATCTTCAAGATCCCTCTGGTCATTTCCTTCCTTCTCACTCAGGAGATGATTCTTTCTCCGACTACGATACATACAGCGAAAGCTCAGAATAGACAGTGTCCTCCACTATACCCAGAGAAGTGACAGCTTACGTTATCAATGAAGATCCCGATGCTTCCAGTTCAGCTAGTCAAGAACAAAGAATAGCTGCACTAGAAGACAAGCTAAAGACAATGGCCGAAATGGTCGTAAGTATGCATTCCATCATTGTGGCCCAGCACACAGTGCCACCGACTGTGCTACCTACAAATCCTGAAATCATAGCATCATCGGTGCCTGTTAATGCAGGACTGGGGGTAGCACCTACTCAAGTACCTCCTGTACAAGTCCAACCTACACCCAGTCAGTCAGGTGCTGGGGGTAGTGCTTATTATGCTGTTCCTCCTCCTAACACCGTGGTTCAGCCTGCTCCTTCTACATCAGTAGAAGATGCCAATGAAGCTGTCAAGCTCCTACGAACTCGGTTCGAAGCTTTCAAGGAGAAGGACAACTTGCAAAGGTTGGGAATCAAGCAGCCTTATCCAGTCGAATGGAAGGAAGTTCCATTTCCTCCGAAGTACAAGATCCCAACCATCTCGCTGTTTGATGGCAGCACATCTCCCAGTCAGTTCATTAACCACTTTGAGGTTATGACTGTCCAACTTCAACTAAATGACGCTCTTCTTACCAGAGTATTCGTCGGCTGTTTAGTCGGCGTAGCATACAATTGGTATAGAAGCTTGCCCGATCGTTGTATTACCTCCTTCTCTGGCTTAAAGCAAATCTTCTTGGAACGATTTTATGAGGGGATCAATGACATGACTATGTCAGCCCTCAACAAAATCAAACAAAGTCACAATGAAACTACTGAGAGTTTTATTGAAAGGTTTCGACGGGAAGCTTTGAAAATGCCTCTTGGAACTCCGGCTGCTGTCACCATAGACACCTGCAAGGCAAATCTTTTACCTATCATCAGCATGTGGACGAGGTCTACTCAGTTCCAAGACTGGCCATCCTTCATTGTCAACGCTAAAGCTGCTGAAGTTAGCGCTGACAAATTCAAGCAGCTAGGGGTACAAATGTCTAACCCCGACCGGGATGAACATCAAACATCAGGTGGTGGCAATCGCCAGAACAATCGCAAAGCAAAAGAAACTTTGAACATCAATTTGAACAAGAACAAAGAATCTCAGGCGGTTAACGTAGCTCCCCCTACGTCTACTTCCACTCCTTCCGCACCTCCACCAAGGGAACCTCGTCCTAAAGTAGAATATTCCTTTGATGAGAATGACACTGCTAGTATCTTTGATTGCTTAATCAAAAGCAACAAAATCCAACTTCCAGATCCCAGGAAGCCCGATGAAGTCGGTAAGACTGATCATCCCAAATACTGTGTCTATCACAGGTTCATCGGACATCCTACTCGAGCATGTTATGTGCTCAAAAGCAAAATTCAGGAGCTGGTCAACGCTGGCATCGTCACTCTGCAACAAGATGAGAAGATTGTTACTGCAAATATGGTCTCAGTTCAATTCGGTGACTTCCCACCACAGATGGTGCAACATGGTGTCATTCCTATTCCCAAAGCTACTCTCGAGATTGAGAATTTCTCTCCTCTACGAAGTGAACGTCTCGTCCCCTTGTCTCTTGACAATGGCGAGATTATGTGGATTCATCCGGATCTTGTTTCAGAGTTCGAAGTTCCCTTTTCCTCCAAGAAGAAGGATCGTTCTAAAGGTAAGACAAAGATTTGTAATATGGTGTCTTTTGACCCCATAGTTGATGAAGAAATCTTGCTAGGCACCAGATCAGGGAAAGCCTATCTGAAGGATTACCCCGAAACTCAAGAGAATCCTGCTTCTTCTTCTTCTAAGCCTGCTCCAGTACAGCCTGCTTCAACTGAGGATATCCCTACTGCATCCTCACCAGTTGTAGTGTCCATTCCTCCCAAGCCGACGGTCGCTGACAAAGGCAAACAGCAAGTCCACTTTGATAAACCTTTGAAGAAGTCATCTCCTTCTGGACTTGAAAAGCCTTACAACTTTGACATCTTAGCCCAGTTGGCTAATACACCGGCCCGGCTGTCCATCTTCGAGCTCTTGCGCCTCTCCAAAGAGACTCGGGAAACTCTGAGTGAGGCTCTTATGCAAGCAGAAACCTGTCTAGCCCTGCTTATGAAGCCAGAAGCAGAACCGGTCTCTTGCTTTCATTGTCATAGTGTGTTGGAGTTAATTCCAAACATAAATTTCACTCAAGATGACATGTTGATGGAAGACAACAGGCACGATCGTCCTCTCTACTATACGGGATATGTCGACTCGATGAAAGTCGATCATAGTCTGATAGATCCAGGGTCTGCCCTCAGCATTATGCCGAAGACAATGTTGGATGCGCTGAAGATTCCAGTGCATAGTCTTTCCAATACAATCACCACTATTCTCGGGTTCAACCAGGGAAGGAGTGAGCCTCTGGGCAAGATTCGCCTAAAACTCCAAATAGGCAATCTTCGTACAAAGGTTACCTTCAACATCATTGACAATCACGGTTGTTCTTACAATGCTTTGCTGGAAAGACCATTTCCGCACGAGCATAACATTGTCCCTTCGACTCTTCATCAATGTTTTAAATATGTGGATGACAATGGAGAGGTACAAAAGGAGGTTGCTGATCTCTATCCTTTTAAAGGCATTGAAGCATACTGCAATGATGCACATATGTACAAGGACGAATTCATGAAGGTTGTCCTGTCTCTGGATACTGAAAAAGAGCAAGAAACAGTGCCTAATGACACCCTCATCATTCCTGTCAAAGGGCGTGTTTTTCGTCCTTAATCCTCCAAGCCACTGGCTATTCACTTGCCAGTCCAGAAACAATCTACTGATAATGATAAGGACAAAAGGGAGCTCACCTCTTCTGAGCCGCTTGTTATCGACTTACGTCGTAATAAGAAAAAAAGGCAGCTCATCTCTTCTGAGCCACTTGTTATTGATTTAACTCATAACAAGGACAAAAGGGAGCTCACTTCCTCTGAGCCGCTTGTTATCGACCTCCGTCGTAACAAAGTTAATCCTCCTCCACGTTCTTCTTCTCCCCCTCTTGTAATCAATCTGACTAAGCCTGCTAAGGCTAAAAGTCCTGCTGTAAATACTAATGTACAAATCAATGAAAAAGCATCTACTTTCCAGTATACTGATGTCATTTATCATGCTAAATGCTATTTGGATATGTTAGATAGCTATCAGTCATTTACAATGGGAGTTGTGCAATCTCTTCAAACAGAGGTTTCATGTGAACACCCAAAGGATTCATATCGTATTGTTCCTGCTCGCAAGAAAGGTAAAAGTCTAATACTTTTTAGTAAAGGACCGGAACAACAATTCAGCTATACGGATGCTAGCAAAGTTAACGACACGGGGCATCTTCAACTCCGTCGTTACAGTCAACAATCAAAAGACATCATCCGAAAGATGGGTTATGACTTCAAGAGCGGCCTCAACTATGGTAAGGATAGAAAAACTCCTCTCCGTACGGCTGTCCCGAAAGGAAAGTCAGATATGTACTACAGCAGGACCAAAAGAGGTCTCGGATATGCTTCTCCTCCGATGTTATCCCCAGCAGGCTCTGAATCTGATAGTGAAGAGCGTTCTAACTCTTCTGATTCTAGATCATGGAATTCTGACACCAGCATCGGTCAAGTTTATCGACTGACTGTATCTTCTAACATGGTCTCTGTCAAACTTCCAGAAGGTTATGACGAGGATGTTGAAGAAAGTTCTGAAACAGATCCTTGGGCTCAACGAATGGATACCCAATAGGAACTCCGATTCGAACAAAGAGAACCTCCTACCGAAGACCAATTAGTTCAAATTGATGTAGGAGAGAGCGGGTCACCTCGTCCAATATTCATCAGCAAGAACCTCCCAGAGGCAGACAAACAAGAATTAATTCTTCTGATTAAAGAATACATTGATGTCTTTGCCTGGAGTTATGAAGACATGCCAGGACTAGATCCCAAAGTTGCTACTCACAAGCTGAACATCCTGTCGAATGCAAAACCGGTCAAACAACAACAACGGCGTTTCAAGCCAGAAATGATGGACGCAATCGACGATGAAGTCAAGAAGCTTATCGCTTGTGGCTTTATTCGAGAAGAACAGCATCCTGATTGGGTAGCTAACGTTGTCCCAGTTTTAAAGAAAACCGACAAAGTTCGAGTCTGCATCGACTTCCGGGATCTTAATAAAGCATGTCCAAAAGACGAATTTTCTCTCCCTATCACGGACGTCATGATCGACAACACCTGTGGGTTCGAAAGAATATCTTTCATGGACGGATTCTCCGGATCCAATCAGATTCGGATGCATCCTGAAGATGAAAATCATACTTCTTTCCGTACTCCTCGCGGAGTCTACTGCTATACTGTAATGCCGTTTGGTCTTAAAAATGCTGGTGCAACATACCAATGAGCAATGAGTACCATCTTTCGAGATCATCTGCGCAAGACTGTCGAATGCTACGTTGATGATATTGCTGTCAAAAGTCGTCAAAAGGAAGATCACATCCAAGACTTGAGAACTATCTTCAATCTCATGCGCCAACATCAACTCAAAATAAATCCCACCAAGTCATTCTTGGGTGTCTCTAGTGGCAAATTTCTCGGCTTCGTTATTACCTCTAAGGGTATACACGTAGATCCCGAGAAGATCAAAGCCATTCAAGAGATGCGTCCTCCACGCAACCTAAAAGAGCTACGAGGATTCCAAGGTCGACTTGCGTACATCAGGAGATTCATTTCGAATTTGTCTGGACACTGCAGACCATTCACTCAACTAATGAAGAAGGGTGTATCTTTCGTTTGGACCGAAGAATGTCAACGAGCATTTGACGACATCAAGCGGTATCTCATGAATCCACCAGTCTTGGTGTCACCGATCTCTGGCATACCACTCTTAATGTATGTCCGTGCTATGGATCATTTATTTGGTGCTTTACTTGCCCAAAAGAACAAAGAAGGCCACGAACAAGCTATCTATTATCTCAGTCGTACTATGATTGGTGCTGAACACCGTTATAGTCCGGTCGAAAAAGAATGCCTAGCTCTTATGTTTGCTGTTCAAAAGACGAGGCATTACATCATTGGCCAAACTATTCATGTTATATCCCGAGTTAATCCTCTTCGGGTACTCATGAAAAAACCCAGTACACTTAATTCTCGATTGGCTATATGGGCCATTCTGCTAGCCCAATATGACATGGTATATGTTCCTCAAAAGTCTGTCAAAGGTCAAGTCCTGGCGGATTTCTTAGCGGCTCATCCTGTTCCAGAGACGTCTAAACTCTATGATGAAATTCTGGACGAGACATTGGAATCAAATATGGTCTCCGAAGAATTTCCTACTTGGCGTCTATTCTTTGATGGTGCATCCAGGATTGGACCCAATGGTGCCATCGTCGTAGGAGTTGGAGTTGTCCTTGTTTCTCCAGACGGGTCAGTTATCCAAAGAGCCTACTCCCTAGATGAGCCTTGCTCCAACAACGTGGCAGAGTATAATGCTCTACTCATCGGCCTTCAGCTAGCCAAACAACTAGACGTTGAGTATCTGGAAGTCTATGGTGACTCCAAGCTGGTTGTTAACCAGGTTAAAGGAACATATGAAGTTCGCCATCAAGATCTAATGCCTTACTTTGAAGCGGCAATCAACTTGGCTACATCATTCAAAGCCTTCTTCATCGAATATGTCCGACGAGCTTGCAATACTGAAGTAGATGCTTTGGCTAATCTTGCAGCAGTCCTAGCCATCCCTATCAGAAGACAACAAGTGGTGGTCATCTCTAATCGAGAATTATTCTGCGTCAAAAATAATCGTAATATTGAGTTCAGTAATTTTACTGAAGTCAATGTTATCAATGAAGATTGGAGAACTCCCTTCATCGACTTCGTAGTTCATGACATACTCCCTGAAGATCCCAAAGAAGCTACGAGTATTCGTCGAAGGTCTCTACAATTTTATTACAATCAGACTACTAAGACTCTTTATCGGCGAACTTATGATGGATTACTCTTGCGCTGTCTTGCTGGTGATGAAGCAAAACAAGTACTGCGTGAAGCTCCCGACGGTGTCTGCGGAGCACATCAACCCGGTCCTATGCTACAGGATCTTATCCGACGCATGGGTTACTACTGGCCCTCTATGGTATCTGATGCCATCGATTATGCAAGAAAATGTCGAGCTTGTCAAATCCATGCAGATTTTATCCATCAACCTTCAGAATTTTTACATCCGACGGCTGCTTCATGGCCTTTTGAAGCTTGGGATATGGACATCATTGGTTCTATCAATCCTCCTTCTTCTAGAGGACATCGGTTCATACTAGCAATAACCGATTACTTCTCAAAATGGGCTGAAGCTATACCTCTGGCTGAAGTCAAGACCAGCAGTGTTATCAACTTCATCAAACACCATGTCATCTATCGATTTGGTGTACCTCGAAGAATCATCCACGACAACGGACCTCAGTTCATTAGTCAGAAGTTTACAAGATTCTGCGATGATCATCGGATTGACAATATTGCTTCTACGGCCTATAATCCTGCTGCTAACGGATTAGCTGAAGCTTTCAATAAAACCATTATCAAGCTCCTCAAGAAGTTTGTATCCACTAACAAACGAAATTGGAGTGAAAAGTTTGGTGAATGTCTTTGGGCCTATCGAACTACGGTCCGCAATCCCACAGGTTTTATACCTTTCTCTTTGGTGTATGGTTGTGAAGCAGTTCTTCCTCTGGAACTTCAAATTCCTTCTTTAAGGATTGCCATTGCTAATGAACTCACTACAGAGAATAACGATCTTCTCCGACTTCAAGAATTAGAAGCGCTTGATGAAAAACGGCTGTTGGCTCAACAGCATATTGAGTTATATCAAGCCCGTATATCGAAGACTTTCAACCGCAAAGTTAAAGTCAGAGCCTTTCAGCAAGGAGAACTTGTTCGAACAGTAAGACGTCCTATGACAATGACTCACTCGAGCAAAGGCAAGTTCGATGCAAAGTGGGAAGGACCTTATGTTGTCAGCAAAGTCTTTTCCAACGGAGCTTATCAACTTTCAGAGTTAGATGGTCGAGTTGCAATGATGCCTATCAATGGCAAATTCCTTAAGAAATACTATGTATAAATGTAACAGAGATTTTATGCAAATAAAATCAGACAGTTCATAAATAAAGTTTGATTTTTATTTCATCAACCATGATATTACATGATATCAAGGAAGGTCGCTATCGTCCTTCTCAACATTGAGACACGGACCACTGTCGTCCTTATCAAAGACGTAATCAGCAAAAGAGTCGATGACATCTTTGCTCGAACCTACTAGGAACTTGCAAGCAGCCAACCTCATGGTCTCTTCCTCTTCAGTCTTCCCTGGTTCAAGCAGAAAGTCCAGGATATCCCGCGGTGGTTTGGGTGCAGACAAACCTTCGCCTACTTCTGCCTGCTTTGGCTGGATTGGATCGGCAAGACGTTCTTCAGTGCCCGCTTCAACCTTTAGGGTAACTTCAGCCTTTTTGGATGCATCTTCGGACGACATCTTTATGTTGAAAAGTGGAAATGATCATTCCTCCCAGATTTCTGTTCTATTTATAGGCATAGATTCTCAAAATAACGAAATGACACATTCATCAGATGGTTCATCCGTTCATTCACATTCATCAGACGGTTCATCCGTTCATTCACATTTATCATCACCTGACGGTTCATCCGTTCATTCACATTCATCAGACGGTTCATCCGTTCATTATCATCATCTGATGGTTCGTCCATTCCTCAGACGGTTCATCCGTTCATTATCATCATCTGACGGTTCGTCCGTTCATCACTATCCGACAGTTCACCTGTTCATCCGACGGTTCATCTGTTCACACATCCACTCGACGGTTCACCCGTTTATTCAATTCATTTTGTCGGTACATCCGTTCATCCCGACGATTCATTTCGTTCATTTATTTCATTCACACCTTTTTGACGATTCATTCTCGTTCATTATCCATATCAGCAACTTATCGTCCTCGATTAAGTTGTCTATCTGAAATAATATTATTCAACAAATTATATTCTGCCACGTCCATATTACCTCTGAGCATATATAATGAATATAATTATTTTCTACAAAATCATCAAGAAATATATCATATCCTGTACCTTTGAATATATTTTTTTATCTCTATTATTTGTATCTGAACAAGATATGCAAGAAATAATAGAGCCACAACAAAATGTCTTTTATTGATCAAAATTTAAGACATTACATACATAGCATAAAGAAAGACAAAAAGATACAAGATATTCTTTCTACTGAGACGGAGGCATCATCAGATTAGCAATCTGTTGTTTCAAAATCTGCAACCGTTCTTCACGAGATGCCATCACTCTCCTCCTGGCCTCTTCCATCCCAGATTCTTCATTAAAAATGAGCATGGTTACCATTCGGCGAGTGATTTCCGTATCATGAGCTGCTACATACTCGTTTCTTTCCTGAGTTAGAGCATCAATTTGTTGGACTGCAGTCTGATGCTCTATAACTTCATTTTCCAGTTCCTCTTCGAGACGAGCAATCTCCACTCTCAGCTCGGCAATCCTTCTCTCTCTTCTCTCAGCAGTTGAGATCACCGATTCCAACTTGGAATTATATTCAGCAGATTTAGTATTATTGGCATCCAAGAGGTTCTGAAGATTCACTCTTTCAATTGCAGCTGCCTGAGCCATTTGTTCAAACTCTGCCTGCACTAAAGGTTCCACTTCCCCTTTGTTGAGATCTTTATATTCTTTATGGAGATTTCCAGCTCATTCAATATATGGTCAAGGAAAGTGGCATGAGCCTCATCACCTTGCTCCCGGATGGCCTTCACCAAGAAAGAGGTCGGACCTCTAACCATGTAAAAATCAGCGTCTTCTTTGTCCATCGTTCTATTAATCAGAGGTCCCAAGGACTCGAAGAAGCATTTGGTGAATGATTGGATGACAAGCTGATTATTCGCCAGAGCACCAAGAGTCGCAGCAACTCCTGTTGATGACGAAGCAACAGGACGCTCAATTTCTCGAACAGTAGGCTCCTTGAATAAGGGAACTAGAGTGGAGCTAGTTGCTCCTCCTGGTTGATCTTCTGCAAAATTAAATATTGTCATTCTGCCTGTTATTTGTTATTGTCAAAAAGAATCGAAAGTGAAAACAGTCTTACCTTGGTTCGATCCAGCAACAGTCCTATCATCTGCAGGAACAGATTTTAGCTGAGCAGAAGTAGCCTCAGACACTATGGCATGGCTACTTCCTGCTTCAGAGCCACAAGATAAATGGCGACTACTACTAGCAATTGTCATCGCCAGTACTATGTCCATACATATTAGAGGAGCGGAAGGAGATCCGGGTTCTGTATGAATAAAAGTAATGATGTTAGCTATCAAACTACTTATTAAAAGAAGATCGCTAATTTCATTACAATACCTTCGGGAGCAGCAACTGGAGTTTCCTCCAAATCCACCTCTTCATCAGCAATCTTCTCCGGAGATCTCGGCACCTCAGCCTTCTTTTCAGGAGTCAGAGTGTCTCGAGGAGATGTCTGGATCTCAACATTCTCTTCCGGATTTTGTGTCTCATCAGCAGCTTCTGATGAGGTGCTCTCCTCGTTTTTGCTGTCCTCGGGAGCCTCTTCACTAGCAGCATCAACGGCATGATCAGCTTCTTCTTGATAACCGAAGTCACATCCATATAAAGCTTCGATCATCAAACGATCTTCTTCTGCAAGGGTTGCTCCCGGTGTGGCAGGAAGATGAGTTTCGGCTGCTTTTGGCAATAGAGATTGCAAAGGTTCATGCTCTGTTTCTGTAATATTGTCTCTAGGCTTTATGGCCTCATCTCTCCGGTCGATCTCTTCTCTCTCCTCAATATCCTCCCTCTGTTCTGGACTAGGAGTTTTATGTCCAGCCTCGAAAACAGGAGTTGGAGATGGCATAGTGAGCCCAGCTACAGCGTTCGCTACTACCGAAGACAAAGTTTGTCTAGGAGGAGAGACTGTTAAATTTTTTCTGCGGACCAACCTTTTCTTTCTATGCAGAGGTCTCTCAGGACTCTCTACGTTTATTGCCTCGACTTGTTTTTGAACAGAGGTCGGTGTGGCAGCTTCTTCTTGCTGAATTATCTCGGCCAGCTGCCGAGATTGAGATCTGGTAGTAATCTTTTCTGAAGAATGATCCAAGATCAGTTTCTTCTTCGCAGCTGGGACAGAAGGCTCCTCTCTCCTTCTCTTCTTGGCCGGAGATTTAGCAACCTTCAAAGAAACACGCAGTGGCGCGTTAATCTCTTCAGGGAACATGACGTCCCTCGAAACTTCTAAGGGTGCATCCACTGGCTCGTGCACCTCATCATTACCTGGAAGTGACATGATGACTCCTTCCTTCTTCAATCTTGTTGCAGACGCGAAGCTATCCGCAAGATTGAAGTTCTCGGCAAAAGTGTTCGATGATGTATAAAACACCGAATACGTGAACAGCATACGAGGGCCATGATTACTATTCACCGGCATCGAGAACGTTACTTTCGTATCTCGAGCATTGTAAGAAGCCCAAGCTCGGGCTCCATCTATCAAGAAACCTTTTCCTTGTAGGCATGAGATAGCATTACCTACGTGGAATTGGTCATATCCAAACTACCGAGCAAACCGGCTGGGAAGATATGGCTCCAAGTAACATTCTTCTTCAAATCGATATACCAAGTGGGATGGTCGAATTGTCTTCAACCAATCAAAAGCTGTACGGCTCAAAGGTTGCATCTTTGAGTCAATCATGTTGGTCGACATCTATTCATATCCGGCAGGAGGAGGAGTGCAATAGAAGTTCCATCCTTTGCCGAGGTTCAAAGCATATCTGCAATCTCTTAAAGAAGTATATTTCTACTTACCGTGGGAGAATCTCCGCAAAAAGCTGCCACTGACTGGTCCCATATCGGGGTCCATCAAAGTAGGATGGTGTAGAAGTAACCACCCGAACAGATAAGTATACGACAATTCTAGCCGAGGAAACTCTTTCTCGCCCTTAGCTTTCAGCATCAATTCGACGTACAGGCGGAGACTGGCGTTCATTCTATAAGTCATCGCCGATAAGAGATCCATCTTGTAGCCGAAGACTAATCGAACGGTAGCAAAAAGAACACCGCGATGGAAGCGGTCTACGGCACTTGCTCCGGGAACGACGAATCGGCGGAGCCAAAATGTCAAAAAACCTGCCAGTTGGGCTTCTTTTGACATAAATCGATATCCCACTCTCATATAACTCTCGAGAATGTCTCCTTTCTTTAGAGGAGGACATTGATGATCGTCCTTGATCTTGACATCCAAGTCACCACTTCTCTCCATTAACTTCACCACCTCAGTGCTGCTCAGTGGTTTAAAGAAGTCGGGATAGCAGTTGTCATATTCCTTGGTTTTTTTCTTCAATATGGTTGAGGAACAGATAAGGCAACCATTTGGATGAATAGCAGGTACCAGATGTACCACTTTTGTAAAACGAAGAGCAAATTTTATAATGACACAGCAGTTCTTCGAAAACTTCTACCATGGCTGCGTTCTCTTTTCGAAGTTTGTCTAACTCATCATTAGTTGGAACAAATTCCTTATACGGGGCATCACCCATCGGCAGGTAAGAGATGTACTGCATCTCGTGAAGGGCAAACCCGATCTCTCCACAGGGAGTCATAAAAGTCCCTGTCCTGTAGTTGTATCTTTCTGTTAGAGCCAGAAATAGATGCGGATTGGGGGCGAAACTGTAAACAGTGGCATGCACTGCTTGATACAAGTTAATCTGCTGAAGTTTGTCTTCAAACTTAGTCAAAATCTAGTTTGCTATACAACTCCATCTCTTATAGTCTGGGTTCACCAGCCCAGTTAATCTGAGGTCTTGTTCTGGATACCTCCCTTCGACCTTCGCGAACTCATTTGCGAATATTGGAACTCTCACGGGCAATAACAAAGAAGAATTTTTCGGTGGAATACAACCGGGCTTTAAACCTCTGAGCAAGACACTGTATCGTTCCGAAGAACTGTAGAACATGTCTTTCTTGTTAGGCCCCTTCTTCACATAAATCTTTCCTGGACGGGCATCCTGAAAAGGTGTGAGATTCTATTCCATTTTCCTCGGATAGCTTGCATGAGCATATCGAGATAAGGGGAGACAGCAGGAGACATCTGGTATCGAGATTGTCTTGTCTTTCTGTTGGACAATCCGTTCTTCCATCCGTGGCCTCGGCTGAGAGCTCTTCTCAAAAGCTTCGCCAAACAGAAATAGGGGCTTCTTGTGAATGATGGCATCTGCCGACTCCAAAGGTTGCCCATTCATCAGACATAACAGGGTTTCATTATCTTGGGTTACCAAGATAGCTTGGCGGGAAGCTGGCAGATCATACTGTGGAAAGTGCACATGGGATAGGTCCTCTTTGAATTCCGATTCTGAAAGAGTTCCTACAAAGTTCTCATACCCCGGATCTTCTCTGGTATTAACTGCATCAAACAGAGAAAACAAAAATTTAGCAGAAGAAAAAATCAAGGATGCAACCATCAGACTGCGCAACCATCAGATTGCGCAACCATCAGACTGTGCAACCATCAGATTGCGCAACCATCAGATTGCACATCCATCAGTTTACGCCAGCATCAGATTGTGCTGGCAATCCTGCGCAAATCAGCAGATTGCGCTGACTTTTGCCAGCGCAGTTCAACCGATTGCGCAAGAAAGTATTCTTCATAAACATAAAGAATAACTAGTTCGTGCAACCAAGACCCTAAAAAGGGTGGCACAATATGATCGTATCTCTAAAAAGAGATAGATTCTGAAAATCAGTGAAGTCGAAAAAAACCCTAAAAAGGGTTTTTCGATTGGGTCATCTACCTTACAAAGCAGGATGTGCAGTCTCATGTCGAGAAGGACGTCGTGCAACCCTAGCCGAAGGCTCGGCGGAGGCCTTGCCCTTGGCAGCGGCGGAAGAACGCTTGGGAGCCATGGAGATTCGATGGAGAAGAAAGGAGGAATAAGCTCGAGACATCTCTCTTAAATCACAAAAGCAAAGTAAAGAATGAAATGAATATTGAAGAGAACTATTTATAGTTTTTTCAAAGAGTAACGGCTGCCTCAGACTGCGCCAAAAAAGTCAGATCGACTCATCCGATTGCGCAGACAGCTCATGCGCAACTTGATTTTAAAATTTAAAATTCAAAGTATTTCGAAACTTTGAATAAATTCAACTTTTGAAAACTTTGAAGGGGGTCTTGTAGGTCCTAAAAAATCAAGTTGTACCTATCAACAAAGTCAAAAAATCAAGAAATACAACTTTCAATGAACTACGCAGACATCAGATTGCGCATCATTCCAATTGTGCACACCAGACTGCGCACACTTTCAACTGCGCAGGCTGACGTAGCAATGTCATCATTATCTGACAAAATCAAATCTTTCTGATAGCTGACAGCACAAAGAACGAAGAGACTGTTCGTTTATAGCGCCGCACAGCGCTCGAGGACAGCTGTACATGCAGCGCAATCCAGTGCCTGTGCAATCTAGTGCCTGCGCAATCCATCTCTGTGTAATTTGAAGTCAGCGCAGTTCATATGGCACACTTCATCCTGACAATTGACAAAAGTACACGTGGCATTCATGCCATCAATTGCTTGTTATGTGGCAACCGTCTTCACACGATCATGCACATTTCAATTAAATGATGCCATGTGTCCAAGATAGTCAGCCCACGACCAGACAACTGCCTGCGCAGTCTGATGCTGCGCAATCCAGTTCCTGCGTAATCCAACTTGCGCCATTCAGAATAACTAAAAATTAGTTATTTCCAGAACTCTATAAATAGAGTTTCAAGTCTTCATTGAAGGGGATCAGACATAAAGTTCAGAAATACCAGAGAGTTCAGGAGTTCTTGCCCAAGTGCTGCTGCATTCTTCCGAGGCTTTTGCCTTCAAGTCAACTTCAGAGGCTATCGTCTTCAAAGTTCACATCGTCCAAGGGATAAAGCAATCGTCTTCTAGATTGGATTCCTACAGTTGTACTTTTCCAGAATTCTTGTAATCTTTACAAAGTTTGTATCAATAAAGTTTCATACTTTGTTTTTGCAAATATAACCGAGACCAAGATCTCGCATGATCGTTTTAGCCTCATAGTGATTTTTTGGAATTGTGTTTCCTTTTGGAAGTATGTCCTTCACAAAGTCAAGTAACATGTCAAAAGATTTGTTTGTCCTATTATTAATGTTCTTTAAATGGAGCATCTTCACAAGGCATGACAATTTAGAATACTTCTCACACCCCGGGTAAAGTGGACTATGTGCATCCCCCAATAACCTAATAAATTTATCCCCATCATCGGCTTTATGATTTGTCTCATGACTCATTGAACATCCTTCTTCCGCAAAATCATCTGTGAATGTGGCCAAGTACATTTCTCCTAAAATTTCTTGCATACTGTCAAATGATTCATGCACTTCTTTTGTAATGTTATCCACATCTTGATCCACTTCAACTTCTACCTCTGATACTTGTTCATAAGGCTCACTGTGGTGTTCCCATGTGGTATATGTTGGATTAATACCCTTCATATGCAAGTGTGTTTTCATGGTCCTAACTGGGATGTACCGACCATTACTGCAATCACGATATGGACACCGCATTCTACTTGCACTATCAACAGATGGCACAGCAAATTGAAGAAAATCCGCCACACCTTTTATATACGTGGGACAAAATTTGTCAATAAGTTGCATCCAACTCTTGTCCATATTATACTCTCCTATATCAAAAACAAGATGATTATGTTAACTTCAATTTTCGTAAATAACCAATTAAGAAACAAGTACTAATTTCACAAATGATGAAACACTAATTAGCAGGAAGAATGACATAAATAACTAAATATAGTATCTTACTTGCTGCTAGGATCACAAGATTAGTAGTATATCCTCTTCATCAACCACATGATTGAATTAAAAAATATGATGAGATTGTAAGCATTTTACATTCAGAAAAGTGAAATGGTTCTTTATATTTCAGAATATGTTAACATGGTTTTTATGTAATACTACCAGGATGAAAGAATGAAAGTGGCAACGGACCCTCCCTCATGAAAGGAAAATTCGTCAGATTTTAATTGCTTTTGGGAGGGATTACTGCCTTATCATCATATCTTGTAGATTTGACATAAGAGAAATGTTAAGTAATCTAAGACCTTGAAATGTGGGGAAATTGAAACAAGCATACACCAGAAAATACATTTCCAAAACAAGTATCCTTACTGCACAATGGGAGATAGTCACTTAAAATTGGCAAAATATAAACAAGTATCCTTACACCAGAAAATGCAAACCGAAGAAACTAAAATAATGTGACTTCGTGAAGGGCCGTTCTCTCTTATGAACTTAAAAAGGAGATTCTATAAATTAGTTTTAAACAACAAGAGGGAAATTGTCTATGAAAAAAAATGAGAAATGCGGTAAACTTCTATTGGACAATAAAAAGAACTTAAAAAGAACATCTCCAAAAAGTTGGTCCCATAAAAAGAACTTAAAAAAAAACTTCATTGACAATAAAAATAAAGATTAAAATCAAGTCCTAGTCCATGTCAGGTCCACATGGTAGAGAATTCAAAGATATGTAATACATTCTTATAAAATGATATAAGGTACACGCACAGCAAATGGACATGTAATAACTCACAACTTTTATGTCTACATATTAGAATATACATATTTTAACAAATAAAATAGAAAGTTCACAAAGAGAAACAAACAATAGGACAAAGTAGAAGTACTTTGTATGATTTTAATGACCCACATAACTTAGGTACTTGGCATTAAATTTAAATGTTGAATGATTCAGTCACTTGAAAACAGATCAAGCAAATGGACATGTAATAACTCACAATTTACAGTTGGACAAAACTAGTTTATACTAGGACCACGATTTTCTGATTATCTAATACATTATCAGTGTCGTATTCGACACGAACACGAGCAGGGCACACATACTGAAAACTGAATCAAGAAAATAAATACAAATTAGAAAGAAACATACCTGTGCAGAGCCAAATTTGAACTCGTAGACAAAGTCGCGTCCGTCGTATAGTTTAGTGAACTCAGTTGTATCAAATATGGGCACCCTCGTGTCTGATTTGAGCAAATCGAACTATAAATACACCTCTGTGGCATTTCATCAAGCACATAATGTGCAGATCAAAAGAGAAGAATTCAGAGCACATATTCAACAAACTCAAATTAAACATCTTCAGTAAACTCAAATTAAATAGATATAAGAATGTCTATGGATTTAACATCTTCAAAAAAATTAAATTAAATAGATTTGTGGGGGAGTCGAACCTTCAGTGAAGCAATTGGATTGGAATGGCGTCGATAGAGGGGTGTCGATGAAATAGCCACAAGCGTCGATGGAACGACCATGATTCTGTGTTGATGCCGTCGACAGACCGGAGATGCAGAACGAAGAGAGGGGTTTTCTATTGGGTGGTCATTCTCTATTGGGAACATAGGGATTGGAGGGAGGAGTTTTGACTGCAGGAAACGTCTTCTATAGGGAACGAAGAGAGGAAATAAAATTTGGTTTAAGTGGGAAAATTTTTGCGAACGGCTACTGAGTATAGGGTTTTGGTTTATGAGGGAAAAAATTTGGGAACGGCTGTTGAGTATAGGGTTTCAGTTTAACTTTGCATTTATGTTTTTCTTTGGAAATGCTAAATATTGGGGGGAACGGTTACTGAGTATAGGGTTTTGGCTTAAGAGGGAAAAAAATTGTTTGGCGGGCTACTAAGTTTTTATTTTCTTTTAGGAACAGAAGTCAAAGAGGTTTGTATGAAATTTTTTTTTAATTAAGTGGGGAAATTTTTATTTGCCTCCTAAACAGAACTATCTAAAATTGTTCAAATAAAACTCTTTTGAAATATTAAGCAACGCTATATTCCATTACCATAGATAACAAAAAATTTAGCAATAATTTAATTCGTTGCCAATCTTAATATTCAGAAAATATAGAAAATTTAGCAACGATGTTGTCGTTGCTTATTGATTTTCTATTATTTAGCAACGAAAATTAGCAATGACTAAAAATTTTGTGGCCAAAATTAATGTTTAGCAACGACAAGAATATGCGTTGCAGAAATGATTTATTAGTAACGAAAAATGTCACGTTGCTAAAAAATTTGTTGCCTTATGGGGTATTTCTTGTAGTGATATATGTACGTATATGTAGTTGATAAGGGTTTTAGGTATATGTATATACCCTATAGCTATAATATAGGGAATGTAGTAGATGTAGATATGTTTGAATCTAGATTTAAGGTATGGTTTTGATATCACTTGTCACTAGATCACTCAATAGTCTAACTTAGCAAAACCTTAGATTTAGGCTATTGACCAAGTTTGACTTTCTGACCTAGAAATGGCCTAACAGTATATAGATAACACTTTTAAATCTATTATTTACTCTAGAACACTCTGTAACCTGTAATTTTTATAATAGGACTCTGTGATTCCAATTCGGATATCGATATACATCCGTTGCTTAGGATATCATGCGAGTACATTCTCTGATTGTTTTTATTATGATAGTATCTATATTGTCTGCTCTAGACTACTTTACTTGATGCTGACATATTGTTAATACGGATTGGTACTATATGGATCTTGTCATACGATGTTATCCCCTTATCGGGTACATAGGGTATTTCATGTTCATGTACTTTATCATGTATATCATGTACTCCTTGTATTCATATTATTCATGTACTCTCATGTGCTCTCATATACTCTCATGTGCTCACATGTGTTTCATGTTCAAACTAACAATCATGTACGTACTATAACGTGATCGGATCCTTATGTATTGATTGGGGTAGGGGTAGTAGAAGTAGTTATGTGATTAAATCCTCTAGTGTACTCATGTATATGTCGATCATACCCTCACGTATAATGGAGTTACTGTAGAATACTCATGTACAACCTAAACCAATCACATTACTGTCTTGTGCTCTGGATCACTTATATTTATTATAGTTCATAGATTCTCTATTTTATTCATGTATTCAGGTTCCTTATTCATATTCCTGTATTTCTGTATTTCTATTACAATACGTCATGTATTTTATTCTATTGCTAGTTATATATTTTCTACCATGCAATAAAACTGCTTTCAGAATTATGTATTTCACTCTCATCCTGACTGGATATGTTGATAAAATTTTACAGATAACTTGGAGGATTTTTTTACCACTTATTACAGCGCAGACTTAGACGACAGTTGCGACCTGGATCATCAGAAGGATCCAGCTGGCCTAGAGGAGACACCAGTAGTGCCTAGATTAGACTGCTAGGACTTTTGTCTGGAATTTGTCTCCAATTATTTTTTGAGATGTTATATTATTTCTTATATACTTTGAGATACTCTGTTGACACTTAGAATTATCTCTATTGGTTATATTGTACTTTGACATTCTATCTAGTCTATAGCGTGTTGTTTTTCTTTCTTAGCTTTCGTGATTGAGTTGTATCTTCTGAGATTGTCCTCCTTATGGAGAGTATATACTTGACAGGTACTTTATATCATGTTTAGTTATTTTTTAGACATAAGACAATATTCTACTGCCAACACTGCAGCGTAGGCTGGACGTACCCACGATCTCGTACACTTTCACTAGGTGCGGGTCGTGACACATTTTTAGTGGTGGCCCATGTAGGTCGAGATTCGCATTGATACGATGTCGTGATAGTGCAATGACTTAGTTATACTACTGCGAGCCTGCGAGAGGATATAGAAAATAGGGTATTAGGATGAGAGGATACTCAATCACAATTAGGACTTTTTGAGAGATTTTTGGGACGACCATTGAGAATCTTGTTTTGAATTTCAATTCGAAATCCTTTCCTTTTGTCTATATTCACCCTTGATTCTTGTTATTGAATTTAATTTTTGATATTTTGTAGTTGATTTTGGTTTTCATATTGAGGTGAATATTATGAACTGGATTACGGTATCTTCTGATGACATATGTTGACGAGGATAACAAAAAAGGTAAAACGTCTGCTTTGGTAATGGAGCCTAGAGTTTATCACAACCATATTAGCCGGCATGGCGAAAACGTAGGGACCTGACTTCGGATGTACATATCTTAGTTATGAAAATTAGAATTTCTCGCAGCTATACTAGTCGGCACAGCGGGGATTCTAGATGACATGGTTATAGAAGTGCATACCTTAGTTATGGAATCTATCGTTATCTCAGCTATGCTTACTGACATGGCGAGGATTCTGAGTATCATAATTTTGGACAGACGCGTATGATTATCAGATTGTATCTTAAAATGGTTATTATTGTATCATTTCTATCATTTTACTTCTGTTATTATAGGATTCTGTTCCATCACCAATTAGCTTAGGAATCAAGAAACCTTCAGTTTCTTTAGTCCAATTCCTTGCAGAGTTTTATTTTATTAGAGTTCCTTGATAGTGTGATTGTTTAGAGACTTGCAATTAGGTCTATGTCTTTGAGCATCAGTGTTGATTGTTTAGAGTATGGTTTGTGAGCTTGTGAGTGGTTCCTGGCTGGGTAGGTAAGCGATAGGCATTAGTTAGAGATAACTCGTAATAAAATACCCTTGTAGCAATAGTTCTATGATAGGTGTCAGTATAGTTAGTATAGGTACCAAGAGTGGATGGAAGAGTAGAATATCAGTTGTCATTCCAAGAGTTAGTGCCTTAGAACATTAAGTACATATATTGTGTATAGCTAGAAAGCTAGTGTTCCTGTGCCTAGAGAGTAATAGTATCCATGGTATGTCAGGGATTAGTTGAGTAATGTACTAGTATCAGTAACCATCTTATGTGATAATATTAGATGGGTGTATCAGTTAGTATGGGTAAAGGAGTACTTAGAAGTAAGAGTACAAGTAATCCAGATAGTAGATGGGAGGGGCAATCTATATAGAAGTAAGTTTAGTAAGTATTGTATTTTTCTAGTTTGGGTATAGAAGTTGAATGTGTCAGGGAGTAGTATGATAGGTAAAGGGTACCAGGGAGATAACATGGCATCAAAATGGTTAGGAAGTGATTATATATGTATTTTGATAACTAATCATAGGTGAGAGCCCTAGAGTGAATAATATGTGTCAGAGTATGAGTTTGCACCAGGAGAGAAAGGGTACCCTAGTGGCAAGAGCCAGAATATTTGAAGTATTATAGAGGTTTTGGCACAAACATTTTAGTAAAGGAGAGACAAGAGTAACCTAGTATAAGAGTACATCCAAGTACCATATAGAGGAGTTAGTGCCTTATGCAGACAGTGTCAAGACTTGGGTAGACACCTTAGAGAGAGTATTTTAGATAGGTGGGGGTATCAATAGAGTGCATGATTGCGGGTGCCTACCTGTGCCTACTGTAAGAAGCTCGGGCATGTGTGGATCGACTGTAGGAAGAGAAAAGGGTTGTGCCTATTTTGCGAGTATGCTACACATATGATGCGAGACTGTCCTATGTTTGCCATTGATTGTAAAAGTACATAACAGTTTTATGGGAGGACTGGACTTTTACTTCACGTTACAAACTCGCTTGTACAAAGAAAGCCTAGGGACGAAAACCTAGGTACAGCAATCTAAGTACAATTGTTTATTTTTGATTCTGGGGGTGACGGTAGAGGCTCGGAAAAGCGACGGCAGCTCTGCCTTACTCCTTGGACGATCGGACGTAGCCTTGGCTCCTGTGACGAGATGCTTGGCATTGACGAAGAAATGCTCTTCCTGCTCTCCTCGTATTGCTCTTCTGGCTTCTCTCTCTCTGGATTGATCTCTGTGTATTTTCTCTTTGATTATTCGGGGGAAGCCTCTCTCTGTGTGTGCGTATCTCTTTTGCAAGGGAATGGCACTCTGCTATTTATAGAAATGGGGTGTGATCGTTAGGGGTGCAAATGATTGCTTCTTGGAGATGGCGGCGGCCTGTGGATTGGTCAATCTAGGCTATTAATCTTGAGCGTGAAGGATATGGGCCATTAATGAGGATTATGCCAAATTATGTCAGTAATTAATATTGATTGTAATAAATCCCCATCATGATGATTTGCTAATGTCCGTAAATCTAAATGAATCAATTTAATTCATTCCCTTGCCACGTGTCCCAAATTATTAGGATCTGACCCAAAATTTGATTATCTTTAGGACACGTGTCCTGTCATCATTGTTGAGCCGCATGAGGAGTGTTCATATTTGGGCCGCATGAAGGTCGTCATGACCGAGCCGCATGAAAGGTTTCATGACCGAGCCGCATGAATAGTCTCTATACTCGAATCGCATGAAGGTTGTCATGACCGAGCCGCATGAATATATTCATGACCGAGCCGTATGGGGGTCTTCATGGCCGAGCTGTATGAGAGTCTTCATGGCCGAGCCGCATGGGGGACCTTTATGGTTGAACCGCATAGATTTCTCTGTACTGGCCGTATGAACTCATCTAGTTTGGCCGCATAGACTTGCCTCAAAACTTGGTGAATAGTGCCACGTCTGCGAAGATATTCTCCAGTTCCCTAGGAAGATAGTGCTTTTGTGTCAGTCATCATGATTACTTTATGTCAGGGCTGTCATCTGTCAGGTCTGTCATCCGTCAGAGCATTAAATGCGTCCAGACGTTGGGCACAGCTGCTTTGAAGGCTACGTGGCCTCTCTCTGTGGGCCGTATGGAGTTTACTCGGGTTGCCTATGTATTTGAGTCGCATGGGACCCCTGAGCTGCATGGATCATTTTTCTCTTCTTTTTCATACTTCTATAAGACCCCCTTCAAAGTTTTCAATTTGCAAAATTGAAATACTTTGAATAAGAAGCATGGTTATTTGAGAGCCGTATGGATGTATTCTGTCCTAGCCGTATGGATTTGTCTAGCCGCATGATTACCTCAGCCGCATAACTCTCTGAATCGCATGGGCTGTTTGACCACACGAGCTTCTTGCCACGTCTTTCTGCCACGTGTGCAAATTTTTTGGGAATCTTCTATATTTAATGCTCTTGATTTGCTGTCAGATTTTAAGAGCCTCTTTTTGGGCCAGGATCCCAAGAGTCAGGCTATTATTCAGCCGTTTTGCCTCGATGATCGAAGAGTCGGTCATCATATTGCACACGGATCGAGGCGTTCCTTCCTTGTCTATAAATAGGAACACTTTCATTCTGGGGAATCTCCTTTGCTCTCTTCGATCTTTTGCTGTTCTAACTCCTTTATCTCCCAAGCATCTATGGCTCCTAAGAAGGTTGCTGTGTCGAAGGCTGCGAAGGGTAAGGCGGTCGCTTTTGCGGCGACTGCGGCGACGAACGTGGCCACTCCTCCGTCGGCCGCTGTTCACTCTGTTCATCTCGACGTTCATCCACCTATTGCTGGTAAGGGCGCTGCCATAGAACCCTAACTGCCATAGATCTGCTGCATAATTTATACACAAGCCGCATATACGAGGTTCGTCGATATGACCGCATAAGCACTTCGCCCCAGAGGGCCGCATGGGCTTGACATACTCGATCTGAACCGCATATATATTTTCGGTTTGGGCCGCATGAGCGTAGTTCACTTTTGAACCGCATAAGCTCATCTGCTTGTAGCCGTATCAGCTCATCTGAATCTGGATCGCATAAGCGTGTTTAACTTGAACCGCATGAGTCTGTCTGTTCAGGGCCGCATGAGTCCACGTGGACCTTGAACCGCATAGTCTCACCTGAATCCGAGCTACATCAGCGCCTAGGTTCGTCTGTTGAGTCCATGTGAACCTTGAACCGTATAGGTCCTTCTGAACCCAAACCGTAGAAGCTTCATAAGCTCATATGAACTTTGATTTGTATGGACTCGTCTGACTCGGAGCCGCATATGGCTATGATGAACAGAACCGTACAGACTCATCTGGTTCTGAGCTGCATGAGGCTGTAACGACCCGAGCTGCATAGGCTTAAATGATCTTTCAAATGCTTCTTGTTTTGACTATCTTCTAACCTTATTTCTTTTGTCTATCTTCAGTAAATCTGCCAGTAAATCCTGCAGGGGAACTCCTAGTTGGCTCGAATCAACTTGCCATGGATGTGCGACGGGACGATTTAGTTCGTCAAGTGTCAGAGCAGCTTCTTGTTAATGAACGTTTGAAGCGACTGAATGTTATCAGGGTTCAATCTTTCCAATTCCTTAGTGACATGATGAGCTCCGGGGAGCTAAATGGGAAGCATCTGAGGCCGGTCTTCCTCTTTGGGGATGTGTTGATCATAAAAAACTCCCGAGTGCTGGATATTTCCGAGAGTTGGGATTTTAATCTGGACGGGATGCCAATTCACATCCCCATTATGAAGCGTCATTTCCCTTTTGCGTGGTTCAACATGATCTTTTTGGACAGGCAGATGACAGACCCCCTCACTCCAACCAGACCGGGGATGTTCGTGAGTAACATCCGTTACAATAAAACTACTGGGTCAGTGCGCGCGATCAAGGATCCGGCCAGTCGATCTGTGATGGGGTTAGTTCTGGGTACCTTTATCAATACACCCGGTCCTAATTTCTCATTTTCTCAGGCTGATACTTTCCTGAGCCAGCTTGCTCGAAAAGGGTCCTATCCTGTTGGCAGATTGGCACTGCCGAGCTGGTTAAACCCCATTCCCTCATGGGCTAACCTGACCTCGTGGATTCTGCGGAAATATGAGGCATTTTTGCGAGAAGTCAATCTTTATGATGCTATCCGGGGTACCAGCCACGGGCTGTCCATTAATAAGCCGTTGTTCATGGCCCTTCTGGAGATGTATAACCATCGGACAGGAACTTTCTTCACACCTGTAGGGGAGTTGGGGCTAGCTCTCTATGAGATGTATACTGTCTCCAAGATTCCTTGGGGAGACGAGCCCTTTGAAGTGTACACTCTAACGAACGAGGAGTTCCAGGATCTAGATCGACGATTCCCAGGCTTCGTCGCTGTATACCAAGAACTGTTATATCACCATAGTACCTGTCACCAAACAGCTATCAAGAAATATGGTAGCTCGGAAGGGGACGCTCCCCATACTACCTCTTGGGTCTCCTATCTTTTTAAATTCAGTGCTGCCGGCCGAGTTATTTCCCGAGATCGTCAAACTCCTAGGGAAGTAGAAGGCTTGGTGTCGACTGCTAAGAGATCGAAGTCTAAGGATGACAAGTTTGGGAGCCAGATTGACTCCTTCAGCTATTTTTATTATGGTACTCGGCGGCTGTCAGAGAAGGCACTCTTGGCAGGTTTTTTAATGGTGTGGCTGCACAATTATGTGGTCTCAGGAGGGGCAGGCTCCATCGAGAGGATTAGCCGTCACTTTATTCTTTCTGCTGTAAAGTTGGCCTTTGGGGTCAGGCTGGCTCTCCTTCCCGCTATGGTGTGCAGCATCCATCATGGTCTTCGCGCCTTCTCGTCCAAGGTCATCGCTCGTGACATGGCGATGGACTTTGAACGTATAGAGCTGCCTTATCATTATCTGCTGGGGTAGCTGTTGTTGCATTATCGGTCTTTGATGAGGCCTGGGACGGGAGACGGCGTTACGGACGACGACGCTTTTCTTTTCAGGTATCACCATCAGCCTTGGGAATATAGTACTATGCCGGCGTGTCGGAGGATGCTGGCGAGGGTGGACGGATATAATTTCTTCGTGTCCGTTCCTCGTTTTACCGACCAGGAAGTGAGGAGTGTCCATGTTGATGGCATTGGATCTCCTCATTTCCTACCTGAGAAGATGCATTTCTGGTTGCGTAACATTCGCCCGGCGCATTTAGTTTATCGCAACCGCAACACTGTGTACCTGGAGCCCTACTTGCCCAGTAGGTTTGCCCGTCAATTTGGGTACAGTCAACTCTTCCTTGGGCGTCTCAGTTCCTGCCTGGGATTTGAGGGTAGCATCCTTGATGGTATTAGGGCATAGAGCTACTATGACACTTGTCATACTCGAACTAGTTTCTCAGTTCCTGCAGCAAATGTGCCAGGGGAAATCTTGCATATGGCGGCCTTATACCATGTTGTGGCGAGCCAGCCTCTTGTCGATTTTGACCCGAGGACTAGCTTCATCGTGGGCACTCGTTTGGCGGAGAGGGCTATGGTGTCGAAGGCAAAGAGGAAAGCGGTAAATAGGGTTCCCGAGCCCGATTCTGAGTCCTTTGACATCGTGGAGGGAAACAACGAGCGGGACGATGAGGACTCTCTCTTCTGGTGGTGAAGCAGCGGCGGATCAGCCGTCCATCATAGCAGATGAGATAATGACGGATCAGCCGTCGGTCGTATTAGATGAGGTGGTAGATCAGTTGCCATCTGTATCAGAGGTGGTGAGGGTAGAACCACCGCCTGCCATGTATGGTCCCTTGCATAAGCGAGACAGACGTGAGTCTACTGACGGAGGAGTGACCTTCTCCGTAAAGAAAGCTGCGATCAGACCTCGTAGGCTACTTATTACGGAGAGGGGTGAAAATGCTGACGATGTTCCGGAGGTAAGACTAAGTTGGAGCCATATCCTTGTTGTGGTTTTCTTTCTCTTGGGATATGACCTAATTATTCTTCTTTGTAGGTGTCTGACGAACCGGGCTCTCATGAACCGTCTGCTGCTCCTGAGGTTGATCCGGCCTTTGTTGCTTTCGTTAGTGGCATGTGTACCGCGGTCCTTTCTGCGGGGGCTCTCTCAGCGGCGGCTGAGGACTCCCAAGTTGCTGAGGCCCCGGCCCGGGGTGACGAAGGTTTCCTCGGGCCTATTTTCGAGATTGCTGGATTTCAGCAAGGTGACGCCGATCTCGTCGCATCCCCTGCCGAGGGTGCTAGGGCAGAGGAGCCTATTATATTCAACTCGGAGGCTGCTGGTGAAGAGCTGTGGTGGCTGTAGGCGAACCTCAGCCTCCACACTCTTCCGCTGGTAAGATAAGCCAAATACTGACTAGTGAGGGGGCTTATTTGCTCTACCAACATATCCTCTGGGTCAAATCGATTCATGGTTGTCTTGGCCCTACAGTTCCTGACCCTTTACTTCCCACAGTGGATGTTCTTGGGGAAGGTTTGGCCTGCTGCGATCTGGGGGAAATAAGCGTTTCCTCTCCTTCACCGACTCATGTTGAGGGGCCTCCCGCCAGCTCCGGACAGATAGGAGTGGAGCTTGTTCCGGGAGCGATGGTCTCCACCTCATCCTCTGCTGTTTATATGGCTTTGGAGATTGACTTCTCGACCTTGCCGAGCATTCAAGTTCTACGGGCTGCTGAAGAGGAGTTGGCCGCTATTCATGCGTCCTTCCGTACGGAGTTTATTTCCCTTGTGGCAGGAGCGGCAGATTCTGTTATGTCTTCTTCAGTGTTGCCAGCTACACTTCCATTGACGCCGGCTTCTTCGGAGGCTCTGGACGAGGCGTCGCAGGATGTGGTCGACAGCTTCTATCGTCATTTAAAGAGGGGCGTAGATGCTGCCGTAGAATGGGGGATCCCTTTTTCTCTGTCTCTGCGGTGTGCTCGGGGTCAGATTGAAACTTTAAAGGCTCTTCCTGGCGGGGTGGGGTTGGCTGCGCTCCTGGAGCCTAAATTGGCAGAGGCTGATCTGCTCGTAACCCAATTGCTGGCATTAAGACAGGCTGACTTGCCTGCTACGATTGAACAGGAGCGGGGCTTCCTTATTGCCGCTCGGGATAGGATAAAGTTTGCTCGAGACACTGCCGGGCCGGTTGTGAAGGGAGACCTTGACGAGCTTTCCGCTTCGTATGACAGGCTTGGTCGTCGAAGTCAAGCTTGTAGGGCTCGGGAAGAGACTGCTTCTCGTGGAATAGCTGACACAAAGGAGCGAATTCTCACACTTCAGAGGGAGTTGGCCTTCCTAGAGTCAGAGCTGAAGGCTTCTCGTACGGAACATGAGTCAATCGTTCGGGAGGCTGAGAAGGTTTCCTGATCTTCTGCTAACCTGGAGCGGGCTTTCAAGAAATTCGAGGACAACTGGCAAGCCCATGCTCATCTGGAGGACACGACGGTGCTAACCCAAGAGGCGGAGCGTCGAGCCAAACAGAGGTTTGAGCGGTCGGTTGTCTTGCTGACGGACCGTCTCACGACGTTATGTGCCCCGGAGCAGTGATCAGTGTTCTGTTTTCTTTCACTGGTTTTATTTTTGTCAAGGGATGTGATTCCAGATGATGTAGTACTTTGAATTTTGAATAAATGAGCATGTTTCAACTCATCTTCTCTTTCTTGTACTTGTGGTATTTGTGGAATTGGACTTGCTGGGGGATTATTTGTGGACCTGTTACCCTGGGCGTACCTTGGTTTTAGGTACGAGTAACAAGTTTCAGAGAGGAATACCTAGAACAACTTCGCGATAAGACAGCTATAGAAGTTTTTAGTATTCGGAAGAATGCCAGGGAGCAACTGGGCTCCCTGGCATGATAGGGATGGAATGGGCGTGTACTGGAGACCCAGTACAGCATCTGTGGTCGACTGAGGACATTTGTGGTCATCGGAAGATGTTTGTGGGCTTATTATCTTTGGGCGTACTCAGATCGTGGGTACAGATAATAAGTCGAGGGAGGACCATCATACTTACTCAGAGGGAGTGAGGACATGGCAAGTATGGATTCACGGAGGATATTTGTGGTCAACAGAGGACTTTTGTGGTCAACAGAAGACATTTGTGGTCAACAGAGGACATTTGTGGACCTATTATCCTTGTCGTACTCCGGTTGTGGGTACAGATAATAGGTTGAAAGGGAACCGACATACTTACTCAGAGGTAATGAGGACATGGCAAGTTTGAAGGTTTCTTCTACGGAGCCTTCCCACTCAGAGGTAATGAGGACATGGTAGGAGTGGGCTCAATGAAGAGGGGGTACATAAAATGACTCAGAGGTAATGAGGACATGGAAGTTCTATATGAGGGGGCGGTTTATTTTTGGTGGAAGTGAAACGACTCAGAGGTAATGAGGACATGGCCATTTTAGAAATTTGTGGATCACTTACCCTTTTTGTGCACTAGAAGTGCGGGTATTGGATCATGAGGGAGGATCTCTTACAGAAAGAAAGTTCAGAGGTATGATCATACATGACTTACTATCTGAAAGAGTGACTGGGATGTGAGTTCAGAGGTACCATCGGGTACATGACTCGATATTGCAAAAGTGTGAGTTCAGGGGTACCAGCAGGTACATGACTCGATAATCTGGAGAATGGTGAGTGTGAGTTCAACGGTACCAGCGGGTACGTGACTCAATGATCCAGGAAAATTGTAAGGGTGAGTTCAGCGGTGCTAGCGGGCACGTGACTCGAAAATCTGGAAAATTATGGATGTGAGTTCAGCGGTACCAGCGGGCACATGACACCATGATCTGGAGAATGTTTTTTTAGACATAGTATTTCTTCAGGAACTTGCCATTGATGGGCAACATGAGCAAATCCCCATTCTGTTTTGTGAGGCGGTAAGCTCCGTTGGAGAATACGGCCTCAATGATAAATGGGCCTTCCCATTTTGGCTGGAACTTGCCGGCGGTCTTGTGAGTCATGACCATCGGTCTCCGGACTGCCAGAACAAGATCGCCTACTTGGAATGTCCTGATTTTGACCTTCTTGTTGAAGGCTCCGGAGATGCGTGCTTGGTATAGTTCGATCCTTTGCTGAGATAGGAGGCGCTTTTCATCTAAGGCTTCCAACTCTTGTAGTCGGCGTCGGTAGTTATTATCCGTCGTCAATTGATAAGTGAGGGCGATACGGAGTGAGGGTATTTGAGTCTCTAATGGGAGAACTGCCTCACTCTCGTACACCAGAGAGAATGGTGTGTTCTCGGTAGCTGTTCGGACTGTAGTACGGTACGCCCATAAATATTCACCGAGCTTCTCATTCCAGTCGCATTTGTTGGAAGACACGAATTTCTTGAGTAGCTTGATTATGGTTTTATTGAATGCTTCTGCTAACCCATTGGCTGCTGGATTATAGGGTGTCGAAGCAATGTTCTGAATTCGGTGCTTGTCGCAGAACCGATAAAATGCATGGCTTGCGAACTGTGGCCCATTATCGTGAATGATCCTTCGGGGCAGTCCAAAGCAGTAGATGACATGATGCTTAAGGAAGCTGATCACGTTTGAAGTTTTTACTTCTGCCAATGGGATGGCTTCCGCCCATTTGGAGAAGTAATCAGTGATCGCGAGTATGAATCGGTGTCCTCTGGACGAAGGCGGGGTGATTGGGCCGACGATGTCCTTACCCCATGCTTCGAATGGCCAGGAGGCCACAGTCGAATGTAGGAATTCAGATGGCTGGTGGATGAAGTCGGTGTGGATTTGGCAGGCATTGCACTTTCATGCATAATCTATTGCGTCTTCAACCATCGTGGGCCAGTAATAGCCCATTCGGCGAAGGCGGTCTTGCAGTTTCGGGCCAGGTTGATGGGCTCCGCAGATACCATCATGGGCCTCGCGTACGACTTCCTTGGCTTCTGTATTTGATAGACACCAAAGCAACAACCCATCATAGGATCGGCGATACAGCATTTTCGTCTCCGTATCATAGAAAAAATTGAGAGAACGTCTTCTGAAAGAAGTAGCTTCTTTCGGATTCTCTGGCAGGATGTCGTATACTATGAAGTCGATAAACGGCTGTCTCCAGTCTGGTACTTCGTCGACTGAAAGGGCGGAGTAGCTTTCCATGCATCGAACGTTATCCTTAGGACAGACCAGTTTACGGCCTATTATGTCGACCTGATGACGAGCGTAATTTAGCACAGCTAGGGAAGCGGCCAAACCAGCTAGGGCATCAGCCTCAATGTTCTGGAGTCTAGGAACATGTTCTATGAAGAATCCTCCCTGAGACGAGATGATGTCGATTGCTATTTGATGATACGGGATCATGTCTTCGTGGCGGACCTCGTACGACCCCCGAATCTGATTGACGATTAACTGCGAGTCGTCGTATGCTTCAAGATACTCTACCCCCAGTTCCTTTGCAAGCCGAAGGCCAATGACAAAGGCATTGTACTCGGCCACATTATTTGAACTGGGCTCTGTGAGTGAGTAGGCCCGATTTATCACCAAGCCGGAGGAAGAAATTGTAACACCCAGTTTTCCAGAAGAGGGTAATTTTGAAATTTTGTAATTATAATTATTATTTAATGGTATTTATTTCATATTATGATTTTTAGTGATTTTTAATTTATTTTTAAACTATTTAAATTCATGACTTATGATTTATGGCATTTTGCTAGTGAACAGTAGAGACTCCTAGAGCCGAGCCATGTGATTAGGGTATTTAGACATTATGGGGTTATTTGATTTATTAGAATTTATTTGAATTTATGGGAATTTTTAGGAATTATTTTGGAATTGTTTAGATTAGGTTGACTTTGACTAGTCTTGACCCTTGTAGACAAACCTAGGAACTAACCCTAGTTAGTTGGACTTGGTTAGGCTAAGTGACTCTAGTCTAACCTAGCATGACTTAAGTTAGTGGGTTTAGATTCATTAAAAATTGACTTAAGGAATTAGGAATTAAATGGGTTGAGAAATGACTTGTGGTTTCACAAGTCATTTTGTAACTTAACCTAATAGGACTAGCTAACCTAGTTCAAACCCTAACCTAGCCCATGATGGCCGGCCACCCTATCTTCATTGGGTTTCCCCCACTATAAAACCCCTTCTAAATTCTAGGGCTAGCCTCCTTTCCCTAGGAAAATTATTTCAAGAAGAAAGAGGTGAGTTCCTATCTTTAGAAATTCATTATAAATCCATTTTTGGTCCTTTTTCCCCCAAATTAGTTGCATTAGATCCTAATATCATTGTTCTTGTTGTTGGTAATGATTGTTTGCAGGAAGGAAACAATTTGTGAGATTTTGGTGGTTTGAGGAAATCTTTCCATTTGGGGCTTTTTCACCCATAGTTCAAGAATAGGTAATCTCTCCATTTCTTCATAGATTTTCATTTTGGCTTCATCATTAGGGAGCCTTAGGAGTCCCCTAAGCATCTGGATAGGATTCGTGTCGGGTGTCCTGGGTTTCGTGTCCATTCTGGACACGTATCAGAACCCTAGTACTAGTGTTTGTCGAAATGCCTCAAAGGGCATCTCGACCTCCTTTATGTGATGTTTTTAAATAGGAAAATTAGTTTTGCTGTTGCTTATGCATTTTTGATCTTCTGTGGTGATTATTGTGTCACTGTGTGTCGGATTTGTTGCTTGGACACGCGCCGCACACGCTCGCGCGCGTGCTACAGGGATCCCCTGCTAATCGGGCTCTGTATCGGACACCACACGCAACCTGGACACGTGAAATATGACACACATCTTGGGGCAGTGTCTGACATGCCACGTGTCAAGTTTTAGGTGACCACGCGGCGTGTCGAGGGAGTAATCAGTGTCGTACGGATTCTTTACTGTGTAGTACATACAGGGAATTGGGTTCTGATACGCTATCGTGGACACGCCTGTGCGACTCGACACAGGGATTCAGGGTGTTGGACACGTAGCCTGACACCTGGCGAACACGTGGGTGAGTGCACGAGTTGCGATGTGTCCTGTGTCGAGTGTACGACACGCGTGCACTCGTGCACGAGACTGCACTCAATTTCTGTGTCCGTGTTGTGCTCGTTTTGGTTTTCTGTAATTTGGACACGTAGTGTCACACTATGGTAGACACGAATTGGATCCTAGGACACGTGCACATGTGTGTGTACCATTACCAACCATTAGGAGTTTATTTTAGTTTGATTTATTCATCAGATTTTCCAAATCCCCCAATTCCTGATACATGCCATTCACAGTTTTTCTCTCAGTTTACAATTTGGGTTTTTGCAATCATTTAACCTAGTTTAAATGCTGATTATAGTTGGTTTAAGTCCCTGATATGGACCTCCTACTTGTAATCTATCTATGGTTCAATTTGTGGGTCTTTTGGTTGTGTTTTGATATATGAAATGAGGTTTTAAGTCTGAATAGTCATGAAACAAACCTGAGAACACTTGATTATCATATTGAAATCCTATTTGTCTAATTCCAGTTTTAAGCTAATTTTGGAGATTGATTGCCATGTTTAATTCATGTTAGTTCACTAATACATTAATCTGAGAATGTGTGTGTGGGTTTATATAATAGTTATGTTAAGTTGTGTTTTAAGTTCAAGTTACTTTTGAACTGAATCTCAAGTCTGAGATTTCCCATGCATTGTTAACTGAGTTTTCATTCAAATAAAACCTGAGATCATCGCACAGTAGACACACACGTTCCATTTCCTTACAGAATTCTGAGATGGTATGAGGAATCCAAATTTTGATTTTGTGTGGAGCTATTCTAGAAGCCTGAGAATGGGTTCCTAGATTGATTCCTAAGTCTTCATTAAACCTGAGTTTTACTCTTAATAAACTGGAAATTGGGATGAGTTGTGTGTTGCTGATTAACTGATTAATGCAATGTGGGGTTCCTGTACAGGTAAGCTCAGTCTTCGAAATATATTCATCCCATTTTAATCAGTTGTGCATACTTTCCCATTCAGTCGAGCCTATACCAAGGGTCAGCCTATTCTTCACATATTGTTAAGTCCCTTACATTCTTGTTCAATCCCTATGTCCAGTCATCCTTGGTTCAGTCCTTGGTTACATGTTATTCTTGGACTGTATCAGTACCTATATGATCCTACCTTTGTTGCTACCTTCCTCACTCACTGTCCTGTAATTCAGGACACCATTAGACCCCCCACAGGTTCTATTATGCCCTTGTTCAAATTCATGATGTGTTATGAGTAACCTATGTTAGGATAAGGATACTTTGTGATGTTGGTTCTTGATTTGGGGCTGTGTTGGTGTGTGTGGGGTTCAAAATTTGTGATGCAAGTCTAGGCTGTTAAACAGGATTTTTGGGGATTGTTTAGACTGACTTTGTGAACTAAATTATAGGATTCTTCAATGTATAAACCTGGGTGTTATTGTAGACATGAACCTGAGTTTATGTGAATATGTTAATATGTTGATTTCCCTTTTCTTTCTTTAAACTGAACTGAATTGTTAGGTATATGAAATCTGAGTTTGTTTGATGTATTGATATCTTTCCCCCTATCTGAACATGGACACATGGAGTCCCCTACATTGCACACACATACACCCTCAACTATGTGACCCTCTAGTCCTACACACTAATCACAGTTAACTCCTTCACACACATTGGCACACATGCCTATGCACTCTAGCTATACACACACAAGCCCACATGCCTCATGCCTCACACACCCATACACATACACACATGAACACCCACACCCTAACACCATTGCCATGTTCACCCCCTCACTTCACTCATGACACACACACACACACACACACACACACATTAGCATATATCTATGTGACACCCTCATGTATCTCACACACACAGTTTTGCCATTCACTATCTTCCCTACACTCTCAAGCCTAACATATCACACACATGCCATAGCTAACACACACCCACATGTGAGTGCCCCCTCTATATACAAATGTGTATATTTATATGAATTACCATATAGGGTGTTTTGTATACACATAGCCTATAGGAAATTCTAAGTTGTTTTGTATAGCACATTAATGTGTGATTTTCCTTAGCCTTTATGGCATGATATCCTATTAGCCTATCTAACTAGTTTAATGTGTGATTTTCTATATTAGAGTTTATAGTCATATTGTACTTGTGTATTATTTTAGATTTGGAACTGAATGTGGTATTGCCTATTGGCCTATGGCCTAGTCTATTGGCCTATGGCTTATGGTTGTGTTTGTTTAGCTAGTGAGTCTAGTTTAGACTTGTTTAGTCTTATTAGACCTAAAATGGACTAGTTAGACTAGTATAGACGAGTTTGACTTAGTTTAACCATAGTTGACCTAGTTTGACTTCTAGGATTGACCAGAGTTGACCAAGAGTTGACTTTGGCCTAGAATTGACCTAGATTCATGTAGAATGCATATTAGGACTTCATTATATCATTTTAGACTTATTGTGACTTGTGCTGTTCTGATTAGGAGCCAGACACCTCTCCTCGGACAGTACATTTACTTCAGACATTCTGATACGAGGCGAGTACATTCTCTGATCATTTCATATCCTGTTTAGAACTATTTCCTGCAGTAGATTACTTTACTTGTACTGTCACGTTGGTCACACGAATTAGTACTATACGGATCCCTTCTTGAGATGTTATCCTTAGAGAGCATCGGGTACTACATGTTCTGTGCGTTTCACTTACATATCGTATCACTATGCTTTACAGGTTCTTCGATCACTTGTGACATATACTCTTATGATCACAGAGTCTCCTAGAATCTCTTATCCCATTCACTGGGTATCCTAGAATCTCCTAGAATCCCCATTTTTGGGACTTCCATGTACCACCCTTCGGGTGCTTTGCGTGGAATCATAACATAACTTGGTTGGATCCTTGTGTACCGATTGGGGGTACGGGGGAGTAGAAGTAGACATGTGAATAATACCCAAGTAGTATCTTATCAGAATCTCTTCCATAGTGTCTTATCAGAATCTCCTATGCCATTTACATGTCTATGTTGTACTCTGACTCACTAGTCACATGATAGTTCTCTATGTATAGTAGATATTTCTATTACAGCTTTCTCTCTCTGTTTACATACTGCACTTCTTTCAGTACCTGTATCTTACTTTACTACATGATTATATGTCACTCCTCGATCCTGGAATACGTATTTTAATACGTAAACCGATAATTTGTATTTACCTCGTATTTATACTATATTTATTATGCAGTATTTCTTCATGCATTTCCCAAAAATATTCGACAAAATATTATTTCCTAATTTATTTTTTTGCATTTGGGCCTACAGTTTTGGCTCATTTGGGTAACCTATTCTTGGTTCACCAATGGTTCATCTTGAACCCTTTGGTTCATCATGAACCCATGGGTCCAAGATCTATATATATAACTCATCTCATTCTCTCTCCTCTCATTTTTACTTCATCTCATTTACTTCCTCCACCAACCAAGGCAAGTACCAACTTGCTCAAGAGATGGATCAATATTTTTGTCAATGATTTCTTACAAAACTATTTGCCAAAACATGTTCTTCTCCTCAATCTATACTAGTTTAGAACTTGGAAATTTCCATTTTGAAGCCTTGAGTTTTGTAGATCTAGGTTTTAATCATTTTCAGATTTTGCATGGTTTGATCTACTTTAGTTGGATTTTATGGGTTTTTGATGCTTCTATGTGGAAGAGCATTCAGTTTCACCCAAGTTGGAACTTTGGAAATCTGGATTTGGAGTTCGGATGGCCAAGTTATGATGCTTTGAAGTTTAGGTTCAGCCATGGTGTTCTTGCTGTTTGGAGAAGACAGTGAACAGTGTGCCCCTGTTTGAGCACGCTTCCTATTGGAAGCGTGTCTCTCATTGAGTCTGCGTGACTTTTCACGCAGCTCTCTCCTTGAGTCTGCGTGACTTTTCACGCAGCTCTCTCCTTGAGTCTGCGTGACTTTTCACGCAGCTCTCTCCTTGAGCTTGAGTGACTTTTCACGTAGCTCTCTCCTTGAGTCTGCGTGACTTTTCACGCAGCTCTCTCCTTGAGCTTGCATGACTTTTCACGCAGCTCTCTCCTTGAGTCTGCGTGACTTTTCACGCACGCTGCCTTGAGTGAGCCTACGTGACTTTTCACGCACGCTGCCTTGAGTGAGCCTGAGTGAGCCTGCGTGACTTTCACCCCTTGAGCGTGCGTGCTTTTGTGTGTACGGTTTTGATATTTTATCAGATATTATATGACCATTTTATATCCTTACGCCTTTTGTCCCGAGCATGATATGAGCACTAATGTGACCCCGGTGAACAAAGTGTTCCTACCTGATACATGTACCTGAATATCCCAGTTCTTGTTCATGCTCGACAAATGACTCGTAACTCCACGTGGCGTATTTGCTATGATGCATTACACTAAGGAGGGTAGAACATGTTGACATACTGATTGACATGGATCCTCTTTGGGGTACTCGTACTAAAGTACGACTTAGGAGGATAATCATGCAGGCCACAGCATGTGAGTCCAAGATTTCGCCTAGGGTTAAATTAGGCAACTAAACATACTAGATGCATGGGGAGGGCAAAATCCCGAGATCGTGTTACACCAGCCGCCTTGAGATATTGTCTTGACGCGCCGGCTGGTCTTCACGGATACTGTGTCATCTGCAACGAGTGGATGACTGTATCCGATTAATTCCTGCTATATATTATATGTTTTGGCAAGGTGGCCTTGCGAGGGACCTGTGCTCAATAACACCTGTCTACGCGAACCCCTGGGTGGGCTAGCCTTGCTGGAAAGATACGATCTGAGGATTTTCTAATAACATGACGCGAGGATAACCTCGTCCCACTAGAAACTCGTAGACTTGATTGGCCGTGAAAACGACTTGCTTGTATCCTATTACCTTCCGTGAATAACTGAGGGAAGCGGACTGTCATGGTACGTGATCCAACCCATGTTCTTGTTTGATTGTTGGGTTGGTTATCGTACTATGATAGGCTGTGGACCGAAGTTATGAACGGAAGACATATTCTGGTTGTGAAGTGCTACTTCTGTGAATGACTGAGGAACATGGTCTATCATGGTGCATGATCCAACCCATGTTCTTGTTTGATTGTTGGGTTGGTTATTGTGCTGCGATAGGCTATCGACCGAAGTCACGATCAGGAGGTTTTATTGTTTATACCTTTTAACTTATGTGAATGTTATAGAGTACGACACGTCCCGACTCCATGCGGCACCTTTTGTCCTTGTTTGGTTGTAAGGGTGCCATATGGGTTCGAAGATGTTGCGCTACCCTATAATAGTAGCATAAGTATTACTATTATCAATCATTCTATTAACTGGGTTTTTAATCTTAACTCTTATGCCCCTTTGGCGGTACTTGCTATTCGGGGCTGACCCCGCTGGTTTTGTTTGGCCAGATCTCGTAGCAGAGCCAGAGGACACGATCTTCCTCCCTGACATCCATGGTGCATACTAGGAGCATGGCGGTTCGGGGACTCGAGTGGGTTTCTTCTCCACCACTCCTGCTTATACTTTTGCGGCATTTAGCCACCGGCACCTGTTAGCCGGATTATTTGATATTTTGTGTCAGTACATCATTGTAATTAAACAGACTGCAGCTGTGTATAATTTTGTACTCCTGACTCTCTGAGATAGCTAAATTATAAAGCTAGTCTCTCATGACCATTTTGATGAAGCGTCGGGGATGCCTTACTGCTTTATCTTTAATGCTCATTTAATTGCTGATGTGGTTTGAGTGATTGAGACATAGAACTCTGTGGGACCATAGGAGACTTGATTGTAGCATGTACCCCCTAGTCTCTCGACAGCCACGATCGCCGTATGACGTTACGTACCTCATATGGAGTAGCTGGCCTAGTCCGTCTCCGTATTTCGGTACTGGGGCGTGACAAGGTTTTATTGGTGGCCCATGCAGGTCTGTTTTTCAGACTTGTGGGGTATTGCGAATTATTAGGAGTCTCAATCAAAACTTGTTTCCCTTGAAATTTCGTTTCGAATTCTCTGTCCTTGCCTTGATCTCTAACCTGACTTGCATCCTCGAAATCTTCCTCGTTCGGACTTGATAATCTTATATTCTTCTCTATAGGGGTTCTTCATTCTCAGTAGCGGGTGAGGCCCATGAGGAAGAGCAGCAAGAGCATGGCTCGACTGGGCAGCAACAGGGGAGAGAACCTTCTCCAGTACAGGCACGAGCAGAAATGGAACCAGAGGCAGTGCAGCCGCAGGTTATTGAAACTCCTACAGCTCCAGCAGCGACGGCAGTACCAGACGCCGTAGCACTCCTGGAGATCATCCGGGGATTTCTTGTCACTAACCAACAGCAACAAACTCGGCAGCAGGAGCAGAACGTGTTGCTGAACCAAGGGATTCAGTTAGCTCTTGAGAGGAGTGTCGGGGCTGACTCGGGAGCATCAGGAAGGTTTCGTCGCTTGAACCCGAGGTATTTTGATGGCACGAAGGATGCCATCACTGCTGATGCATGGATTCAAGACATTGAAGCCATTCTTGTGGCAGCCAAGGTTCCAGATGATGAGAAGGTTGATCAGGTCAAACTGGTACTTCAGGATCTTGCCCGCGACTGGTGGGCATCAGAAGAAGTTGGTATAAGACGCCCTGTTGGTTGGACCACCTTCAGTGAAAGATTCAAGGCCAAGTATTTTGGCGTAGTAGCTCGATATGAGCTCCAGCAGAAGTTTATCAGTCTCAAGCAAGCAGGCAAGACCGTAGATGGGTATGCAGCAGAGTTCTGCAGATTGTGCCGTTTCGCACCAGCAATGGTGGCAACGGAGCCAGAGAAAGCTATGAGGTTCCAGCCGGGACTTCATTTGGAACTATTACAGCTTGTGGAAGGACACGACTACCAGACGTTCGACGCTGTTTTGACGGTCGCTCGGAGGCACGAGCTTACCCAGCAGAGGTTGGCATCGAGGACAGAAGGTCAGAAGAGATCTCATTCCCAGGTTGGAGGAGGAGCAATACAGCGAACATCGGCACCAGCACCCGGTGTACGTATTCATGATGCAGGAGCGCCGCGGAGGACGGCCGTGTCAACTAATACAGCGCCAGTTCGGCATCGACAGCCGAGGAACCAACAACAGCGTCAGGGAGCACCCCAGGGCTGTACATTCTGTGGGAAGGCATGGCACACGAGGGAGGTGTGCCGGTCAGCGAATGGCTTATGCTTGAGGTATGGTAGTTCAGACCACCGTATCTCCACTTGTCCTGTGATGCAGAGGCCAGGAGGGCCAGCTCAGCAGTTTCCAGCGTTGCCAGCTCCGGTGGCAACCCCGAGTGGAGGGCCAGTATTAGCAGTAAGGCCCCTAGCCCAGCGTCTACCAACGCAGGCACAGATGTTCCGCCAGGCACAGGAAGCCGAAGGCCCTCAGAGGCAGCAACAGCATGGTCGAGGAAGGCCGCAACAAGGGGCTCCGCGGGGCCAGGCTCTCACATTGACCTTGGGAGAGGCTCTAGCGTCTAGCAACGTGGTGGCAGGTAAAATTCTCGTCACCTCATTTCCCGCTGTAGCATTATTTGATTCAGGCGCTACTCACTCATTCATCTCTGCACAATATGCTACACGGATTGGATTAGAGTTTGAGGCATTGCCGGAGAGGATGGATATACTTACCGGCAATGGGCTCGTAGAAGTTAGCAGAGTGCGCTTTTCATGTCCGGTGGAGGTGTGTGGGCATTTACTGCCCGCATTATTGATTGAATTCCCTATGGGGAATTTTGATGTCGTTCTTGGCATGGACTGGTTGAGAGACAGTCATACGACAATTGATTGTAGAGGAGGTAGGGTCATATTCAGCGTTCCTGGGATGGAGCAGTTCATCTTTACTCGAACCTTGAAGAATCAGGCCGGAGGCGTCATCTCAGCAGCAGTGTCAGAGCCAGGACAGATTTCGAGAGTGGTCGAAGATTTTTTTGACGTCTTCCCTGATGAGCTCCCAGGGATACCCCAAGTCAGAGAGGTAGAATTTAGCATTGAGTTGAACCCTGGAACGAGGCCTATTGCAGACAGAGTTTACAGAATGTCGCCGTCAGAACAGGATAAGTTGTATCAGCATGAAGAAGAGTTGAAGTCTAAGGGATTCATCCGAGACAGTAAATCGCCCTGGGCCGTGCCAGTGATTCTAGTTCCCAAGAAGGATGGGTCGATGAGGATGTGCATCGACTACCGCAAGCTGAATGCAGTAACAGTGAAGAATAAGTACCCACTACCAAGGATTGATGACCTGTTTGACCAGTTGAGCAAGGCCAGTGTCTTTTCCAAGATCGATCTTCGGTTAGGATACTATCAAGTAAGAGTCAGGGAGCAAGACATACCGAAGACAGCATTCAGATCTAGATATGGGCATTATGAGTTTTTAGTAATGCCCTTTGGACTAACCAACGCCCCTTCAGTATTCATGGATTTAATGAACCGCATCTTTCTGTCGTACTTGGATAGATTTGTGGTGGTGTTCATAGATGACATTCTTGTCTATTCCAGCAGTGAAGATGAGCATGAGAAACATCTTAGGACTGTCTTACAGACATTGAGGGAGCATCAACTTTATGCGAAGCTCGACAAGTGTAAATTCTGGTTAGATCACATTTCGTTCCTGAGGCATGTAATTTCTGGGGCAGGAGTGTCAGTGGATCCGAAGAAGATTGAGGCCGTAGAGCATTGGCCAGTCCCGAGAACGGTTGCAGAAGTGCAAAGTTTCTTAGGATTAGCTGGTTACTACAGAAGGTTCGTGGCGAACTTTGCCAAGATCTCTGCGCCCTTAACGCGTTTGACGCACAAGGACGTAGAGTTTGTTTGGTCAGCTAGCTGTCAGGCATCATTTGAAGAATTGAAGAAGAGATTGATCTCAGCCCCGATCTTGACGCTTCTAGTAGGAGCGGGAGGCTTTACAGTATATTGTGACACATCAGGGAAGGGTCTTGGATGTGTATTGATGCAGCACGGAAAGGTGATATCATATGCATCTCGGCAGCTTCGAGACCATGAGAAGAATTACCCGACTCACGATTTAGAGTTAGCAGCTGTGGTGTTTTCATTCAAGTTGTGGAGGCATTATTTATACGGGGATCGGATAGAGATCTATACTGATCATAAGAGTTTGAAATATGTATTCACGCAGCGAGATTTGAACATGAGGCAAAGAAGATGGCTAGAACTGCTGAAGGATTTTGATTTAGATCTTCAGTATCATCCAGGCAAGGCGAATATAGTTGCAGATGCACTGAGTAGGAGAGACAGTGCCTTTATCTTGACCTCGCAGAAGCATATTTTAGATGACCTTCAGAGTATGGGAATCGAAGCAGTTTTGCCAAGGGATATAGAAAGAATGACCAGTATGCAGATTCAGTCAACCTTAGTAGAGAGGATAAGGACGGCACAAGCAGGAGATCTACAGATTCAGAAGTTGCGGTCGGAGTGTGAATCAGGCCGTAGAAAGGAGTTAGTGATTCATGAAGATGGTACGCTCAGGTTTGGAAACAGACTCTGTGTACCGAGTGGAGACCTTCGGCAAGAAGTTATGTCCGAAGCTCATAGTTCTATTTACTCCATTTATCCAGGAGGAACGAAGATGTATCGAGATATCAGGCAGTACTTTTGGTGGAATGGCATGAAAAGAGAGATAGAGAGATTTGTATCCAAGTGTCTGGTATGTCAGCAGGTGAAAGCCGAGCAGCAGAGACCAGCAGGGTTGCTACAGCCGCTTCCTATCCCAGAATGGAAATGGGAGCACATCACGATGGATTTTGTGACCGGTTTACCTAGATTCCTGACTGGTAAGAATGCAGTCTGGGTAATAGTAGATCGACTCACGAAGGTCGCTCATTTTCTTCCCTTCCGAGTTGGACAGACTACGGAGCAGTTAGCAGAAATGTACATAAAGCAGATAGTAAGGCAGCACGGTGTTCCGGTTAGTATAGTATCAGATCGAGATACGCGGTTTACTTCTCATTTTTGGCGGAGCTTACACCAAAGTTTGGGAACCAAGTTAAGATTCAGTACTGCTTATCATCCACAAACTGACGGGCAATCAGAAAGAACCATTCAGACGTTAAAAGATATGCTACGGGCGTGTACCTTGGATTTTGGCGGATCTTGGGAGGATCACCTTCATTTAGTGGAGTTCTCCTATAACAACAGCTATCAGGCTAGCATTCAGATGGCCCCGTTCGAAGCATTGTACGAAAGGAAGTGCAGGCCCCCTTTGGCATGGGACGACGTCGGAGAACGAAAGTTGTTGGGACCAGAGATGATCACGCAGACTGTGGAGATAGTTAAGTTGGTCAGAGAGCGCCTTCGAGTTGCGCAGGACCGACATCGTCATTGGGCAGATCAGCATCGTAGGCATCTAGAGTTCAGAGTTGGCGACCAAGTGTTTCTGCGGATTTCGTCTACTCGGGGTATCATCAGATTTGGAACCCGAGGAAAGCTTAGTCCAAGATACGTTGGTCCTTTTAAGATTCTCGCTCGGGTAGGTGATGTGGCTTATCGACTTGCCCTTCCGCCTTCGTTAACTGGCATGCATGATGTGTTTCATGTGTTCCAATTACGTGGGTATGTCCCGGATCCGAGTCATGTCCTCGATTATTCTGAGTTAGTCGTTGGTACCGACCTAACTTACGAGGAACAACCCGTATCTATTTTGGACCGGCGAGAGAAGGTACTCAAGAATCGGACGATAAGCCTTGTCCGTGTTTCTTGGAACCATCACTCTTCGGAAGAGTCAACCTGGGAGCGCGAGGACGAGATAAGATCTCGGTATCCGCATTTGTTTGACTAATAAGGTATATTTTTGTACCTTATTGACACGATTCCATGCTTATCTGTACCTGCTTATTTTGTACTTTGTGATGTATGATAATAACTGCTATGATAGTTAACTTGTATATGATTGTGCCTTGCTTGTCCTGATTTCACTATCCTGTCTTGGCTGGAATTTCGAGGACGGAATTTTTCTAAGAAGGGTAGAGATGTCACTCCCCGATCCTGGAATACGTATTTTAATGCGTAAACCAATAATTTGTATTTACCTCGTATTTATACTATATTTATTATGCAGTATTTCTTCAGGCATTTCCCAAAAATATTCGACAAAATATTATTTTCTAATTTATTTTTCTGCATTTGGGCCTACAGTTTTGGCTCATTTGGGTAACCTATTCTTGGTTCACCATGGGTCCAAGATCTATATATATAACTCATCTCATTCTCTCTCCTCTCATTTTTACTTCATCTCATTTACTTCCTCCACCAACCAAGGCAAGTACCAACTTGCTCAAGAGATGGATCAATATTTTTGTCAATGATTTCTTACAAAACTATTTGCCAAAACATGTTCTTCTCCTCAATCTATACGAGTTTAGAACTTAGAAATTTCCATTTTGAAGCCTTGAGTTTTGTAGATCTAGGTTTTAATCATTTTCGGATTTTGCATGGTTTGATCTACTTTAGTTGGATTTTATGGGTTTTTGATGCTTCCATGTAGAAGAGCATTCAGTTTCACCCAAGTTGGAACTTTGGAAATCTGGATTTGGAGTTCGGATGGCCAAGTTATGATGCTTTGAAGTTTGGGTTCAGCCATGGTGTTCATGATGTTTGGAGAAGACAGTGAACAGTGTGCTCCTGTTTGAGCACGCTTCCTGTTGGAAGCGTGTCTCTCCTTGAGTCTGCGTGACTTTTCACGCAGCTCTCTCCTTGAGTCTGCGTGACTTTTCACGCAGCTCTCTCCTTGAGTCTGCGTGACTTTTCACGCAGCTCTCTCCTTGAGCTTGAGTGACTTTTCACGCAGCTCTCTCCTTGAGTCTACGTGACTTTTCACGCAGCTCTCTCCTTGAGCTTGCGTGACTTTTCACGCAGCTCTCTCCTTGAGTCTGCGTAACTTTTCACGCACGCTGCCTTGAGTGAGCCTGCGTGACTTTTCACGCACGCTGCCTTGAGTGAGCCTGCGTGACTTTTCACGCACGCTGCCTTGAGTGAGCCTGAGTGAGCCTGCGTGACTTTCACCCCTTGAGCATGCGTGCTTTTGTGTGTACGGTTTTGATATTTTATCAGATATTATATGACCATTTTATATCCTTACGTCTTTTGTCTCGAGCATGATATGAGCACTAATGTGACCCCGGTGAACAAAGTGTTCCTACCTGATACATGTACCTGAATGTCCCAGTTCTTGTTCATTCTCGACAAATGACTCGTAACTCCACGTGGCGTATTTGTTATGATGCATTACACTAAGGAGGGTAGAACATGTTAACATACTGATTGACATGGATCCTCTTTGGGGTACTCGTACTAAAGTACGACTTAGGAGGATAATCATGCAGGCCACAGCATGTGAGTCCAAGATTTCGCCTAGGGTTAAATTAGGCAACTAAACATACTAGATGCATGGGGAGGGCAAAATCCCGAGATCGTGTTACACCAGCCGCCTTGAAATATTGTTTTGACGTGCCGGCTGGTCTTCACGGATACTGTGTCATCTGCAACGAGTGGATGACTGTATCCGATTAATTTCTGCTATATATTATATGTTTTGGCAAGGTGGCCTTGCGAGGGACCTGTGCTCAATAACACCTGTCTACGCGAACCCCTGGGTGGGCTAGCCTTGCTGGAAAGATATGATCTGAGGATTTTCTAATAATATGACGCGAGGATAACCTCGTTCCACTAGAAACTCGTAGACTTGATTGGCCGTGAAAACGACTTGCTTGTATCCTATTACCTTCCGTGAATAACTGAGGGAAGCAGACTGTCATGGTACGTGATCCAACCCATGTTCTTGTTTGATTGTTGGGTTGGTTATCGTACTATGATAGGCTGTGGACCGAAGTTATGAACGAAAGACATATTCTGGTTATGAGGTGCTACTTCTGTGAATGACTGAGGAACATGGTCTATCATGGTGCATGATCCAACCCATGTTCTTGTTTGATTGTTGGGTTGGTTATTGTGCTGCGATAGGCTATCGACCGAAGTCACGATCAGGAGGTTTTATTGTTTATACCTTTTAACTTATGTGAATGTTATAGAGTACGACACGTCCCGACTCCATGCGGCACCTTTTGTCCTTGTTTGGTTGTAAGGGTGCCATATGGGTTCGAAGATGTTGCGCTACCCTATAATAGTAGCATAAGTATTACTATTATCAATCATTCTATTAACTGGGTTTTTAATCTTAACTCTTGTGCCCCTTTGGCGGTACTTGCTATTCGGGGCTGACCCCGCTGGTTTTGTTTGGCCAGATCTCGTAGCAGAGCCAGAGGACACGATCTTCCTCCCTGACATCCATGGTGCATACTAGGAGCATGACGGTTCGGGGACTCGAGTGGGTTTCTTCTCCACCACTCCTGCTTATACTTTTGCGGCGTTTAGCCACCGGCACCTGTTAGCCGGATTACTTGATATTTTGTGTCAGTACATCATTGTAATTAAACAGACTGCAGCTGTGTATAATTTTGTACTCCTGACTCTCTGAGATAGCTAAATTATAAAGCTAGTCTCTCATGACCATTTTGATGAAGCGTCGGGGACGCCTTACTGCTTTATCTTTAATGTTCATTTAATTGCTGATGTGGTTTGAGTGATTGAGACATAAAACTCTGTGGGACTATAGGAGACTTGATTGTAGCATGTACCCCCTAGTCTCTCGATAGCCACGATCGCCGTATGACGTTACGTACCTCATATGGAGTAGCTGGCCTAGTCCGTCTCCGTATTTCGGTACTGGGACGTGACATTATATCTTCTAACCTGCTATGAACTGTTGAGATGTACTGTACTCGCTCCTGTCCTGACTGGACCTGTTGAAAATATTACAGAGGACGAGGAGGAGGCCTGGGAGGATGCCTTCCATGGGACAGCTCTAGCTGAGGACATCACCCCACTGCCTAGACTAGTTTAGTTAGGCCTTATCTTATTTTCTTGTTGTCTTGAGACTGTTTAGCTAGATTTTACTTCTGTTCAGAGATGTTGAGTTGTATATATTCTTTTTTATTTAGTAGCTAAGATATGTACTCTGGATATTTGCTAGGATATTATCTTAGACTTTTCTATCTTCAGTATTTCCTTGAGTTCTATATCATATCGTGTTTTTTTCCTCCTTAGTTGTGATTGAGTTCATTTACTGCTTAGTATTATATTGCTAGATGTATGTTGACCTAGGACAGCGTTCTACCGTCGACACTGCGGCGTAGGCTGGGCGTTGTTACGTTCTCGTACCCTCACAGTGGGTGCGGGTCGTGACAGAAATCAGCACCACCCCAACTCCAGCGACGATGTTGCCTTTGGGTCCAGTTCTCGAAGCGCCGTCGAAGAACATTCGCCAGATGGCATCATGGGAGACCGCATTTGAACTGGTGACCTCGTCCGGTATCTCTTCATATACCCTAGTTGTCTCTGAACCTGGATGGACTGCTAGAAAGTCTACTAGAGCCTGTCCTTTAATAGCCTTTTGCGGGACGAAGATCATGTGGTATGGTGATAGTAATATCGCCCAGGTGGCAAGGCGAGAGCTGAGTGCCCCAGGTTTGGTCATGAGGACCCTGAGGGGGTTGATCCGCAATATCACGTGGATGGTTTGTCCCGTGACGTAGTGCCGCATCTTCTGGATGGCGAACACGAGAGCAAGACATTCCTTCTCTACAGCCGTGTATCGGTATTCTGGCCCAATCATCTTTCGACTGAGGTAGTATATAGCTTGTTCGTGGCCCGCGTCATTGTTCTATGCCAATAGAGGACCAAGAGAATGTTCTATAGCTCGCACATAGAGCAGGAATGGCTTTCCAGCAACAGGAGCTACCAGGACTGGGGGGTTTGACAAATATTCTTTGATGCTGTCGAAAGCGTGCTGGCATTCCTCATCCCATATGAAAGAGACTCCCTTCTTCATGAGATGGATGAATGGTTGACATCGTCCGGAGAGATTAGAGATGAACCTCCTGATGTAAGCTAGCCTGCCTTGGAGGCCTCGGAGTTCGCGGAGATTTTTCGGGGGACCCATCTCTATGATTGCCTTTGTTTTCTTGGGGTTGATGTGAATGCCCTGAGAAGTGATGACGAAACCCAGGAATTTTTCGCTGGAGACACCCAAGAATGATTTCGTAGGGTTCATCTTTAAGTTGTGTGCTCGCATGAGGTCGAACACTGTCCTGAGATCTTGCAGATGATCTTCCTTCGAACGGCTTTTGACGGCAATGTCGTCGACGTAGCACTCCACTGTCTTGCGTAAGTGGTCTCTAAAGATGACGCTCATAGCTCTCTGGTAAGTGGCACCAGCATTTCTTAAACTGAAAGGCATAACGGTGTAGCAATATGTACCAATCGATGTTCGGAATGATGTGTGCTTCTCGTCGTCGGGAACATCTTGATCTGGTTGTACTCTGAGAACCCATCCATGAAGGACATACGTTCGAAGCCGCAGGTGTTGTCGATCATAATATCTGTGATAGGGAGAGGGAATTCATCTTTAGGGCATGCCTCATTCAGGTTCCGAAAGTCGATGCATATTCGGATCTTCCCGTTCTTCTTGAGAACTGTTACTATGTTGGCTACTCAGTCTGGATGCTGCTCTTCGCAAATGAAGCCGCTGGCTATCAATTTGTTGACCTCGGCTTCGATAGCATTCATGACATCGGAGCGAAATCGTCGTTGTTGTTGCTTGATAGGTTTTGCATCCAGATGAGTATTGAGTTTGTGGAGTGCGATCTCAGGGTCCAATCCTAGCATATCTTCATAGCTCCAGGCGAACACATCGATATACTCCTTGACGAGTTGGAGCAGCGACTCTCGCTCTTCATCTGTCAGACTCTGGCTGATGAAGATTGGTTTTGGGGAGGCTTTATCACCCAGATTAACTTGTATGACCTCATCTTCAGTGGGAGGTTCTCTTTGCTCGAAACACTTCTCCCATTGTTCATCTAGCTGTTGTTTCCATGGTTCTAGCTCAAGAAGTTCGGGGATGTCTTCGTCTTCTTCATAAGCGTCGGCGAATGCCATGTTGACTGACAAGACTTGTCTGAATACATCTCCGATGCTGGTATCAGAGTTAGAAGTTGGTGACCCGGTCGAATGTGAATGCCAGTCATATTCTTCATCTGAACTTTCAGGGGTCGTCGTGGGTGTTATATATCCTAATCCACATCGAGTCTTGCTATAGTAGTCCCGTGGTTTGCCAGCCGGGACCGGTGGCTTCAAAGGTAATCGCCGTCCAGTACCGTAGTTCAAGCCCGGCATCGTTTCCAGATCATACCCCTGTTTCTGCATGAGATATTTAGATCGGGGGCTATAAAGATATAGAGGTAGTCTTCCGGCATCCGATCCAAGGTCGACTTCTTCTATGGTGAAGGGATACGGATCGTCCTTCCGGCCGAAGATGATTGGATGGTCCTCTCCTTCGATTATTCGGTAAGCGTCTTCTGCTGGAGTGAGCTGGATTGTGGTGTAGACATTTGTCACCTGTGTGTGTAGATGAGTGCCTATACCGTGTTCCATAGCATACATTGTACAAAGCTTATTAAGCTCGAGGTAGTTCAAAGATAGCCCTTTTTTGATGAAGTAAGGTATCTTTTCTAGGGGGATTATATCATATGCGGAGGGAACATTAGTGTGGGCAGCCACATACTTGGCTAGCTTCGGTTCCTCTTCGGCTATCCCTTGTGTGAATGAAGACTGAGAGGACGACCTGGGGAGTTTGGTCGTCAGCGGTTCAGTTGATGGAGCTGAGCGTGGAGTTGTTGGCAGACTAGCGACCCCCAGTTTGGTACTCGATGTGGGGCGAGGAGTGGCTGGTTCGCTAGAAGTGTCAGACCTTGCATCGGAGTGACGACCCTTCTTGGAAAGGCGTATCGTCAGTGGCTTGTCGGAGGGATTGAGCTTCTCCGTTTGGGGCTGACCGACTCTCGGCAGTCTGATTGTTAGTGGCCCCGTTGTGGATCTTGGCACTTGGCCAGACCTTGGCAGCCGGATTGTCATCTGCTCTTCTTCTGCCGAGAGGCTGATTGCGTCCTTACGCAGAGTGACGATAAGGGGTGCGGACCTGCCCGGTTTACGAGCTTGGAGGTGGATCGTCAGAGGCTCCTCTGATCCTGTGGCTGTCTCGGTACTAGCTTGTACATCTCCTTCACCAAAATGCTTCTTCGATTTTTCATACAGGCAGGAGTCTGAGTAGTAAGATTCGACTCCTTTGAAGGGATCGATATCAGCGAATTCCGTCCTCACGAAGCCGTGTTTGTCAACATATTTGAAGCACTGGTGCAGCGTGGAAGGCACGATCATATAATCGTGTATCCACGGATGCCCCAAGAGGATGTTGTAAGAATTGTCTGCATCTATGACGTAGCAGGTGACTTCGGATTGGAGGTCGCCAATTTGACACTTCAGACGAATCTTCCCAATAGGGTAGCTCCTGCACGAATTGAAACCGCTGATGGCGGTGCTTGTAGGCGTCAGGCGATGCATTGGGATGCGGAGATGATGTAGCAGACCCTTCGGGATAATGCTTATGGAAGAGCCAGGATCAATGCGCATCCGATCCACCTTTACGTCACCGATGTATCCAGTGTAGTATAGTGGGCGATCGTGCAGATTAGTTTTGATGAGCATATCTTGCGGAGTGAAGACGATGTTTGGCATTGCGCCAGTGCAGGCACTATCCTGGAGATCCACAGGCGAGTCCTCCCCAGTGAGGTTGGATTAGCCAGATAGGCATCGACATTTTGGAGAGCTTCACTCAGTGCAATACGAACGTCCTTGGAGAGCCTTAGGAGTTCGTACAGTGACAACTTGGCTGGTGTGTTAGCCAATTGCGCTAAGATGTCAAAGTTGTAGGGCTTTTCCAGCCCCTGAGGTGCTTCCCTTCGGAGCGGTTTGTCGAATCGAGTCTCCCTCGGCCTAGGCTTGTCGGTCGTCGAAGGCTGAGCCGGTCCCGGAGCATCAGTTGTAGTGGGTTGATAATTTTTAGCTGGATTGTCAACCACAGGTTAGGATTGCGCCCCAGACCGCGTGACGACGGCTGTAGCTTCCTCGATGTCTGTCGAGATTATGTGGCAGGTCCTGACTTTTCTACTTTTCTTCTTGTAGGTGGGAGATGGTGTGGGCCGAGTCACTTCTGATACCAAGTCTGGATGGATCCACATGACCTCCCTTCGTGATGTGGTAAGAGGTACAAGACCGACTGCCTGGTCTCGGGGAGGTGGAAGGTTAGTGACCTCCATCTTCGCTCTGGGAATGGGCACCACTCCGTCTTGCATTTTCGTCGGTAGAAAGCTGCCAAATTGTATCGACACCATATTGGCTGCCATCGTTACCTCTTCGAAATCGATAGCCAGAGCATTCGAATCGATGAGGTTTTGGATGTACCATTTTAGCTGGTAGCAGACGTGTGTAGCATGGTGGACGTAGCGATGATAATGGCAGTACTTTGGGTTCTCCATCTCTGCCGGCCGTGGTTCTAGTCTTGGTGGAGGAAGCTGAATTCTGTCCCCTTGTATGAGCATGTCCAAGATGGGCTTGACGTGACCGTCTTCGAAGGAGTAAGTGATTTACGGCCATTGTTTGTCTGCCGACTTTGGCTCAGGTTTCTGTGCTGTGTCGGCCACCATAGCCTGCTTGCCCCTGCCGTCCCGATTGTTGGAGGGATTACCCCCATTGTCATTATTGGTGTTAGGACGCTTGTCCTTGTTCTCTCCGTCCGAGATGTGCAATCCCAGCTGGCGAGCCTTCTTCAATCGTTCTTCGGCGCTTGTGGCGCTGATGATGAACATCTTCCAGTCCTTGAATTAACTTTCGCCCATCCAGAGACTGATTGTTGGGAGGAGTCTCTTTTGGCAAATTTCAATCAAAGAGGAATCTGGATTTCCAGAGGGCAACTTCATGGCGGTTTGGCGGAACCGCTCGATGTAGTTCCGTGTCAGCTCTTTCTCCCCTTGGACGACGTCCATGAGGGTGGACATGGTGATGTCCTGCCCTACTTCATAGAATCTCTCCAAGAACATGCGCTTGAAGCCAGCGAAGGAGTGGATGCAGTTGTCCGGCAGATTGCGATACCAGTCGAAGGCGACTCCTTCCAATGCCCCGATGAATAATCGTGTGAGAATGGCATCGTCATGGGGCAGATGGTCGGTAGTGACCTCAAAGTAAGTGATGTACCGACTTGCTGAGGTCTTGCCATCATAAGGATTGATATTGAACGGCTTATATCTCGATGGGAATAGAACATCCCTCCATGCAGCAGGGTATGGTTGCCGTATTCTGAGGTCTTGCGAGTTTTCTCGAGCGTAGAACATGGCTCAGAGCTCCTGGACCTCTCTTCTCGCTTCGCGTGCTTCGTCCACGACGATGGGAGCCGTTGTTTCAGGAGGATTATTGTCCAGGTTCGGTGCCGCTGAGTTCGAGTCCGCATTGACCGCGGGACCTGCGCTTGTTTGGCCAGGCGTTCCTCCTTGCAGAGTTGGAAGGGCCGCTTTAATCTCGTCTACAGACTTGACCAAAGCAAGCAATATGGCTTCGAGACTGTCGATGCGTTGGCGATCACTGGAACCACCTTGATTGCTGTCTGTCATGAATACCGTCTTCACATGAGGAGAGATAGACGGAACGGTGGAGGAAGCGCCCTCCGAATCGTACCCCTGTAGTGAGAAGTCATCGGGGTATGTAGGTATGTTCCCTTCTGATTCAGACTCGGAAGGAACAGTACCCCCAGTCCTCGAGTTTGCCTCGTCTTGGGAGTTGTGGACGTCCTCGGGGACGTTGAGGTTCGCTACCTCCGATGGAAGAGTTGTCTCTCCCGGCTCGTCTTCTTGGAACATCAGGTTGCTGTGGAGGCTCGGAGGGGTGCTACCCCCAGCCCCAACAACCCCCTGCATTATGGACGACGAATTCCCAACTGTAGCCCATTTCGTCTTAGAGCGAGTACCTTGGAAAACTCCGGTTGTGGGCACCCGCTTAGACGACAGTCTTTTAGTCGCAGTGGTTGAGATCTTCGGGCTGGGAACATTCGTCTTCTTCCCTCTTCCATCAGCGGGGACTTTCCGAGCAGAGTTGCAGGAGACGACGGGTATTGCCTCGTCTTCTGATGATGGCTGTTGCAGTCTTTGAAAGACAGACTGTCGGTCTTCTCGCATCGTCGTGCTATTGCAGCAGCAGTTGACGATGACTTGGGTGCAGTGACGTCCGTGGGAGGACTCTTTGCACCCCGATGCATCTTCTCTTTCCTTGCGTTTGTGGAGGATGGCCTCACGCAAGTCAGATGGGTCTGGACCGACCATGTTTGCTCCCGAGATTTTGGGAGACTTTTGTGAACCTCTCTGTCCGTTTGCCGCCGGGGGCTGGACTCGAGTGGTTCTGTACAACTTGCCATCCGAGGCCCGCGTAATAATCAGCGGGACACCCCGATAGTCAGAGGTTGGGGCAGCTGACTGGGCTTGGTGGGCCCGCGCTGCCCTAGACTTCTTTCTTTTAGCACTTGCGGGTGCGTAATAGGAAGAGTCCAAGTTGAATTCCACAGAGTCTGTCTTATCATCCAGAGAACCATCAAGGTCAGGACCGTATGAGAGACGATCGAAGACTGATCGAGAGAAGCGTAGAACAGACGCTATGCCGCTAGGATTGGAAACCGTGCAGGCTGTCTGCATGCGGCTGTCTTTAGCCGTCGGATGAGTTGTTCTTGTGCGACTAGGAGTCACGACTGTGCAGGCTGGCCGCATGTGGCTGGCAATTGTGGCCGCATGGGTTTTCTGCAAACGATTGACTTCAGTAACCGCATAAGTTTTATCCATGCGGTTGGCAACTGTAGCCGCATAAGCTATGCGGCTGACAGATGTGGTCGTATGAGTTTTCTTCATACGGCTGGCGGAGGTAGCCGCATGAGTTTTCTCCATGCGGCTAGCACCCTTATGCGTCTCGGATCGCATCGAGTTCCTCTTTGCCCCTGTAAGTCCAGCATCATAGTATTTTCTTTTGCCGGATTTGGGGACAACAGAGTTGTCTACGGTCTGAAGTGGGGCCGCAGGAGAGTCTTCCCCGCCGTCTTGAGCAACAGAGGGTATCTCTGCAAGTGCTTCAGTAGGAGCGAATGATCGGGGTCTCCACTCCTTGCGGGCCTTCTTCGTGTGGGCTCGCTTCTGGAACGGGCCAGCGCTCTTGTCGGAGAGCATCTCTTCAAACGCCTGTTGGTCGAACCGGGCGACCATCATCTGTTGAGTGGAGCCAAGTTTGGCTGCATCCGATTGCGTCACCAACTCCTCAGCCGTGGAGAAGTTTTTCCACAGCAGAGTCGCCATCGTGTTTGCCATTGATTGTAAAATACAGAACAGTTTTATGGGAGGACTGGACTTTTACTTCACGTTACAAACTCGCTTGTACAAAGAAAGCCTAGGGACGAAAACCTAGGTACAGCAATCTAAGTACAATTATTTATTTTTGATTCTGGGGGGTGACGATAGAGGCTCGGGAAAGCGACGGCAGCTCTGCCTTACTCCTTGGACGATCGAACGTAGCCTTGGCTCCTGTGACGAGATGCTTGGCGTTGACGAAGAAATGCTCTTCCTGCTCTCCTCGTATTGCTCTTCTGGCTTCTCTCTCTCTGGATTGATCTCTGTGTATTTTCTCTCTGATTATTCGGGGGAAGCCTCTCTCTTTGTGTGCGTATCTCTTTTGCAAGGGAATGGCACTCTGCTATTTATAGGAATGGGGTGTGATCATTAGGGTTACAAATGATTGCTTCTTGGAGATGGCGGTGGCCTGTGGATTGGTCAATCTAGGCCATTAATCTTGAGCGTGAAGGATCTGGGCCATTAATGAGGATTATGCCAAATCATGTCTGTAATTAATGTTGATTGCAATAAATCCCCATCATGATGATTTGCTGATGTCCGTAAATCTAAATGAATCAATTTAATTCATTCTCTTGCCACGTGTCCCAAATTATTGGGATCTGACCCAAAATTTGATTATCTTTAGGACACGTGCCCTGTCATCATTGTTGAGCCGCATGAGGAGTGTTCATATTTGGGCTGCAGGAAGGTCGTCATGACCGAGCCGCATGAAAGGTTTCATGACCGAGCCGCATGAATAGCCTCTATACTCGAACCACATGAAGGTTGTCATGACCGAGCCGCATGAATATGTTCATGACCGAGCCGCATGGGGGTCTTCATGGCCGAGCTGTATGAGAGTCTTCATGGCCGAGCCGCATGGGGGACCTTCATGGTTGAACCGCATAGATTTCTCTGTACTAGCCGCATGAACTCGTCTAGTCTGGCCGCAATGACTTGCCTCGAAACTTGGTAAATAGTGCCACGTCTGCGAAGATATTCTCTAGTTCCCTAGGAAGATAGTGCTTTTGTGTCAGTCATCATGATTACTTTATGTCAGGGCTGTCATCTGTCAGGTCTGTCATCCGTCAGAGCATTAAATGCGTCCAGACGTTGGGCACAGCTGCTTTGAAGGCCACGTGGCCTCTCTCTGTGGGCCGCATGGAGTTTACTCGGGTTGCCTATGTATTTGAGCCGCATGGGACCCCTGAGCCGCATGGATCATTTTCCTCTTCTCTTTCATGCTTCTACATCCTAGTGCACCTATCCTAGCCAAAGCCCCGACTCAAGGAGGGTGTTCGAGTCACTAGACCCGGTTGGAGGTGAGTAATTAACCTAGATTTCGGTATGTCTTTTTGAGATAAGTTGATGGTGCATGAATGCATTGTAGCCTTATATGTATGATTTAGCCTAGTACTAATTAAACAAATTGATAATTAGGTCTAAAAGTGGGAAGACCAACGCTATAGGAGGTAGATTAGCATGTTGTTTTGTTGTGATCCTACTTTCTTTTTCCTACCATTGTTTGTGTGTTCTTGGTACCTTATGAATTGTCTTATGCTATATTGTGGTTAGTGTAGTTAGATGAGACCCCAAATTGATATTGTGTGTCATGACCAATAATATCATAACCATGTATGTTTGTTTCTTTTAATAGAATTGTATGGTTTAGATAAGGCTTTTTTGGACTATGATTGTTGGTGGCACGACCTTAAGAAGAGTACAACCAACTTAAATTTTGATGACAAAATTTTTCTAAGGGGGGTAGGATTATAACAACCACTTTTCTAAAATGAGGGTATTTTTGAATTTTTGTGAATTTGATTATTTTAGTTATCATTTGATTAATTGAATTGTGTTAGTGATATAAATTGGTAAAACTTAGAGCCACTTAAACTAGATGATTAGACATGACCATGGTAGACTAAATTTGTGAGTTTAGACAAACTTAAAACCCATTTTCATCTAGGTAGTTACTCTCTGTTCTAATTAGAAAGTCATTTGAATTTGTAGGCTAAAACACTAAGTTAGATTGTGCCTTTCTCCTTGAAACCTGTCATGACAACTTAGAAGGGCTCTTTGGACTTTTTCCCTTGAACCAAACCCTAGCCCAACACATGTATGGCCAGCCACATCTATTCCCTCCGTTCATATTTAAGTAATAACTTCTCTTTTTTCCCCTTTTTATTGAAACCCTAACCCTAATTTGTAGTTCTTCTCCAAATTTCTCCCTACTCTCAAATTGTGTCCAAATTTCCTTAAACCAATTGCATTCTTGAAAAGGAGAATGCTCTATTGGCTAGCTTGGAAGCATTTGGACACTTGGAGCTTGAAGAGGATCTAATCTAGGGATTTTGCATTAGGAATATATCTTCCAATTGGTATGAGCTCTCTAAACCTCAATTTTTTATTTATTTAGTGTAGATGCATTCATTTAGGACCCCCATGCATATAGGATACCATTAGAGAGGAGTTGAGTCTCTCATCTTCCTATTTGAAGGATTCCTCCTTTATATTTTGATTTAATTTGGGGGAAATCTGGGAATAGGATTCTAGGATTTATGAAATTGGTAAATTAGGTCATGCTAGGGATTTAGAACATGTGGGTGTACTTTGGGTCAAGTTTGGATCCATTTGGAATGCGTACCACGAGTGTATCGGATACGCACGCCAAGTGTTTGACAAAATGACCCATAAAGCATTCCATGTTCTAATTTGAGTTTAAATATTGTTTTAGGTGTGAAATTACTATAAGTTATCTATAGTATGTTTATATAGTGTTTTAGAGTAGTTGTGAATGTTGCATGTGGATTGGGGCTTGGTTTATGTACCATGTTCAGATTTAGCATACTAATGCACTGTTTAATGTTCAGTCATTGCAATGATGTATCAGTCCCCATACTCCTACTGTTCAGTCATCATGTTCAGTCCAAATGTCCATTATTCAGTCATTATCACATACTGTCCAGTCCTTTAGAGCATTTGATGTCAGTCCACTGCTACCTATGTTGATCAGTCCCTATGTATATTTTGTTCATTCAAAGCCCATATCCTGTTCTGTTCCTATTCCAATATGTTTAACCTCTTTTGTTCATATTTGCATTCCATGTTAGTATCAGTCCATATATGTTGATACCCTTTTCTCTTAGCAGTTAAGGTTGTGGAGGAGGGACTACATTGTATCATTCCTCAAATTGGACATGGTATCAATTGTTATACATCCATGTTAGTCCTTGCATATTGTCCTACTTAGTATGTGAAGTTCAGTTTTGGAATATACAATATTCACATGGTGATGTAATGTTCAAACATATCATTCCCTTTAGTTCAATTCGTGTTAAGTCTTAATTAGTTAATTCCAGTCCCCTTCTTGCAATTATTCACTTGTGCTAGTAACCTCTATCAATTATCTATGTTCACATTATAATTGATGTTCAGTCTTTTCACTGAACATCATGTTCAATTCTTCCCAATTGATCAATTTCCATGATATGCCTAACATCATCATGTTCAGACATTGGGTGAATTCTATTAGTTTACTCTAAAGTATGGCTCGAGGCACATATTATGTGTTCAGTCCAGACTTAAACTCCCTGTTCTGTTCAATACATTAAGTTGCAGTCCATTCATCTTGATGTGTCCATCATATGTATTGTTTAGTCCTTTCCATTGAAGGTTTGAGTTTAGTTGTTTTTTCTGTCAATTACCTTCATATCCAAACCCATCTTTTCTTAAATGCTCAGTCCTTTACATACCACATAGAAACCTACCTGGGGTGGCATGTAACAGACCACGTTAGATGTGGTTCAGTCTATTTTACATGTTAATGTTCAGGCCATGCTTAATTTTATATAACGGTCCATTGGTTTGGAGCAGGGTTCGGATAGGTTGGCAAGATATCAGTCCCTCTTTGTTCACTTGACTGATACTCTTAGAGTATCATCCTAAATACATGTTTCCACTGTCCAGATTGAAGAGAGGTTAATGGCTCGAGTGGAGATTATTTTAGCATATATGTTGTTCAGTCCATTTTACATCTTAACTGATCAGTCCAGTTCTTGGCAAGTCGATCGACTTATACTCTTTGAGTATCAGTCCTCATCCTTAATATAGGATCTGCCATGCATACTTTCATTAGTTTAGCCTCTTTTGAGTATTAGAGTTCAGTCCATATACTCATATGTATGATCAGTCCACTACATTAGTTAGTATAGGCCATTGCTTATGTCAAGTTCCCTCCTTTTATTGTTCAGTCCAGGTTAACATCCAGTCCCCTGTTACCTTTACATATCAGTTTCCCTTTAGCCAAAACTCATCATGTATCAGTCATATTATGTGTCCAATCCTTATTGAGTGCCATACATATCCATTAGATTTTTTTGCCCATTTCAGTTGAGTATCAGTTCTCCTGCATTATTACTGTATTGTCCTGCATCAATTAGTGTATCAGCTTTCTAATTGACTGAATTCACCATGTTAGTATCACCCCCCTGCATTCATATTGTGCTGCCCTGCATTTGTTCAGCTATTAACATATGTTAGCATCAGCCTTCATATACATTTGTTCAGTCATTAACAATTGGAAGCATCAGTTTTCATATGCATCTTGTTCAGTCCACAAGATGATGTATCAGTCTTCATTGCTTCACATATCTGCAGTCCATTAGCATTAGTGATATCAATCCAGAGTATACCATGCATTTCAATCTCTTTTAGCCTATAAGTTCTGTTATTATATATATCAGTCCATATCTTTCATTGGTTAGGCTATGCATATGTTCAGTCCTATAGTAGTCTAAGCCTTAAACTTTAGGTATCAACCCTCATTGCACTGCTCAGTCCACATAGGAATGTGGGTTCAGTCCCAATGTACCCATATGTTCATTTCCTTTTAGCAGTAGTTTATATCTTGTGTGTGTGTGTGTGTATATATATATATATATATATATATATATATATATATATATATATATATATATATATATATATATATATATATATATATATATATATATATATATATAGTTGATAAAAAAATATATATATATATATATAGTTGATAAGGGTTTTAGGTATATGTATATACCCTATAGCTATAATATAGGGAATGTAGTAGATGTAGATATGTTTGAATCTAGGTTTAAGGTATGGTTTAGATATCACTTGTCACTAGCTCACTCAATTGTCTAACTTAGCAAAACCATAGTTTTAGGCTATTGACCAAGTTTGGCTTTCTGACCTAGAAATGGCCTAACAGTATATAGATAACACTTTTAAATCTATTATTTACCCAAGAACACTCTGTAACCTGTAATTTTCATAATAGGACTCTATGACTATAGTTCGCATACCGATACACATCCGTTGCTCAGGATATCGGGCTAGTATATTCTTTGATTGTTTTCATTATGATAGTATCTATATTGTCTGCTCTAGACAACTTCACTTGATGCTGACACATTGTTAACACGGATTGATACTATATGGATCTTGTCATACGATGTTATCCCCTTATCGGGTACATCGGGTATTTATGTTCATATACTTTATCATGTACATCGTGTACTTCTTGTATTCATATTATTCATGTATTCTCATGTGCTCACATGTGCTTTATGTTCAAACTAACAATCATGTATGTAACGTAACGTGATCGGATCCTTATGTATTGATTGGGATAGGGAGAGTAGAAATGGTTATGTGATTAAATCCTCTAGTGTACTAATGTATATATAGATTATACCCTCACGTATAATGGATTTACCGTAGAATACTCATGTACAACCTAAACCAATAACATAACTGTCTTGTGCTCTGAATCACTTATATTTATTATAGTTTATAGATTTTCTATTTTATTCATGTATTCAGGTTCCTTATTCATATTCCTGTATTCCTGTATTTCCATTACAATACGTCATATATTTTATTCTATTGCTAGTTCTATATTTCCTACCAAGCAATAAAACTGCTTTCAGAGTTATGTATTTCGCTCCAATCCTGACTGGATATGTTGACAAAATTTTACAAAAAACTTGGAGGACACTTGCGACCTGGATCATCAGGACGATCCAGCTAGCCTAGAGGAGACACCAGTAGTGCCCAGATTAGACTGCTAGGACTTTTGTCTGGAATTTGTCTCCAATTATTTTCTGAGATGTTATATTATTTCTTATATACTTTGAGATACTCTGTTGACACTTAAAATTATCTCTATTGGGTTGTATTGCACTTTGACATTCTATCTAATCTATATCGTGCTGTTATTCCTCAGCTTTTGTGATTGGGTTGTATCTTCTAAGATTGTCCTCCGTATGGAGAGTATATACTTGACAGGTACTTTATATCATGCTTAGTTATTGTTAAGACCTAGGACAGCCCTCTACCGTCGACACTGCGGCGTAGGATGGACGTATCCACGATCTCGTACCCTTTCACCGGGTGTGGGTCATGACAATTTGTGTCGAGTAAATGACAATAAATAATCTGTATTTGTATTCTTTAAATATGGTACTTCATGATCTAGAACATGTTCTTTCATTCTTTCGATCGTAACAGATCCCATTGGCCTGACAATCATAGTTCATTGAGTAAATGATAGCTACTCATATTATATATCTTCAGAAGATTTATCTCAAGTGGAGATTAATATTATCTCTTCAGAAGATTATAGTAGATCTCTTCTGGAGACTCATCTCTTCTGGAGATTTATCTTTATCTCTTATCGAGATTTATCTATTGGAGATTCTGATCTTTTCGGGAGATTACGATCTCTTCGGGAGATTACGATCTCTTCGAAAGATATTTCAAATCTCTTCAGGAGATACTGTCATATTTTCTCTCTTTTTAGAAGGTACATCTAATCTATTCCGGAGATATTTTTCTTCGGGAGGTACTTTCATGTAAACAGACGGCCACTTTGACGAATACGTTTAGGGATTTTTTTTCATAAATATAATTTTACATTTATTATTAGATCTTTTCCTAGATATATACTCAATGAGCCTACAACATTCTTCCGGATGACTTTAGTCTATACATGGCTCATTTGCAAATCCTTCGGGAATAACAGGGTAATTTTAAATCCTTCAAGGATATATCTAAAAATTTAAATCCTTCAAAGATTTTATGTATATCTTATCATCTAGTTTTTCATGATCGGAGAATATATTAACTCATATTCTATTCATGCTCATTTCAAGAATCCTTGAGCTAGCATTGCTCAATACATTTGGATCTCGCTATTTTTCGCAAACACCCATCTAAACCTACCAGGTCTTTTAGATTTTGTAATATAAGGTTAAATACTCCATGTTATGCGAGAGGTATCGCATGTTTCTATTATCCTTTTCTATATTTAAGGATTATTCATGGTTTTAGTGTTATTCTTTAATTTTTATCATACTTTTTATTCTCATTCGATAATGTCACTATGAAAAATCCTTCTTGATTCCAAATTTCTCTTGTATATAAATTTTTTGGGTACTGGTACCTCTTTCTCAGTCTATCCTGGAATATGAGGTATATCCTCGACATGAGCAACATGCTTTGAGAAATTGGATTTTTGGTTCATAACATCTTCCGGATCGTCACGAACTACAAGAGATGCTTCTTCAAGAGCATTAGGGTATATTATATTATTCGGCCTCTTCTTCTGGAGAGCTGAATTTTTAGAATCTTTGGTATTATTTGGCCTCTTCTTCTGGATAGTTGAATATTTAGAATCTTTAGGTCTTACGCGTTCTTACTATAGAACTTATTCAATTGATGCCTTTATTTGGTTCTTTTGGTACTTCTATTGGAAGATAGTTTACTAGTTTGTATAGCTATTTATGCAGCATAATCGAGTAAGCATATAATAATTCTTTTGTAATAAAATGCAGGAGAAAAATGTGATTCTGAAATGACTTTTTGTATTTTTTTTATTTTTTCTGGAATATTTAGCGACGCTTACCGACGTTTACCGACGCTGAGTTACGTCGGTAAACGTCGATGATTGCCGACTCAGCGTCGATAACTTTTGCAGGAAATACTATCGTTTAGAGAATCGGTAAATGTCGATAAATATTCTAAATGCATCACGCAATTGACCGACGTTTGCCGACGTTGCTAAACGTCGCTCTGTTATCGACGTCACACCGGTAAACGTCGATGAATTACCGACGTATACATGAGTCGGTAAACGTCGGAACGAGCGACGATTAGCGACGTTTTAGCAATCAGTGACTAGGGTTTCCACGACCATAAGAAAACGTCGCTAAATACGTCAGAAAACGTACTTAGCGACATTTTCTATCGTTTTTGCGACATTTTTTGGCGTCGCTAAACTGTGATATTCTGATAGTGTATAACTTCTTCTAGTTTAGTCAAGACTAGACAAAGTAGAAGTATGCCATGATACGTTCTTCTGGAACGATGCTTTACGACGTTCTTCTAGAACGATAATTCACGACGTTCTTCTGGAACAAGGCATTTATCTTCTTCCTATCTCCCCCTAATAGTGGAAATTTTGTCTTATTAAGACGACATATCAAAAAGACACCTTCAACACTATAATTCGCTAAACATAGATGCCAATATTTCATTTTCAAATAATACTAATATAAGCCCTAAAAAGTGCAATTCGGAACTATGCTACTAGTTATTCAAATACAATCTTCATGATTGATGGTCTAGAAACATACTTATCCTTGAGATCAAGGGTGTATGCTACAATTTGGTAAGATATGATTAAAATAAATACTTTTGATAATTCTCATCATTATTGTTTTGGGATGTCTAGTCGATCATGTCACAGTTTAAAATTATAGGATCATTCGGCTTCTGGCTCACAATGGACCCTTAGGATTGAGCTTTTGGCTTCTGGTCATGTGACTCGACTACCCTATTGTGAATAAAGTAGATATCCAATGATAAGATGGAGAATATTTCTAGAATGAACTTCTGGTTCTTTCCTATGCTAGAGGTTATATAAATTTATTGTTTATTAGCCTTGCTCATGATTTCGATATGATACCTTTTGCCCTTATAGTGTCCTTAAAACTCAATATTTTTCTTCTTGAACTATGAGACTATAAGACATTTTGTACTCCTATTTCCGATTTCTTAATATTTTACTTATTTTAAATATTTTGTGTTAGAATTTTTTTTTGAATTTCTATAAAGAAAAATATAGATATTTTTAAATAACAAAAAGGTTTGTCAAATTATTCTTTAAATAAGATTTAGATTTATGCAAATATTATTTCAAATGATTTGATAATATTAAATATTATTTTAAATTATTATTGTGATCAACTACTGGATTGAGATTATATTGATTTACTTTTAAATTTTTATTTGACTTACATTAATTGGATGATTTACCCGTTAGGATTCTTGATCCTTATCATATAACCGCATTTGAATTAAATTATATCTCCATTTAAATAAATCTAAAAATCTTTGGATTAGCCTACTATTATTCGAATCATATTTACAATTATTTAAACCTATCTATATTTAAATTGTCACAATCCTATCCAAATTAGATAATCCTAATCATATCCATATTAATTAAATTCTAATCATATCATAATTAAGTAATCCCTACATATTATATATACCTATTGAACTTATAAATAAAACCATCTCTCATATTTTACTTCCCCAAATCTCTTCTCATTTTCGTCCAAAATAGCCCAAAATTCGTCACAAAATCAGTCTCATTTTTCAGAAGATGTAGCAACTTCATGAAGCCATTGCGATCAACTTCGGACTCTGTTTCACCTTCAATTTTTTTGATAGAAACGTATCGAGGTTAGATTTTCAAATATATAATTTATTTTCTGTAATTAGGAACGTGAATTTCTGAAAAATTGTTTGAGTACCAGTTGTCAGAAAATTGATGTGTCGTATTGTTTTTGAGATTTCGGGAGATCACAATCTCCATTTCGCGATCTGTTTGATATTTAAAAAGCTGACACATAGATCTACAGCATATAATTTTTCCAAAAATTAATAAATTAGTTTATTATTTTATTTAATTCGTAGAACTCAGAATTGGCCAGTAATTTACCTATTTAGTCACGGTTAGCCATAATGGCGATAACTTTTGACCAAATCATGATTTTGTAGCACCGTTGATTTTAGTGCACTCATAGAGCTAAAATCTACTAGATTGCACACTCATATCATTGAGTTCGTGACATTTGACAATTTAGTCAATATTATGCCTCGATTTGTGTGCTACGACTCCCTAATTTCTGCAACTTTCTATAGTCAAGAATTTATATTTAGGTTTTATTTTAGATTATAATTAGATTAAATTAGGTGATTGATATATTTGTCCTTTATTTGGGGACTTAATCTTAAATTTTGGAAGTTAAAACTACAAAACTAGGTCTAGAAATCCTAGAAGTATGTAGACTTGTTGTTTAGAAAACCTGTAACGCCCCAGTCCCAAAATATATAGGACCGAGTACTTGAACAAGCCAGCTGCACATGTATGAATAATACTCCAATATATGGAATCCTCATATAAGCATATAAGCTGTAATTAAAATAATTACATGCCAGAATAATATAATCTAATCTCATCACAGCTCAACACAGAAGATAATAGAGTCCAAATAATATATAAGTTTATCAAAAGATAGCTGGGTGAACATGTTACTCCAAACATCTATAAAAATAGTCACACAAGATCAAAGTCCAACCTCCACCAAATAAAAAGAAAAGAGATACAAAAATAATGTCCACTAATGTCTCAAATAAGGAATAGACTAGAAATCAGTAGAAACTGCCTCATCATCGATGTAGGATGGATCCAGAGCCGCTCCGTACTCCTACGGAAAGTCGTCCAATCCTGGAGAGATAACCAGGTCCTCAGAGGGACGCAGCAAGATACAAGAAAATACCATACCGTAATAATTGTGATAATATAATAGAAAGAAAAGGGATGCAAGCAATTGGGTGCCTACCAGTTTTACAGTGATAATGCAGTTAAGAACAGACCTTCAACGCATGGGCATCTGGCTCAGGAGCAGGTAACTCAGGTATGGCCCCATCAGGATACCAGGGACCTCAAAGCATAACATTCTTCGAATGTCAGAGGCCAGCAGGATCAGTAATATAAAAGTGCATAAAGGACCCATACGTTAAGGAAACTGTTCTCCCCACCCAATGCCTAGTAGGGTCACATCCATGACTCATAAAACCTCTAGTAACTGCCAAGCCTGGACATCCATGACTCATAAAACCTCTAGTAAAATCTTTAGGAAACTGTTCTTCCTACTAGGCATTGGGTGGGGTCGTCAAGTCGTCAAATCGAGACGAAACTCTATAATGAAGAACTTGAAACTCTATTTATGGAGGATCATGATTCAAGATCATCAGAGATCAGGAGTTCTTGTCCAAGTGCTGTTGCATTCTTCAGAGGCTATCGTCTTCAAAGTTCACATCGTCCAAGGGATAAAGCGATCGTCTTCAGATCGAATTCCTATAGTTGTACTTTTCTAGAATTCATTGTACTCTTGTACTATTCTTTAAAGTTTGTGAAATAAAAGACTTTTGTTTTTGCAAACAAAATAACGACTCTGTTGGGGAGAAAGAGAAGAAGGTTGCTGATCTGAAGGCAGAGTTTGCTCGACTTCAAGAAGAGTTGAGAATCGTTCAACTTGCTCTTGAAGAAGAGACTACACAGCATCAAGCCGCAGTTCAGCAACTGGACATTCTGACCCATGAGAAGAATGAGTTTGTCAAATTTTATCAAGATGAAATCACTCACCGACTAATGACCTTGCCAACATTTGACGCTGTATCTGGAAGGGCAGAGGCTAGAAGGCGGGTGCTGGATTCTCGTAAAGAACGACTCCAAACCTTGAAGCAGCAGATAGCTAATCTGATGACCCCACCGACTGAGTGAAAGAAAACCTTTTGTATTTTCTTCTTTGTGATATATCTTTGTAACGTCTTTTATCTTGATCAATGAAAAGACACTATTTTGTGGATCTATTATTTGTTGCATATCCCGTTACGGATATAAATAATAGCGATAGAAAATATATTCAGAGGTTCAGGACATGATATATTTCTTGATTTAGAAAATAATTATATTCATTATATCTGCTCAGAGGTAATGTGGACATGGCAGAATATAATTTTCTTTTTGAATATCATTATTTTGGTAGACAACTTAATCAGAGGCAATAAATACGTGACAAGTTGTTGATATGGATGAAAGGATGAGTCGTCAGAATGTATGAACGAAATGAATCGTCAGGATGAACGGATGAACCGTTAATTGGATAGAATGAACGGGTGAACCGTCAAATGAATGAAATAAATGGATGAACCGTCGGATGAATGGAATGAACAGATGAACCGTCGGGTGAATGAAACGAATGTTGTGAAGAACCCGTTGCTTCGGTTCGCGTAATCGACTGTCTCAAGAATCTCTGCCTATAAATAGAACAGAAATTTAGATGGAGTGATCAGTTTCAATTGTAACACAAAATGTCATCTGGAGATGTATCCAAGAAGGCTGAGATGATCCCGAAGGTCGAAGAAGTTGCTGAGGAACGTCCAGCCGAGCCAACCCAGCCAAAGCAGACGGAGGCGGGCGAAGGTTCGTCTGCACCCAAGCCACCACAGGATATCTTGGACTTCCTAGTCGAGCCAGGGAGGACTGAAGAAGAAGAGGCTATGAGGATGGCCGCTTGCGCGTTTCTAGTGAAGTCGAGCAAGGATGTCCTCGGCTCTTTTGCCGACTATATTTTTGAAAGGGACTGCAGTGGCCCTCGTCCTGTCTCTAAGAAGGGCGATAGTGATTCTTATCCTTGATATCATGTAACATCTTTTATGATGAATAAAATCAAAATTTATTTATGAACTATTTTGTCATATTTATAAGAAATCCCTTTTAATTTATACATAGTACTTTTTAAAGAATTTGCCGTTGATAGGCATCATCGCCACTCGACCGTCCAGCTCTGTGAGTTGATAGGCTCCATTTGAGAAGACTTTATTCACGATATAGGGCCCTTCCCGTTTCGCATCGAACTTGTCTTTGCTTATGTGAGTCATCGTCATGGGACGTCTGACTGTTAGAACGAGTTCTCCTTTCTGAAAGGCTCTGATTTTAACTTTGCGATTAAAAGTCTTCGAGATACGGGCTTGATATAATTCAATATGTTGTTGAGCCAATAGCCGCTTCTCGTCGAGCACCTCCAGTTCTTGAAGTCGAAGAAGATCATTGTTCTCCGTAGTAAGTTCATTAGCGATGCAATTCTCAAGGAAGGAATTTGAAGTTCCAGAGGTAGAACTGCTTCACAACCGTAAACCAAAGAGAAAGGTGTACAGCCTGTGGGGTTGCGGACCGTAGTACGGTAGGCCCATAGACATTCTCTAAGCTTTTCACTTCAATTCCATTTGTTAGTAGACACAAACTTCTTAAGGAGCTTGATAATAGTCTTGTTGAAGGCTTCAGCCAAGCCATTAGCAGCTGGGTTGTAAGCTGTAGAAGCAATATTGTCAATCCGATGATCGTCACAGAACCTGGTAAACTTTTGACTGATGAACTGAGGTCCATTATCGTGAATGATTCGTCAAGGTACACCAAACCTGTAAATAACGTAGTGTTTGACGAATTTGATGATGCTGCTAGTTTTGACTTCAGCCAAAGGTATAGCTTCGGCCTACTTGGAGAAATAATCAGTTATTGCTAATATAAACCGATGTTCCTTAGAAGAAGGAGGATTAATAGGACCTATAATATCCATACCCCAAGCTTCAAAAGGCCAAGAAGCAGCAGTCGGGTGAAGGAATTCCGACGGTTGATGGATGAAATCTGTATGGATTTGACAAGCTCGACATTTTTTTGCATATTTGATGGCATCAAATACTATAGAGGACCAATAGTAACCCATTTGTCTGATACGATCCTGTAATTTAGGGCCGAGTTGATGTGCTCCGCAGACACCATCACGAGCTTCACGCAATACCTGTTTTGCTTTATCACCAGCAAGACAGCGCAAGAGTAAGCCGTCATAAGTCCGTCGATAGAGAGTCTTGGTAGTCTGATTGTAGTACAATCGAAGAGATCGTCGACGAATACTCGTAGCCTCCTTAGGATCTTCAGGAAGTATGTCATGAACTACGAAGTCGATGAAAGGAGCTCTCCAATCTTCATTGATAACATTGACTTCGACGAAGTTAATGAACACAATGTTGCGATTATTTTCAATGTAGAACAACTCTCTGTTGGAAACAACAACCACTTATTGTCTTTTGACGAGAATTGCTAAAACTGCTACGAGATTAGCTAAAGCATCTGCCTCAGTGTTACAAGCTCGTCGAACATATTCAAAGAAGAAATCCTTGAATGATGTAGCCATGTAAATTGTAGCTTCATGATAGGGTACTAGATCTTGACGGTGAACTTCGTTTGTTCCTCTAACCTGATTGACAACCAGTTTAGAATCGCCGTAGACTTCAAGATATTCGACTTCCAACTGTTTTGCTAATTGGAGTCCAATAAGCAAGGCATTGTATTCAGCCACATTGTTAGAGCATGGCTGATCTAAGGAATAAGCTCTTTGGATAGATAATCCTTCTGGAGAGACTAGTACAATTCCAACTCCTGTAACAATAGTCCCATTTGGTCCGATCCGGGATGCTCCATCGAAGAACAGACGCCAGGTAGGAAATTCTTCAAAGATCATGTTTGATTTCAATATTTTATCTGGAATTTTGTCGTAAAGCTTAGATGTCTCCGGAACAGGATGAGCTAATAAAAAGTCAGCCAATGCTTGACCTTTAACAGACTTTTGTGGAACATAAATCATGTCGTATTGAGCTAGCAGAATGGCCCATGTAGCCAGTCGAGAATTGAGTGTGCTGGGCTTCTTCATCAGTACCCGAAGAGGATTAACTCGAGAAATGACATGAATGGTTTGACCAATAATATAATGTCGAGTCTTTTGAACAATGAACATAAGAGCTAGGCATTCTTTCTCAACCGGACTATAATGGTGTTCAGCACCGATCATAGTACGACTAAGATAGTAGATGGCTTGTTCATGGCCTTCTTCGTTCTTCTGGGCAAGTAAAGCACCCAATGAATGATCTATAGTACGGACATACATTAAGAATGGTATGCCTGAGATTGGTGGCACTAAGACTGGCGGGTTCATCAGATACCGCTTTATATTATTGAATGCTCGTTGACATTCTTCGGTCCGAACGAAAGATACACCCTTTTTCATTAACTGAGTAAACGGTCTACAGTGTCCAGACAGATTTGAAATGAACCTTCTGATGTACGCAAGTCAACCTTGGAATCCTCGTAGCTCTTTTAAGTTGTGTGGAGGACGCATCTCTTGAATGGCTTTGATCTTCTCGGGATCCACGTGTATACCTTTAGAGGTAATGACGAAGCCGAGAAATTTACCACTAGAGACACCCAAGAATGACTTGGTAGGATTCATCTTTAACTGATGTTGGCACATTAGATTAAAGATAGTTCTTAAATCTTGGATGTGATCTTCCTTTAGACGACTCTTGACAGCAATATTGTCAACATAGCATTCGACAGTCTTACGCAGATGATCTCGAAAGATGGTACTCATAGCTTGTTGATAAGTTACACCAGCATTCTTGAGACCAAAGGGCATCACAGTGTAACAATAGACTCCGCGAGGGGTACAGAAAGAAGTATGTTTTTCATCTTCAGGATTCATCCGAATCTGATTGTATCCAGAGAATCCATCCATGAAGGATATCCTTTCAAACCCACAAATATTGTCGATCATGACATCTGTAATAGGAAAAGGAAGTTCATCCTTTGGACAAGCTTCATTAAGATCCCGAAAGTTAATACAAACTCAAACTTTGCCATTTTTCTTCAAGACTGGAACAACGTTGGCTACCCAATCTGGATGTTGTTCTTCTCGAATAAAGCCACAAGCTATGAGCTTTTTGACTTCATCATCAATTGCATCCATCATTTTTGGTTTGAATCACCTTTGCTGCTGTTTGACTGGCTTTGATTTAGACAAAATATTCAGTTTATGAGTAGCAACTTTGGGATCTAAACCTGGCATGTATTCATAATTCTAAGCAAAGATATCAATATATTCTCGGATAAGAAGAATTAATTCTTGTTTATCTGCCTCTGGGATGTTCTTGCTGATGAATATTGGACGAGGTAACCCATTTTCTCCTACATCAATTTGAACCAATTGATCTTCAGTAGGAGGTTTTTGTTGTTCGAACCGGAGTTCCCATTGGGTATCCATTTGTTGAGCCTAAGGATCTGTTTTAGGATTTTCTTCGATATCCTCATCATAGCCTTCTGGGAGTTCAGCGGAGACCATGTTAGAAAATTCGATCAATCGATGAACTTGACCGATGCTGGTATCAGAATCCCATGATCTGGAATCAGAAGAGTTAGAGCGTTCCTCATTATCGGATTCAGAGACTTCTGGAGATAAGACCAGAGGTAAAGTATATCCGAGACCTCTTTTCGTTCTGCTGTAGTACATCTCTGATTTTCCTTTCGAAACAACCGTACGGATAGGAGTTCGTCTACCCTTGCCATAATTGAGGTCATTCTTGAAGTCATAACCCATCTTTCGGATGATGTCTTTTGATTGCTGACTATAACGACGAAGTTGGAGACGTCCCATATCGTTATTTTTGCTATCATCCGTATAGCTGAATTTTTGTTCTGGCCCTTTACTTAAAAGTATTGGACTCTCACCTCTCTTTTGAGAAGGGACAACAAAATATGAGTCATTTAGATGTTCAAATAATACTTCCGTCTGAAGGGATTGTACGACCCCTATTGTAAATGACTGAAAGCTATCTAGCATATCCAAATAGCATTTAGTATGATAAATGACATCAGTATACTGGAAAATAGATGCTTTTTCATTGATTTGTATATCCATATTTACAACGGGACCTTTAGCCTTAGCCGGCTTGGTCAGATCGATTATAAGAGGAGAAATAGAAGAGCAAGGAGTTTTAGGCTTGTTGCGACGAAGGTCGATAACAAGCGGCTCAGAAAAGGTGAGCTCCCTTTTATCTTTGTTGTGACGTTAGTCGACAACCAGTGGCTCAGAAGAGATGATCTCCTTTTTATCCTTGTTACGACGTAAGTCGATAACCAGCGGCTCAGAAGAGGTGAGCTCCCTTTTATCTTGATTATCACCAGTTGATTGCTTCTGGGCTGGCAGATGAATGGCCAGTGGTTTGGAGGATTGAGGATGAGACACACACCCTTTGACAGGTATGATGAGAGTGTCGTTGGGCACTGCTTCTTGTTCTTCCTCACCATCCATGGCCAATACTACCATCATAAACTCTTCTTTGTACATGCGAGGATCATTGCAATATGCTTCAACGCCTTTGAACGGGTAGAGATCCGCAACTTCTTTTTGGACTTCTCTTTTGTCATCAGCATATTTGAAGCATTGATGGAGAGTAGAAGGAACAATATTGTGTTCATGAAGGAATGGTCTCCCTAGAAGAGCATTGTATAAACAACCATGGTTGTCTATAATGTAGAAGGTCACCTTCGTACGAAGATTGCCAATTTGGAGCTTTAAGCGTATCTTGCCTAAAGGTTCACTTCTTCCCTGGTTGAATCCCAGGATGGTAGTGACAATGCCGGAGAGACTATATACTGGAATCTGTAGAGCATCCAACATCGTCTTAGGCATGATGCTGAGTGCTGACCCTGGATCTATCAGAATATGATCGACCTTCATGGTATCAACATATCCTGTAAAGTAGAGAGGACGGTCATGTCGATTGTCTTCCATCAACATATTATCTTGTGTGAAGGTGACGTTTGGAATTAATTCCAGCATACTATGACAATGGAGACAAGAGACAGGTTCTGACTCAGGTTTCTTGAGAAGAGTTAGGCAAGTGTCTGCCTGCATCAAAGGCTCACTCAGTGTTTCTCGAGTCCCTTTAGAGAGACGTAAGAGCTCGAAGATGGACAGCCTGGCCGGTGTGTTGGCCAGTTGAGCCAATATGTCAAAGTTATATGGCTTCTCAAGTCCAGAGGGGAAAGACTTCTTCAAAACTTTGTCGAAGCGGACTTGTTGTTTGCCTTTGTCGGCTGTTGTCGGTTTAGAAAGAGTTGATTCCATAATCGGTAATGATGTAGAGGGGATGCCCTCTGTAGAGACAGGCTGCACTGGAACAGCCTCGGAAGACGAAGCAGGATCCTCCTGAGTTTCGGGATGCTCCCTTAGATAGGTTTTCCCTGACCTAAAGCCCAATAGGATCTCTTCCCCAACTATAGGGTCAAAAGACACCATATTACAGCTCTTTGTCTTGCCCTTAAAGCGTTCTTTCTGCTTTGAGGAAGAAGGGACTTCAAAATCTGAAATAAGATCAGGATAAATCCACATGATCTCGTCATTATCAAGGGATAAGGGGACAAGACCTTCACTTCGTGGAGGAGGAAGATTTTCAATCTCCAGAGTGGCCCTGGGAATGGGGATGATGCCGCTCTGCACCACTTGTGGCGGGAAGTCACCGAACTGTAAAGAAATCATATTGGCTGTAACAGTCTTTTCATCCTGTTGGAGAGTGATGACACCGGCGTTGACCAACTCTTGAATCTTGCCTTTGAGCACATAGCATGCCCGAGTAGGATGCCCTATGAACCTGTGATAAACACAATACTTAGGGTGTTCAGTCTTACCGACTTCATCAGGCTTCTTCGGGTCAGAGAGTTGCAATTTATTGCTTTTAAGCAAACAGTCAAAAATGCTCGCGGTATCATTTTCATCAAAGGAATACTCTACTTTTGGGCGAGGTTCCTTTGGTGGAGGTGCAGAAGGAGTAGAGGTAGACGTGGGTTGAGCCACATTAACGGCTAAAGATTCCTTGCTCTTGAGGTTGATATTCAAGGTTTCTTTGCCCTAGCGGTTATTTTGGCGATTACCGCTACCAGATAGAGAAGACTCATCTCGATCAGGGTTAGACATGTGTACCCCCAACTGTTTGAACTTCTCAGCACTAACTTCGGCTGCTTTAGCATTGACGATGAAAGCCGGCTAGTCCTGGAACTGTGTTGACTCCATCCACATGCTGATGATAGGCAATAAGTTTGACTTACAAGTGTCTATCGTTACAACAGATGGGGTTCTGGGAGGCATTTTGAGTGCTTCTCGGCAGAATCTTTCAATAAAACTCTCAGTAGTTTCATTATGTCTCTGCTTGATCTTGTTGAGGGCGGATATAGTCATATCGTTGATACCCTCGTAGAATCGTTCCAGGAACATCTGCTTGAGTCCGGCAAAGAAAATGATAGAGCCGTCAAGCAGGCTGCGGTACCAATCATATGCTGTACCGGCTAAACAACTGACAAAGACTCTGGTAAGAAGAGCATCACTTGGCTGGAGCTAGACAATTATTACCTCGAAATGGTTAATGAACTGACTCGGAGAAGTGCTGCCTTCAAACAGCGTGATTGTAGGAATCTTATACTTTGGAGAGAATGGGACTTCCTTCCACTCCACTGGATAAGGTTGTTTGATCCCCAACCTCTGTAGACCGTCTTTCTCTTTAAAGGCCTCGAACTGATTACGTAGTAGTTTTATAGCCTCATTGGCATCTCCTGAGGATGGAGAAGTAATAGGCTGGCTTACCGAGTTTGGAGGAGGAACAGCATGGTAAGCACTGCCCCCAGCCCCTGAATGACTGGGTGTAACTTGAATATGTATTAAGGCTACAGGAGGAGACGGTACACCCAGACCTGCATTGACAGGCACCGATGATGCTATAATCTCGGGATTGACAGCAGGTGTAGTCGGTGATACTGTATGTTGATATATGATAACAGTATACATACTTGCGATCATTTCAGCCATGGTCTTCAACTTATCTTCCAGTGCGGTGATTCGTTGCTATTGACTTGCCGAACTAGAAGCGTCTTGATCTTCAGTAACAACATAGGCTGACACTTCTCTGGGTACAGTAGAAGACACTGTCTGCTCAGAGCTTTTGCTATATGCGTCATAATCAGAGAAAGAATCATCCCCTGAGTGAGAAATAGAGGGATGACCAGAGGGATCTTGTAGAAGATTCCTACGACCGACTGTATCTCGACTTCGGGATCGGGTGTGTCGGAATACTCCTTCAGAGGATTCATGGAGTAAATCCAGATATCGTTGACTGGGCTTGTGGGGTTTGCCATGCTTTGAACACTTTCTACCCCCAGTGTCTCGAGAATCCATATTTACGGAAGCATAGAACACCTCGTCTTCGTCCTCTGACATTGGTTCAGAAGTTAAATGATCGAAGACATATCGTTTTGTTGTCTGGCAACAACACTTGATAACCACCTTGTGATTACAATAGCGTTCCAGTAGTTGTATTGGCGGTGTTGAAGTGTTGTTCCGCTTCTGCTTGAGGTATTCCCGAAGATCAGGGATATATTCTTTGATGACATTCGGAACATGATTTCGATTCTTCAGATACTTTGTCCCGTGAGTATACAGAGAAGTACTCAACTCGTTGGCATAAGTGTTAGGATTTTTCCTCCTGGAAGTTTGCTTTGCTTGCGTTTCATAGAAACTGGTCTATTGAGATAAGTCTGTAGATCGGCAAATTCACCCCCAGGGGCCTCCGTCTGAGACACTAGCAATTTCCCTTGCTTTGATCGGGATATCCGAAAAGTTGGAAGATCTTGGAAGTGTGCTACTAGAGTAGGCAAAATGCCTCTCTGGTCAATAGTTTTCCCTTTAGCAGGGAGAGAAGAACTCTTGTTTGAGAGAGTTTTTGTACTGTTTGGTGCCGAGGCACGTTCAGATGGATCTTCTGAGGTAAAAACCAAAGAAGACTGAGAAAAGACCAAAGGGCCTTTTCCTTTATTTTATGAAGAAGGGTTGGATAAAGAGCGTTTCCCTATGTTATTTTCCGGGTTTTGGATTACGGAAGATTGAGAAAAGACCAAAGGGCCTTTCTGTTTGTGCTGAGATGGAGGAAGAATAGTCAAAAGACTACCCCCTGTGGGATGTGCAGGAACAGAAGAAGCAGCAACTTTCTCTTTGATGGAGATAACAGATGGCTCTTTGGCCATAGAATCAGCAGGGGGTATAACCTGTGCTCTGGAAGAAACAGCAAGTGAAGCCTTGGCTACAGAGGGCTTAGATTGCACTCTGGTTGAAGGAGTGGTGGATTGCGCAGGAGGGTAAGAGACTGCCAACTGCGCCAGAGGGAGAGGGGTCTTGGGCTTTGGCATAGCAGCATAAGATATAGATTACGCTGTGGCAAGAGGAGCAGTGTGCTGCGCATGGGCTGTAGGAGCTTTGGATTGCGCTTTAGCAGAGAGGGTGATGGATTGCGCAGAAGCAGAAGTGGATACTGGCTTCCTGTCAGGAGAAACAATAGGCTGCGCAGAGGACTTCGGGGTCCACACTGACTGGACCTTGCTCTTGGCAGAGGTCACAGTGCGTCGAGTAGCCCCAGAGTTGATCATCGCTTCGTAGGCAGTCTGGTTGACCTTCACAACCAGCGTCTTCTGTATCTTTCCGATAGACGCAGCGTCACATTGAGTTGTCACTTCCTCGTCGGAGGAAAAAGTCATCCCTAGCAGAGTCGCCATTTTGTTTGTAAAAACAAAAGTCTTTTATTTCAAAAACTTTAAAGAATAGTACAAGAGTACAATGAATTCTGGGAAAGTACAACTATAAGAATCCGATATGAAGACGATCGCTTTATCCCTTGGACGATGTGAACTTTGAAGACGATAGCCTCTGAAGAATGCAGCAGCACTTGGACAAGAACTTCTGATCTCTGATGATCTTGAATCATGATCCCCCATAATGAAGAACTTGAAACTCTATTTATAGAGTTCTAGAAATAACTATTTCGTAGTTATTCTGGATTGCGCACAATAGATTGCGCTGGAGACAGACTGCGCAGACTGCAACCTGCGCTGGCCATTGGGTAGTTGCTCGATCGTGGGCTAACCGTATTCAGATGCGTGGCATTGTTTGATTGAAATGCGCTTGGTCGTGTATAGGCGGTTGCCACATGGCGAGCAATTGATGGCATGTAAGCTATGTAATAAATGTCAGTTATCTTCAATAAATTTGATGGATCGTGCCACTTGAATAGCGCTAGCTCAGACTGCGCTCCCTTCTAGTCATTGGATAGCGCTAGGATTCGGACTTGGTCAGACTGCGCTCATATTGAACTGACAGACTGCGCTGGACTGTACAGCTGTTTTCGAGTGCTGTGCTGCACAAGAAACGAACGGAATCCTTACTTTTTGGGCTGTCAGGCTGTCAGAAGATTTGATCTTCATGTCAGGTAATGATGGCGTTGCCACGTCAGCGTAGCGCGCTCGGGCGTTAGCGCAGTTCAGTCTCGCGCGTTTGATTTGTAGCGCAGTCTGTCTTCAACGCAATTCATTGAAAGGTGCACAATTTAGACTTCTCTGCCTATTTGATGGATGTAACTTGATTTTTAGGACTTACATCGCCAAGTCATGTACTTTATATGACGAGCCTTATTCTCGTGGGACTATGTGATTTGGCAACCGCACGAAACAGGGGACAGTACTAGAAATAGCTTAGATCGACCAGCATAACTTTGCCTAACTTATTTGCATAATGACTTTACGAGCAAACGCTACGCCAAGCTTCGTATCGAGAGAACGTGTCATGCACGTGCTCGACTTGATCAACCAAGCTCTTTGGTTGCCTAGACTTAAGCCACAAGCCGTACAATATGACTTAAACCGCAGGATAGACGAAGGCTATGCCAAGCCTTGGACGACGGGACCGCGTATGCTTTATGAAGCATTCATGCGGGCGACGCCTATGACTTAGGCTAATTCTAGCAATGTGGCAACTTAGCAACTCAGGCCAACTTCCTTCTCCCAAGCCACGGAACGAAGGGTCAAGTGTCATTTTGAAAGCACGCTGAGTCGACTTCTAAGCAGACCGTGGGACCTTTTTCTATGTTCTAACACATTTCGACCCGTCTGGATTATTTCCTTAGCTATATGGATGCGTCTCTTTTATTATCAAGCCTAACGTGCAAGTTGAAAACATGCGATTTATTATGTGAAGTCTAAGATGAGACAAGTTCACCGAAACTACCCCACCTGAGCGAGGAGTCGCCTCGACCGAGCAGGTCTCCGAGCAAGCCGTTGCGAGGCTAAGTCCGAATGCCGTCGACGTTTCGATTCGCCCGATTAACTGAGCGGGACGGGACACTACATCATACACCACTCAGAAAAAGTTTCTTCCTCGAAACTAACTGAGTACTTACTTTTAGACCACTTTCATCTAAGGACCCTCGTATACGCTTTGCCTATGCATTTCCTTAATCCGAGGAACACTCGCACTACTATCAATCTTTCCTTTAACACGATTTCAAAATCCTCGAACCTTTTCCATTCCTCGAGTCTCAATTGAATTCAACGTGTCACTTGGTTGGATCGTGCACATATTTCAGGCGTCCCCAAAATACATGCATTCAGCCAAGCCGCATGATGGAGAATTCGTCATTCTCACTCGAGTCACATCATGCACATATTCAGGCATCCCTGAAATATATGTATGTCAGCCGAATTTCGTGTGGGTTATTCCTATATTTTTGATTTACCATATCCATCTATACCAATCCTCAAGATCAATCTTTCGATTGCTAACTCTTGAAACAGGGGCGTCTTGCCTAACCGCTAGGCCATTTCTCAAGGCTAAGTCAATGTCAGGATTGGAATGATAGTTCCCTAACAATAATGCCAATACTCACATATTCCAGGCGTCCCAAAAATACATGCGTTCAGCCAAGCCACATGATAGAGAATTCGTCATTCTCACTCGAGTCGCATCGTGCACATATTCTGGCGTCCCTAAAATATATGCATGTCAGCCGAATCTCGTGAGGGGTATTCCTATATTCTTGATTCACTCTATCCATCTATACCAATCCTCAAGATCAATCTTTCGATTGCTAACTCTTGAAATAGAGGCGTCTTGCCTAACTGCTTGGCCATTTCTCAAGGCTAAGTCAATGTCAGGATCGGAATCATAGTTCCTCAATAATAATGCCAATACTGACCCCAATCCTAGGATCAAACCAAAGTTGGTAATACATGGTTTTCTACCCAAGCTCGTGTCACTCATATTTCTAAACATCGAGCATGATCACCTAATTCGCATCAAGGCATTCGTTGCGCAGGTTCGAATCAGTTTAAATCACCAATTTGCATAGTCTATTCCTTCCGACATGTTGATATCATTCACATATCCATTCTAACCAATTCATGTATTCGATCCCAAGGCCGTCTAGTACGATAATTTGTCATGCCCCAATCTCATGCAAGTTCGATTATCTACGTTGGACATGAATCACCATGCCACGTTCTCGTAGGTTAATTGTCCTTATTGGAGCGTAACTCTTGCTTGAGTCTAGACTAATTCATTCTCGGTACGCGGATTGGACCTACTCAATCCTCAAGTTCGATCGTCAAGCACACTGAGTCATTCTCGAGTCCACCTTCGCGTCAAACCACAAGTCGAAGCAATCAAATTGCCACGCCATTCAAGTTCGATCACCCCCACTGTATGAATCACCATACCAGCGCTCACGCAGAATGATCGCCCTAATCCAGCGTGATGTATGTGCGAGCCTGGTGTTGCGCTCGCATAAGACAAAAACGTCAACGTTGTGGTTCTTGTCGAAGCAATCCAAATATTTCATTTTCAGCTAGAAAATCCGCGAGCCAAGTCTATCTTTTTTTTCGACACATTTCAACATCCCACATATAGCATCCATCGAAACAATGATATTTTACACGATTATTATTCCTCGAATCTGAGTAACCCCGAGTTATCGTACATCGATCTTTGATACGCCTCAATACCATCGATGATGTACGTAACCTGACGATCTTCCTTTATAACAAACTCCGAGTCGTGCAACTGATGCTATTGTCCGAATTGGATATACCACAATTTTATTCGACAAAATTTGAAATCAAAAGTGCGATCCTCTAGGTTTCCTCGATCAAGATATTCATTTTTATTCAACGTTCTGAATCCTGATCCAATATCGTTTCCTAACTCGTGTTTCCTATTCACAAGTTGTCCGAACGACATCTCGTTCGGGACATTCGAAGTCACGACCAACTAAGCATGACGTGTTCAAAGGCTTTGTACGATCGCATCGCCTCGCCGACATACTCGTCGTTACCCCTAATCCTCAATTTTGCCCGAATGATTTCCAAGACAGACCATATACCACTCACGATTCGTGCCATCCAATTTAGTCCACTATCACGTTTGCATTATTAGCTAAAACATCTTTTCATATTCGTTCGACGAAACTCTAGCGCAATCGCTAACGTCGTTTTCATAGTCTAAGTCTCATATATCTCTATCGATATTCCACATGTAAATTATATTCATGATTCACGCGTCTTGACGTACCAAGTCGCTCGCACTGTTTCTATCGATATACACTCTAAGTATATCACCATTTCCGACCGATTGATACTTAATATCGCTCATAATTCGTTTGCACCATAAAGTCTAGGTGCGTGACACACGACACAACTTAGCCAAAAGGCTGTGTGTATAGCTTTCCCGTATGGACTATACTCTGATTTGCACACTTATTTGCTAATGTCGACGTAGGACTAATTAGGCACGCACACGACTTGCTAACATTAGCATGTGCTTTCTATCAACTCAAGTTCGACATCGTTCGACACAAAGGCCATCGCCTACCGATGCGTTCGATTGAACACTTGTACGAGCTTTTGAAAATATTTAGACTTATTGTATGGACATGCCGTAGGACATTTGAGAGAGCGCAAAATGTTTACCAATGACGAGCTTTCAAAACTGAGAGATTCAACTTGAAGTCCAAGGACGTAAAGCCATGCTCTGATACCACTTTGTCATGCCCCGCTCCCGTAGGAGCGATCGTCCTCGCTAAGGCATGATGTCGTACGAGCCTAGATTGCGCTCATGCAAGGAAGTTTCATAACGGCCGATTACAGCGGCTGCGACGGGGTTGTCGCACAGAAGTCTCAAGCAGAAACATTGAATATGCAGCAGGAATTTAGAAACAAAACACAATTTATTCAAAAGTGCTATTTATTGATATTGAACAATAAGATTACAATGTGGCGCAAGGCCATGATTATAAGTCTCTCAAGCTTACATTTCTCTCATTTTACAAGTTACTCTGCTCTCACTCTCTCACCTTTCGATACAATGCTTGAGTCAGCGGATGCTTCAGAAGGCAATGTCCATACATTATGTCCCATATAAGTCTTGACCTCATGCGACCGCGCGCTTCGAATTGCCAAGGAACTCCGTGCCTCGATGCATCCAAGAGAACTCTGCGCCACGAGCTTCTACCTGTGCCTGCACAGGAAAACTGTGTGGGTGTCAGTACTCAACTGTAGTGGTGGAGTGAGATCCTCGCCCACCCACACATAACCGACACGTTTATTTACTATGTACAGCTTAATCCCTTTTTGATTGTCTTGCTAGTCTTGCCTTAGTATAAATTTTAGGACAAAGACGTCTTGGTCTATACTTGGCAACGCAACAACAGGGTCGTGCTATGCTTTATTCGCGACTTTAATACATTCGAGACAGTGCCTCGCCGAGTAGAACTTATGTAAACTCGGCCGTGCTAAGACTTTCACTTGCTCTATGTGCCTCTAGATCATTCTTGTGCCAACGACGTGAAGGAGACGACTCGTGCTAGTCGTGTCAAGATACTTGAACGTGCCTTAAGATCGAGGCCGTGCCTCCCAAGATCATCCAGACTTAACCAACTTGCCTTACGGCCCTTCCTGACTTAACTCGAGACGGCACCATATTCATGCCGAAGCTCGTGTCCTTGCTATAGCCAAATCTTAGGCTCCAGAATGGTGCTGCAACCGTGCACACCCAACTCGTGCCGACTCTAGGCTAGCGCTTGCGATAAGCGTAACTTGTTAACCCAACTCGTAACATGCTAGTACTCGACGCAATCCAAACGCATACACACGGATAGCCGCTCTTGCCAACACATCTATATGAGTGGTTACAAGCAATGTCAAACTATCCTGGATCTTTTGCATACGGTGACCATTCGTGTGGCGAGGTACGAGCTCCCACCGAATGACCAATAGCCTATATTGTAAAGGTTTACTTCAATCAAGTCGTACCCTCGATGAAGATCGTACAATATCTGTAATTCCTCCTAGGCCGACACGAACCCGGCGCCCCAGGATCGCTCGAGGAATTTTGCCCTTGCGTACATGTTGTCCAATGACCATGCAAGACTCAACTCTATCTATCAAGTCCTTTCCTTAACCAAGACCATGCTTTCCATCTTTCTATCGAGACTCCCAAGTAGCGGGACCGATCTCGCGTGAATCCTGATCGAGACTCCCAGTAGTGGGACCGATCTCGTGAACTTCTTTATCGAGACTTATCGAGACTCCCAAGTAGCGGGACCGATCTCGTGTGCTTCCTTATCGAGAACGAGACTTATCGAGACTCCCAAGTAGTGGGACCGATCTCGTGTGCTTTCTTATCGAGACTTGTCGAGACTCCCAAGTAGCGGGATCGATCTCGCGTGCTTCCTTATCGAGACATGTCGAGACTCCCAAGTAGCGGGACCGATCTCGTGAACGAGACTTATCGAGACTCCCAAGTAGCGGGACCGATCTCGACGTCAACCAGTCGCATGGACTTCCTTTGTCTGTGGTATGCTTTTCACTAAACCCACCGTGGCACGTGCCTTAGACAGACCTTGTTCTCTAGGCGACGCTATCGCTCAAGTCATATACTTTATATGACGAGCCTTGATCTCGTGGGACTATGTGATTTGGCAACCGCAGGAAATAGGGGAAAGTACTAAAAATGGCTTAGATCGACCAGCATAACTTTGCCTAACTTATTTGCGTAACGACTTGACGAGCAGAGGCTCTGCCAAGCTTCGTATCGAGAGAACGTACCGTGTACGCGCTCGACTTGATCAACCAAGCTCTTTTGTTGCCTAGACTTAAGCTACAAGCCGTACAACACGACTTAAACCGCGGGACAGACGAAGGCTATGCCAAGACTTGGACGATGGGACCGTGTATGCTTTATGAAGCATTCATGTGGGCGACGCCTATGACTTAGGCTAATTCCAGCATTGTGGCAACTTAGCAACTCAGGCCAACTTCCTTCTCCCAAGCCACTGGAAGAAGGATCGAGTGTCATTTTCAAAGAACGCTGAGCCGACTTCTAAGCAGACCGTGGGACGTTTTTCCATGTTCTAAGACATTCTGACTCGTCAAGATTATTTTCTTAGCTATATGGATGCGTCTCTTTTATTATCAAGCCTAACTTGTGCAAGTTGAAAACATGCGATTTATTATGTGAAGGCTAAGATGAGGCAAGTTCACCAAAACTACCCCACCTGAGCGAGGAGTCGCCTCGACCGAGCAGGTCTCCGAGCAAGCCGTTGCGAGGCTAAGTCCGAACGCCGTCGGCATTTCGATTCCTCCGATTAACTGAGCAGGACAGGACACTATATGTAGGACCCTGATAGGTCAACATGCCAACTACATATTTTAACCAGACTCTAGTCAGACTCAAATACATATAAGCTGTGTAAAACAGAACAGGTGTCCATGTAATCATACTAACATCCACAACGATAACTACATAATAACTCTGAAAATAAATAACTAAGGAAGAACAGATAAGAAGGCATCATCAATCGATACCTGAAGATCCAAAAGATGTAGTGTCCACTATGCTTATATCAGATCTCAGCAATAACATAGAAAGATCACTAGGTCCACAGGGGACTATCAAGATACATAAAAATATGCCTACTATGACAGTAAATAACATGCGAGAAAAAAAATAGAACATAAACAACTACTAGAACAAGAAAGATTATCACATGGAAGAACTCTAAAGATAATGACTTCTCATGAGGTAAGTAATACTAAGTATGGCTACAAACAAATAGAATGACTTTAGTCCTGTGTGGTGCTCCCGGCCCTTTAGCTAGGAGTCCTACGTGGTGCTCCCTAACTATAGTAAATCTCTATCGTAGCCCTTAGGGGACTCCCGAGTCGAGAGTGATCTAGTAGCCAATCTTAGTATTGGTTGAGGATCAAGTCAAGTAACAAGGAACACATGATCAAGTCAAGTCATGCGAGTAAACAATAATATCGAAGTCATGTGTGAAAAAATATAAAAATAATTAATGCTAAATGTAAGTGATAACAAGTACAAGACATAAAAATAAATCATGACAAGGATGCTGGTACATAATATAAAATGAGACATGAACAAGCAAGAATAATAGGAAATATGCATGTAAATAACTATACAAAGTTGGCAAGGTATACTTGCTAGGAGTTTTGTCCAATCTGTGCTGAGGCTGCGGTACCAACTGTCATATCCAAGCCTAGGCACATGCTACGATTCACAAAAAATCAACCAAAGCCCAAAACAGACAACCAAGAATCAACACATAAAAATATAAATAACTCATATCTAGAGACTTGGGTCGTTATACGTCGCGTATTACCTATGTTATTTAACCCACTTATTAATCATACCATCTAGAACTAGGTCACACTAGTCTCTATAATCATTATTTATTCGTTAATAATATGAATGATAAGTTTTAGGTTAAAGATATTAAGTTTGTATCACGAATTTCGTACCACAAAACCTATGGCACGCAAATTAAGACAAGATGATCAACCATAAAATCACCCGTTAAATCGAATCATAGGGCCCGCGAAACGGCGATCCGGTCAACTGTCTCAGATTCGGACCAAACTTGGCTCACAAGACCAAAAAAATACCACAATTCCAATAGCGCAAGTTTTGTCACAATTTGAGGAGTATGCACAAAGTAATTGAATTTCCTTAAAAAAGGCCGATATAATATTTTTCGACTGATACACATTGAATTCGTTGTGCACACGTAACCAATTCGAGTTCTGTCAAATCTCACTTGTCTGTGAAGTCCATACGCACCTTTCGATGCATATGGTTCTAGACCAAGTCGCCCAGTTTGTCAGGACGAACTCCGTGTCAGAGAAAATTTACGTTTTGAAAACCGTTTTTCTCATGTTTTGGAACTGATTTTATTCGAAAACTAATGAAGGAAAAATTACAAATAAATATTTGTTGTGAAGCCGTTCATGTTGGCTACAACTCAATTCTTTTAGATTTTTAAAATTCTCAATATCCGTTCCAAAAATTGGCTTCCATAACATCATTCTATGACAGTTTTAAATGTCCAAAAAATGTGTTTTAACTTGATTTTAGAACTCGATTTTCGTCGCGTATGTTTGCAAAAACAAAAGTTTAAATACAAACTAAGAAGAAAGAAAGTACAAAATGTACAATGATTTTTGGAGAATTATTACTGTAGGAATCTGATCAGAAGACGATCACTTTATCCCTTAAACTATGTGATATTGAAGACACGAACCTCTAGAGAAGGCAACAGCACTTTGTTCAGGAGATTATGATCCTAATGATCCTTTAGGACTAATTTAAAACTCTATTTATAGAGTTCAAAAATAAATGTCAAAGAGTTATTCTGAGTGGCGGGCACTCTGAGTTGCGCACCTCCTGTCTAGTTGTGCGAGCGATTACTTTAACTGTTGGTGACGCGTGACATCCTGTCAGTAAGATAAGCGTGGTCGTGGGCAGTATAGTGGACACGTTATTCGAAATTAGTGGCATACGAGCCACATTATCTAGCTTCTGGACAAAAGTTGATCAGGTGGCGCCAACTAGCCAGGTTGTGCCGGCACAACTTGGTAATTGGCGCCTCTGACTCAGTCTTATATATTGTGGAAATTTCTTGTGCCCTTCGACAGCTTGCGCGAGCTAGCTGTCAGTATTAAATAATGACAAAATCTTCTCGAGTGTCGCGTGGAACGAGATTCAAAGAGATATTCTTCAACTGCTGTGCTGTCAGTAATGATGGCTACCATTACAGCTTCTCGAGGAAGATTGCCACATGGGCCTCGTACACCTTGATTTAGGTGCAACCTGGGCCTCGTGCAAGTCAGTGACTAGGCGCCACTTGATGCTGGTGCCATCTTGTGAGTGACGCCCATTCATTTTTCAGCTTCTACAAGACACCCTTCAAAGTTTTCAAAATTTGAAAGATTTTAAATTTTGAAATACTTTGAATTAGAAAAAATCGACACGAGTTGCGCCTGTCAACAATGTTACTGACCTCGACTTCTAAGCGCAAGTTACGCAACGGTCCAGAAATTACTTTGGGCTATAAATATTCGTAAAGAGAGAGAAAAATGCACTTTTTACTAAAAAGTTATTTTCCTCTTCAACCTCTTGTCTTCTTCTTCTCGAGCTCCTCCGACCATCAATGGCGCCAAGGAAGTCTGCTACCGACATGGGCAAGGCCCCCCGTCGGACCTTCATCGTGCACATTACCGATGAGGGCACCTCGCTATGCGCCACCATCGTCGAGAGCTGAATGAGCCAACCCACCTCTCGAAGGTGATCTTCGTAGAACAAATCGACTATCACTTAGGTGCCAGTGAATAATAGTCCACCATGCCAGAGTCGATCATCTCTTTTTAGAGCTCTGATTGACCTGCGCACTACGTAACGTGTTCCTCCTCTTTTTAGAGTGTACGCGCGCACTTCATTACTTGTGCCTCCTCTTTTTAGAGTGTTGGCTGCATCAAAACACACTTTTTATTTATACGAACTGTGCTGTGCAAGTTTTGAACTTGTGCGATCGCGCACTTCGGACATGCGCACTTCAAATTTGCACCAGGCATAACTTGAGTCAAGTTTTGTGAAGTGAAAACTTGAGCACTGTTTGTGCAAATTTTATTGAATACTTTAAGGCACTTCGAATTTATACTAGGCGCATTCTGTGAACTTGTACGACATAGAACTGCGCACAATCTAGGATATAGTTTAGAAGCTCGCACAACCTATGACCTCTTGTACCATACTTTAAATTTAGAGATTGTTGTATAGACTTTGTAATTGATCTTTGCCCCCCTTTTATTTTTGCAGTTGATCTCAGGAAAGGCCAAGATGTTGAGAGATTAGCTTCGGCTTTCAGAGTGTCAGAGTACCGAGAGGACTTATCCCATGTATTGTACCCTCAATACAATCTTCCTGAGTCCAGAAGGGCTATGTTGGCAGCTCAAAAAAATAACACTTTATTATGCCTGATGAACGGTGAACCCCTAGAAAGTCTGGATAACGTCGCACACAAGAAACCACCTTTCTTGTTTGGAGACGCGATCAAGAAGACGTCCCAGACTAAAGCGAAGAAAGAATACAGGACCTTCCAATGCGAAGGTAGAATTATATATCTCACAGAAATGTCGAAGCACATGTCTTTGTCTAGATATGAATTCTCCAGTTTCCCTCGTCGGATGTCATGGGATATGACCCCAATTCAACAAGCCAGAGTTGAAAAAATATGCTACAGGCTGGGTCCTCAGAACAAGAACTTATTCTATTGCACATTGGAGAAGTTCAACTCTCATTTACGAGGTTTAAACCAAGTTGTGTACCTCCTGATGATTCATTGCTACTACTTCCTGTTAGGTACCTTCTTTGCGAACATATTTGTGAAGGCTGAGGGAAGGTCTCCAAACAAAACCATGCGTTTAACAGGCTTGGTGAACCCTGATATGAAGCGCTGGAACATCGTTGTAGTTTGGGTTTTGAAACTGTTCAAGGACGAACTCCTCAAGTTAGAACTCTATGATCCGATATGGGCTACTGCTCACGGTATTCGTCCAAATGCCCATATGTTTTTGGCTCTGGTAAAAAGATATAATGGTAGAACCGACACTTTCATGACTCCTCGCGGAGAAATTGGCTTCGCGCTTCATGAAATGAAGTATCTTTCTCACTTGCCAATGGATGGGAACCCCTATGAAGAATATGTGCCTACGAACGAGCAGCTGGATATCCTACCAGCAGAGAACCCTCAAATGGTGGTTGTGTTTGAGGAGTTGTTATGCCACTACATGATTTGTTCCTTTCATTATAAAAGTGCTTCCAAAGGGTCATGCTACACAATCACGTGGCTGACATACCTATTTTTAGGCTATATCCATGAAGACAAGACACTACCGAAATAAGTCATATTAGCGACGCCATAAAACGTCGCTAAAATGACCAAAAAAACGTAGCTACAATGGTTTACCGACGTATTTAGCGACGTTTTTCTGTGGTCGCGGAAAGCCATGTCGCTAATAGGAAAAACGTCGGTAATCGTCGCCATTACCGACGCTTACTGACGTTAATAAACGTCGGTAATTGACCGATGTTCACCGACGCCACGTCGAAAAAATGGCGACGTCTCAAACGTCGATCATCGTCGGTGAATTTAGCGACGTATGCTACTTGTTACCGACGTTCACCGACTCTGTAGTCGAAGGAAATACTGGGACGCTAAACCGACTCTGTAGTCGAGGGAAATACTCATCACCGGTACATCACAATATACATATGTATCAAAACAAACAAGAGTTAAAGTCTACAACCAACATATGATGAGATACCAACACAACGAACCCTAAAATATCCAACGTCGCTAAACGAATATCCAAAGTATACAACCAATATCCACATGAATCCACAACCAATAATGAGAGTCTACACAAACAAATAATCCACAACCAATAATGAAACAACATAAACAAACACTAAAAAAATACTACAATCTCGTAAAACAGTCATAACTCGGACTACTGCGGATCTGGAGGAGGAGGGGCACCGCCGCACCTCAAGGATAGGAACATCTCATACTCCTCCCGTAAAATCGTCACCGATGAAGAAGATAGTAACGTCGGTGGAGTCGGAGGTAGTGACGTCGGCGAAGTGGACGACGATGAAGGCGCACCAGGAGGACAATAACGCTCCAATGCTGCTAGTCGCTGGTGGTAGGAATCCATGGTAGATAACAGCCTCGTAATACTATCAACCATCGAATCCTACATCAACGTGAGCCTCTTGCCCATGGACAGCTATGATGCCTGCAGATCCGTTACGCTGTGCTTTATCGACGCTCTAAGATCAGTGTCGCCCCGCTTTGTCCTCTCAGTCACATCCTTGAGCTCCATAATGCTGCGGTCAAGCGTATCCAATCGTGCTATGAGCGCAACATCGTCCGTCTGGTGTTGCTCCTGGATCCGTCGTAGCAGCTCGTCACGGACAGACTCCACCATCTGCTGGACTCGGGCAGACTCATGGGAGGGCTGTGGTCCATACACACTTGCATGGGAGGCCCTAGAGGACTGTGTCGCAACTAGGGCACCATAGGATCTCGTACCCTAGTACGTACCCCTGTGGAGACCACCAGCGGCGGTCACCCACAGCTCGTCCTCTGACGGAGCTGGAGCGGGCTGCGAGGAAGTTCCGGCCTCTTCCGCAGTAGGTGCACTAGCAGCCGCCCACTCCTTAAGCCATTGAAACTCGGCCTAGAAAGCATGGATACTCTATAACTTCTAATGTCTAATGTACTTATTATTACTAACTACATGATTATCTATTTGTATGCATATTTACTAAGTTATATCAAAACTAACACGAAGTATTAAAATTAATAAACTGAATTGTAATACTTACATAGGCCTGCTCCGCCCTCTCGTCAATAAGCTTCCCACCCTTCCGATGTGTGGCCAGGAAGACAGTCACCACATTGGCGCCATCACCCCTTCTTACTTGTAATTAAATTGAATAATATATCGGACTTGCATTAAAATAATTTATCGGACTTGTATCAAAATAATATTTCTGAAATAAAAAGACATACCAAACGACGAAAATGTTTCGTCATCGAAATCGACCCACCGTACCACTTTGATCCCTGCTTCCTAGCCGCCTTGGCCTTTTCAGACTTTTTTTTGTACCTTGGCTCGTCAATTCGAGCCTTCATCGCAGTCCACTGCTCAGGGGTGATCCAACCTTGGATCGGCTTTCCATCACGATCACGAGTCTTCTGATCATTAATAGCGTCGCGGATCAGCTTAGCAGCGACGGCAGGAAACATCCCCTCGATCATCTCGGCCCGGTACGGTAGATAGAAAAACATATCCTAGAAGAGTGCAAACCAAATATTTATCAGTTATATATAATATGCAAAAATTATATGATTCATATTAAAAGCAAATATATTTTAACCTTGAAGCACGCAAATCAGTAGGCCTTCCTCTCGTCCGGAGCATCATAGTATTTTATCCAAGGACCACTATAATTAGTCCTTAAGAAGTGGCATAGGCGTCTCTGTACCGACGGAGGATGATATCTATACAGACATATTATATTCATGAGAAAAGTTAATTTATGATAAACACAAAAAAAATGATAAACCAAAACTCTTACTTTGTACCGTAGGCCCAGATCTGCGTCCTTATCTCCTCCGGAGATGCACATGCATCATCTGCATGATACTAGTCGGTCGTTGGCTTAGCCTCCTCTATCTGCTCATTTGTCTCCATCGTCGTATCAGCAGGAGGAACGCTAGACGATGGAGCAGTCTCTGGCCTGCAACTACTCGTTCCAAGAGATATGCCATATTACGTCGGGGCAGGCGGAGGTACTGTCCGATACACAGGAGTACTGGGTGACGAGGATCCAGAGCCGGTACCAATAGGAGGTACCGATGAGTACCCTATCCTCTGCCAGTACCAGAACCCCGTGCCCTATGTCGGGACATACGGAACGATCCGCAACGACCTGTCATACCTGATAATAACATATGATGAGATACAACAAATAATAGTATATTAGAAATATAAAATACAATAAGGACAAGATAATAACCAAGACAACATATGATGATATATTTTACAAGAAACATCTAAGTCCAGATAGTATATTCTACAAGAAACATCTAATTTCAGATAGTACATTCTACAAGAAACATCTAAGTCCAGATAATACATTCTAAAAGAAACATCTAAAAATGAAAGTACATCTCTCTCAATCATCTTCAGAATATTCATCTTGTTCGTCTTCCTCGACCTCATCTTCTTCCTCCTCCTCCTCCTTATCTTCAATTTCATCTTCGCCTTCGTCGGCTTCGACTTCCTCTTCGGATAATTCTACATCTTCTACATTAGTCGTGTAATGCATAACTTCTATGGAGTCCACATCAACAATATTGGTTACAAGAGGTAGCTCGTCCTCCTGATAAGCTTTTTCGTCAACATTAAAAGTATCTCTAGCTTTAGTCTTGCATACTGCCCACCAGTCAGACTTTGTTGCTCCCCGTCTCGGATAAGCTGTGAAGTACACGAGGTAAGCCTGAGTTGATAGGGCAAATGGTTCGTAGCCTTGATATCTACGCTTGTAGTTTATATCCAGAAGACCATGCTTGTCAATTTTCCAATCTTGATTTTCAATCAGATCGAACCATTCACACTTGAACAACACGATCTTTGCTGGTTCTCTGCCATAATTATATGTCAACTCCACAATCTCTCGTAAGATGCCAAATAAATTATTTCCTAGATCGAAGTCTTTGTAATTCGAAGATTTGATACACAAACAACCATTTTTCGTGGAATCAAGATCCAGAAAGCTGTCTCTGATCGAAGCATTTGTCGACTTGAACCTAAAGCCATTGACATAGTAACTTGGCCATATTTTAACAAAAGTAATTGGTCCCTTGGCAAGAGTTCTAATTAATTCAATCTCTGGTGAAATTAGATGATCGACCTGAATACCAAAGAAGAGATAGTAAGTTATTTATTTCACAGTTGCATTAGAAGAGGCCAGTAATTATCGAGTTGCTTACATATTCGCTCAACCAAGAAGGAAAATAACGTCTCATTTCTTGTTCTAATGCTTCATTTGTTAGGTAGGGTCTAACCGACCTCATCTCATCATTATATGTGCTGAAAAACAATGAAACAACCGCCGATTAGTACAATAATATTAGCTTATACTACTACATTGAGATGACGTAAACTCATCATTAATTACTTACCCTTTTAGCTTCTCCACTTCATCCTTGACGTAATTGAGTAATATATACAGCTGAGCAGCCCTTAGCTCTTCGTCATTCAAATCTCTCTTTTTTATTTTCCCCGAAGGCTTTCCGGACGCATTGAATACTTTTAGTATTCCATCATTAGATTCTTGATATCCGTCGTCGTTTCTCGGAGCCCTCGTTCTATTCGTAGCAACATGAGGTTTAAAATACGTCGAGCAGAAGTTTGTAATCTTCTTGAGAATATAGGCTTCACAAATAGAACCCTCAACCAGAGCCTTGTTTTTCACCTTCCTCTTTAGGTGGTTCAAATGCCGCTCAAACGAGTACATCCACCGATAACCGACGGGCCCACCAACACGTGCCTCGTAGGAAAGTTGAATTGGCAAATGCTCCATGGAGTCGAAGAATCCAGGAGGAAATACCTTCTCAAGCTTGCAGAGTGTTACCGCAATATCGTTCTCCTGCTTTTCTAGACGAACGACGAGCAACTTAAAAGAACAAAGATCTCTGAAGAATATGCTAAGCTCGGTCAATGGATCCCAAACAACCTGGGGTAAGAATTCTCAAAATACAATCGGAATTAACCTCTCTATAAATACGTGACAATCATGGCTCTTCATACCTGTCAGTTTGTTCTCCTTGAGGTCGACGCATCTTCTCAAGTTCGAAACATATCTGTTTAGAAATTTCAGACCATGAATCCACCTACAAGGTCTGACTTTATCCTCCTTCTCAAGTGAGAAAATTGCCTTAGGCTGCTTCAACTTCCCAATCCCTTCCTTTATCAAATGTAATACATGACGTCTACTTATTTCTTCCAAGTCCAATCTAGCCTTTGGATTATCTTTCGTCTTCCCCTTTATGTCCATTACAGTATTAATTATGTTGTCAAACACATTCTTCTCGATATGTATGACATCAAAGTTATGTCTAATCAGATTGGTGCTCCAATATGGCAGATCCCAGAATATACTCCTCTTCGTCCAGTTATGAGTACGACCAAATTTTTCACAATTATAGCCCGCAGCAGGCTCTTCAATAGCTCTTGGTAAATCTTTTACCTCTTTCCATATTGTGTATTCGGGCCACCTTGACGGGGGATTAGCCTTCTCCACAACGCTAGCATGAAAAGCATTCATGTTCCTCCGGTACGGATGATCTTTCGGCAGGAATTGTCGATGACAATCGAAGAAGCACGGTTTGCCTCCGTGTTTCAAACGGAAAGCCTTAGTGCGGTTCATGCAATATGGACATGAAAGACAACCATGCGTGCTCCATCCAAATAACATACCATAGGCCAAAAAGTCGTTGATGGCCCACATAAGTGCTGCCTGCATCTGAAAATTTTGTTTTCTAGATACATCGTATGTGTTGGAACCTACTTCCCACAGCTGATTCAAATCATCAATCAATGGTTGTAAATACACATCGATGTTCCTTTTCGGATAGTTCGGACTTGGGATAATAACGGTGAGGAACATATACGGAGTCTTCATGCACATCTAAGGCGGTAGATTTTACGGAGTGACGATCACAGGCTAATACGAATACTAGGATCCTGAAAGTCCGAATGGGGTAAAACCGTCGGAGTAGAGACCCAATCTGACATTACGCGGATCAGAAGCAAAATCTGTATACTCTCGATCAAAGTGCTTCCATGCTTCTCCATCAGATGGGTGATCCAACACTTCTTTGATTTGTTCTCGCTTATGCCAACTCATGTTTTCTGCTGTTTTCTTCACCATAAACAACCGCTGCAACCGCGGCGTCAACGACAAGTAGTGCATCGAATCGGTAGGCTTCCTTTCACCGATAGACTTTTCTCTACCACTGCTCATGTAGCGATCAGCACCATAAAATCTGCAGGCGTTTTCATCCTTGTCTTTTTTGTAGTACAACATGCACCTATTGTGACATGCATCAATTTTCTCGTATCCCATCCAGAGCGATCTCACCATCCTCTTAGACCGGTAAAAGTCTTTAGGCAACTTAGCACCCTCAGGCAATATTTCTATAATCAACTCCATAACTCGGTTGTAGCAATCTTGTAATATATTAAAATCGGACTTGATGCTCAACAATCTTATAACCACCTCCAACGGAGAATGATCCTCACAACCAGGATATAATGGAGTCCTTACATTCTCCAGCAACTCCATGAACTTTGCAGCATTGGCGTTCGGTGCCTCCTCAGGTGCATCATGATTGTCCGAATCGAAACTAGGCCCCGTCGCGTCAAAAACCATGTTCACCAACCGATCGTCGTAAGCAGCGTGGTTGTGGACATCCACATAAGGCTCATACTCCGATGCTAAAGACACAAGTTCTCCATCCACGCTCCACCGATAGTAATTCGGCATGAAACCCTTCGAGTATAAATGATACGTGACTTCCACTTCTGGATGATATTTCAAGTTGCGATATCTCACACACAGACACTTAATTTTGGTACCGTCCATGTACTGAGGGAACGCCTTGGCAAACTGTAGAAACTGCTATACACCCTCTATGAATTCATCCCGTACACCGTACTTGTCATCAGGATGACGGTTGTACATCCAAGAATGATTCCGCAGATAGTAATTCAGATCCATATCCATTTGAGGATAATTATGTAAGATAGATACACGCACTCGTTGAAACACTTATAAAAGTAATAGGCACATTAATCATGACATATCCTAAACATTGAAATAGAATTCCAAGTAATCATGATACAATAAGTGGTAATAGTGTATCACATGACATAACCATTTAACCATAGCGTATCAGAATTGACCACATATAAAACTTAGCCTAATTATTCTCCATAAAACAAGTGGTAATAAGTCCATAATTAATCTCCATAAAATAAGTACAGCTGGTAATAAGTCCATAATTAAGTCCATAAACTCATCTCCATAAAACAAGTACAGCTGGTAATAAGTACTAATAGTCTTACACAAAATATATCCATAAAACTATACTAATGACGACCACGCAGCTCACGCATACGCTCAATTATACCATCACGCAACATCTTCGAAATAGTGGGATCGACGGCGGAAAAGCGCCATTCCACTTCAGGTGCTGGATGAATGGAACTCTCGGTCTCACTAGCTACCGGTGCCACTTCCTCCTTAACAGTAAGAGGAGCCACCTCAGCAATCTGTGTTTTCCTCAAACGATGTGCCGCTGCTCGGGTCATGGATGCCATCTGGTAAGATCGATATTCACAGAGAATATGATTGTAACATAAGCAAGCTAACTAAAGGAACCATCATCTCGTTTCATGTATCAAAACCCAAGTTCCATTGTGAAATCTCAGTTTTCTTCAATGAGTATACCTATGTGTGTTTAGTTCAGTTTTTCCTGAGATTGTATACATATGTATATATATATATAGATTAATAGATATAGCTATAGTTATATAAGAGTTTTTTCTGAGATTGTATACATATGTATACATATGTATATATGTATATAAAGGAACCATCAATGAGTATACATATGTATATATTGTATACTTATGTATAAGAGTTTCATGTATACATGTATACATATGTATAAGAGATTTCTTCAATGAGTATACATATGTATATATTGTATACATATGTATAAGAGTTTTCTTCAATGTATACATATATATAAGAGTTTTCTTCAATGAGTATACTTGTCTGTGGGTCATGTTATATACTTCCATATTTGTGTATTAGGGTGCGTATGTCTGTATCTGTATGTCTTTGTGTCTATGTCTGTGTCTTTGTCTCAGTGCATGAATGTTTATGTCCGTATTCGTGTTCATGTCGTGGCAGATTGAGGGAGTGTATCAGTGTCGTGTCCAAGTCTAATGTATCATGTCTATACGTTTCCAACACCAAAATCTAAATTCATATTGCCCCTCCCCCTCCCAAATCACAAATACAATAACTTAAATAAAATAGCAATATGGGATAGGGTTTACCTTCGACGGATGATCGAGAAGGGTCTGACCGGAGGGGGAGTCAAGTCGGAAAAAGTGGGACTAGGCGGCGGCGAAGGAGAAGGGGACTAGGCGGCGGAGGAGGGGGTCGACGGGGTTCGCGGAGACAAAGGAGGGGGTCGGGGGTCGACGGTCACCGGAGGAGGGGGTCGGCGGGGTTGCCGTAGACGGAGGAGGGGGTCGGCGGGTTTCGCGGAGATAGAGGAAGGGGTCGGGGGGTTCGCGGAGACAGAGTCGAGGGTCGGGGGACGGTGGTCACCGGAGGAAGAGATCGGGGGTCGACGGAGGAGGGAGTGGGGGTCGGGTTGGGGAGTGGGACTGGTTTAAATTTGGGTTAAAATTTTGAGAATGAAAAAGAACTCGATCGGCTGACCTAAATGAAATTTCTTAGCGACGTCCAATAAAGACATCGCTAAGCGTCACTAGCTTAAAAAAACTTAGCAATGTAAAGCTAAATCGTCGGTAAACGTCACTAATCAGCGACGTTTATCGACTTATCAGCAACGTTATTTTTTTAACTTAAGAGACGTCGCAGGATGTCGCTGATCGTTGCTAACAGTGACGTCCTGTGACATTTTTTCTATACGTCGCTAAATTCCTTTGTTTTAGCGATGTTTTCCTTGGGCATCGCAAATTTCTTCGGTAATATGACTTATTTTGGTAGTGAGATCGTCGAGAGTCAAGCTTGTGACCCTTGCTTCTTTGAACCACTCAGCTGCAGCGACATCGAGAAGTTGATAGAAAAATCCAGGCATATTGATGTTGTTTTGAATGTAGATTAGCACCCCTTCTCTGTCGGTACTCCCATTGAAAGTTATCTCAGGCAGGGCTACAGACTCATGTCTCGAGAAGCACAGTTGGCGGGTTTTCTATATTTATGGCTACGGCGGTTCGTGGTCCCTGGAGCCAGTGCTGTCGACCGATTCCATCGAGGTGTATTATTTGTCGTTGTGCGTCTAGTGTTCGGCTACAAGTTGAATCTTCTTTCGATGATGACCTGCCGCTTGAACGCAGGACTGCGTTCTTTTGTTGACACCATGGTACATGACAAGGATGATCGGGACTTCCCTCGTACCAAAATGCCCTACACCTACCTATTCGGGTGGTTATTACTACACCATCCCGGCTTTATGGACCCTGATATGGGCATGGTCGGAGGAGATTTCATCAGGCATTATTCCAATGCCCGGTGGAATATAACCACACTTTCAGAGTGTAGAAGAGCTTTCAACCGAGGGTCTGGATGGAGATTTCAATGTGTCCCTCCCCCCAAGGATATGAGAATCTTTCTGTACATCTCATGGATTTAGAAATAGCGTCTCTTCGTCTGTCTTCGCCCAATTTTACATGGTTGAAGACAATCCGTCCATCTTATCTGGTGTACCGGTTTGAGGGCTAATGTTTTCTGGAACCCTATCTACCAAGCCGGTTCTCTCGGCAGTTTGGCTACGATCAATTACATGTAGGTAACACCACCACGTGTCTACAGGCTAAGGTTTACCTAATAGATGGTGCCAGGGCTTGGAGATATTATAATGCAAGAGACACCAAGGCCATATTCTCCATGTCGAACATTCCTCATACGGGCCCACGTATGTTATACACATACGCAAATTTTTATACTTCGGCCAATACTTTTGCCGAGAATTTCAACCTAGCTAACAGTTTTGCCAGGGATAGACAGACAAGATCTAGGGTCCACACTACGCAATCATTCAGAGATGTGGAAGATCAAGATCCCGCCGATGAACCTCTGGAGGCTTTTCTTATGGGCTTCCATGACGAAGTCAATGACACACTAAATGTATCTCTAAAGACACGAAAGGAGAAGTCTCCTGCAAAGCGGCTTAGTAAGAAGAGGAAGACTGGAGAGTCATCCACTCCATCACTGTAACGCCCCAGTCCCAAAATACGTAGGACTAGGAACGTAAACATGCCAGCCGTATAATAAATATACGTAAGCTGTAAAATGCAGTAGAACCATAACTAATCTCATCCAAACAAAAATAAATGAATACAAGATATCATATAATGATAATGAATTATCTTGATACAATATGTTTGGCGGAGACAAATCCACTACCAACAAAATAAGAAAAAATACATAAAAAATAAAATGAGTTTGGCGAGCGAAGCAAAGACGATCCAAGTGCAATCATCCTCGAAAAAATAGAGAGGATCACGGCTAGAGCTAGAATACCTGCTAAAGACAAGAGCACACACCTGGAGAGATAACCAGGTCCTCAGAGGGACGTAACAAGACACATAATATCATTCCATATAAACTGAATTAATATTGCTCAAATAAATAAGTCAATTGAATTATAACATGGTCCAATACACACCTATTGAACTAGGTTACCATCCTCCCAACCAAACAAGGACAGGAGATGGTAAACTAATTAACGATAACGTATCTTTCCATGCTATAAATCCAATATAGTATCCGGACCCCAACAAGGTTCAATACCTTCTCATCGGAGTAGTAAGCCACATCTACAACCAAACAAGGACAAGATGTAGCGAACTAATTCACGACAAGTTATTGTTCCAAGCCACGGTCAGATACAAGTACCCAAACCAAGAGTACTCAAACCTAACGGAAAAGTGTGCCTAACCAAATCTAAGTAAATGCAGTTTTAAGAACAGTTCATGGTCGCATGACTACCGGGTCAAGTCAAGAAAATACCAATACAGTACAGTACCTCAGTAGCGAGTCACAACACCATATACTATTCCTTAGTATCGAGTGAGTCTATAGCATATAGTCTACCTATCGTTCCTCACTAGCGAGCGAGTCTATGATAGATAGGGTGGTAGTCAACTTCCAATCATGTTCTCCCCACCCAATGCCAACTCATAACTGCTAAGTCTTCTAGCATGCAACTCTTTTAGCAGTTATTTCCTAACGTACGGCTTATATGTACTGGTGGCCAGTCAATCACGCATGTCCGAGTCCTATATGCGACTCACAACAACGTGGTATAAATGTGTCAAGGCCTATGAATGCAACACACAAGGTGGTGCCTTAAATCTAGGTTTAATGTGTAAAAAAATAATACATAGCAGGAAATATAAATGAACAGCAAGTTCTAACAGGTTATGCTATGTATCAGAGTTTATTTTGTATAAAGAAAATAATAAATAATGCATGAAATATGAGCTAAAATAAATAAACAACAAATGGCAAGGTGTCTTGCCTGGTAGGACGCCCGGTGTACTGCAATGATCAATGTGACACGAACTGCGACTTTGGTGTTATAACTACGCCAAACAACTTCCAATGAAAGCACGGGTTGTTCCATCGGGTCCAGGATGGTCAAATGGTTAGGGTGGATATATGGTAGTACGAAATTGACGAAAGAAAAGGAATAAAGGAGATTGGTTATGGAAAGGAGGAAATCAAAGAAAATAGGTAATAATAAATATATATATATATATATATATATATATATATATATATATATATATATATAATTTTTAGAAAACTATTTATAATCCTTGAAAAATATTTTTTGTTTTAGAAAAATTATTTAAGGCGAACCTAATTCGTGTCAAAACATCTTTTGGTTTGCGGGTCAAACTATTTCTAAATAAATATTAAAAATCTCGAAAATTTCTCTAGGGTTCTAAAACCATATTTTAAAATATAGGCCAAGCCAAATAAAATATTTATATAAATGGGTATATATATTTTTAGAAGAAAATTTTGAGAAGCTTATTATACCTAATTACACAAAAACTAATTTTTAATAATAACTAATAATAACACTAATCTTATTTTCTAAAATATAATAATTACAATAATAATAATAGCAGTAAAAATATTAATGACAACATACAATACTGTAGTTAGTAATAATAATAATCATACAATCATAATAATATGTAAACTAATAAAATAATAATAATGATGATCAGATTTGTAATGATAACTAGAATTGTATAATGATAATAATAATAATAATTACTAAAAAGAAGAAAAAAAATAACAATTAAAACTAAACAAAAACACAAAAATCAAAAACTAACAAAAAAATTTGACAAAGAGGCTGTGGCTCTTTCCTTTAGAAAGAAAGTAAGGGAGAGAGAGTGGGAAGGATGTTGGCCCATTGGTCATATGGTCAACCTGATTTTAATAATTGATCAAACTCTGTCTGTATATACAAAGCTAGTCGGGACATCTCGGATTCTTGGACATGATCAAGATTGGCTATCCACTCCATTCAAGACCGAAGATCTGTTTGCCTACTCGAGTCTGTAATTCCTTATGCAATGTATTTTTCATTTTATTTGAGTCTAGAAATATGTTGTACACCGAGTCGTACTGGCAAATAGGCTACCCTCAAATGAGTTCAAAATGTTTTTAAAATGACCTCTCAAAAAGGTTTACAAAAAGGTTTTCAAAAAGGTTTTCAAAAATCACCAAAAGCTTTTTCAAAAACCCTAACAAAACCCTGACTTAACCCTGACAGAACTCGGACCGAGTTCGGCCAGAGTTTGGCCAGAGTTCGGTTGGTGGCCATTGTGATTTTGAATCTTTGGAACTTGGTCCTCCTGCAGTTGCGGATTTGACCGAGATTTGCTCAAAGAGTTCTGCCAGAATTTTGCCCGAATTCTGACAGAAGTCTGCCTTTGGAACTCCTATAAATAGAGAAAGATTTCGATCATTTCAATTCACTCATTCACTTTCAATCTTCTCTCTATCTAAAGCTTTCAGTCTTCCAAAGAGTTTTCTAGAGCTTTCAATTTCAGATCCCAAGCCAGTTACAATCCTCTAGTCAATTTGCCAGTGCGGTACGGTCTAGAAGTTTCTGAGAGATTGTAATCAGAAGGCTTGATTGAAGAATACCTCTTCACATTTGAAGTTGGACGAGTTCTTCGTATCAAAGCTCGCGTTGTAGAAGTTGCAAGGACTTCGTAAGAGAACTTGCGATTTTTCCAATAGTGGATTCAACTGGTAGCAAGAGTTCTACCGACTGGATTAGTACTCAACAGAGGGATACCAGTATACATCGTTGTCTTTGCGTTTGCTCTCTTAACTTTGCCTTTACATTATTTCAGTTGTGATTAATATTCTGTGATTGTGCTGCTAACATTTTTAATTAGCATTTTTTCGCTGCCAATCTATTCACCCCCCCTCTAGAGTATTACTCTTTACTATTTTGTTCCTACAATTGGTATCAGAGCGGGTGTTACAGGTAAAGCATAGGTAACAGTGCAATTATTTATTCATTTTAATTAACTGTTATATATATATCACAGCACAACACATGGCAACTGTGAAATTCACAAGTGAAGGTCAGGCCACAAACAGACCCCCACTGTTTGATGGTACGAATTATACATATTGGAACACACGGATGAGTTTCTTCTTGAAATCTCTTGACTTTGATTTATGGTCCATTGTTCTTGATGGCTATCAGAAGCCACCTCGTATAAATGTTGATGGAGTTTTAGTTGAAAAATCCCATAGCAGATATACAGAGAAAGAAAAGAAAAGGGCCAGTCTTGACGCACGTGCCATTAATGCTCTTTTTTGTGCTTTAGACAGAACTGAATTTAACAGGGTATCTATCTGCACAACGGCTAATGAAATATAGAAGCTACTCGAAGTCACACATGAAGGCATGACTCAAGTCAAGGAATCTAAAGTCAGTAGACTTACTCAAGAGTACGAGGCGTTCAAAATGAAGCCCAACAAAACAGTTACACAAATGTTCGAGAGGTTCTTGGATATTGTAAATCCTTTGTCTTCCCTAGGCAAAGATTACAGTAACCATGAAAAGATTCACAAACTCCTACGAGCTCTCACCAAGAACTGGATTCCAAAGGCTACTGCAATCATTGAAGGGAACGACCTCACAACTATGTCCCTCGAAGTACTCATGGGTAAGCTACTCACTCATGAACTGGAGCTACAAGATTTTGAAGAGCCTGCACCAAAGGAGAAGACTATCGCCCTCAAGGCTCAGCACAGAAAAGCTGCTAAAGATGACTCAGACAGCAGTGGATCTGACGATAAAGATCAAGCACTCATAGCAAGGAAGTTCAAAAGATTTATGAGACATGAGAAGAGAGTCAAAGAAAACAACAGCAACAACTGGTACCAAGAAGATGCTGTCTGCTATGGTTACAAGAAGAAGGGACACATGAAGAAGGATTGTCCCACAAACTCATCATCAAGCAAGAAGAGCAACAGGTATGAAAAAGGGAACCTGAAGAGATCAACATCACGGAAGTATGCCAACACCAGCATATGGCATGAAAGTGAAGCCAGCGACTCAGAAGACGAACAATCAGAAGACGCTGCAAATGTATGCTTTATGGCATCCGATCAGGTACCTACTGAAACTGTAGTTGATACTTATGATGACTTCACATTTGAGCAATTAGGAGATACCTTCAGTGACCTGATGACTGATTACAGGAAACTGTGTAGTAAGTATCAGACCTCTAAGAAGGTACTCAAAGAGTACAAAGGTGAAATAGGTAGACTTACCGACCTACTAGCTGAGGTTAGAAATAATGTTAGTGAGTCTGGTGAGCTTTCTTCAATAAAGCTCTTATTACACGAGACTACCAAGTCATCTGAAGAGAAAGCCAAAGTTATCGACCAACTGAAAGAAGAACTTTCCATAGAGAAGAAAAGTCTTTGATGTGCACAAATCAGAATGGAATCACTCACTTCTGATTATACTAAGTTGTATGACACTTCCAAAAGATTGGAAATTAGGTTAGGAAAATAGCTTGAGCCTGCTGCTTCCTTCCCTAACACGTGTCACTTACCGAGAAATCGGAACATTCCCAAGCCAAACACTGTCAGACCTAACCCTATCAAACCTTTACCCCAAAAGGTTAAGCCCAAACAAGATTATAGGTATGCTTTCTTCTATACTAGACCTGCCAACCATGCACACCACTCAGCTTTCAACACTCGACATGCACAATGTCATTATTGTGGCCTCATTGGTCATATATCATCTGTATGTAGAATGAGAAAGCTTGTTGAATTAAATGTTTATGCTTGGATACCTAAAGCTAACAATTCAGGACCCTACAAGAAATGGGTACCAAAGGTTTCATCTGTAAACTATTTTGTAGGTGGAACACCCTTCACATGCTAGAAGCAAATGGATCCTCGACAGCGGTTGCTCACGGCATATGACCGGTGATGCTACCCTATTTGTAACACTATCGAAGAAAAAGAAGGAAGGCTGTCTCCTTCGGTAATAACTTGAAAGGGTATATTATTGGTATCGGTGATGTTGGTAAGTCTCCCTATCCTGTGATTAAGGATGTCTGTCTGGTTACCGAGTTGAAACATAACCTACTCAGCATAAGTCACCTAGCTGATCATGGTTATGGAATCAACTTTGGCAAAGACAAATGTACTATAGTTGATAGCTCAACTGGTAGTACTATCTTTGAAGGTATCAGGGAAGACAATATATATGTTTTCTATTTGTTAGAAGAAACTAACATTTCAGGTAGATGCTTAATGGCCAAAAGTGATGAGAGTCATCTATGGCATATGAGACTCAGTCATGCTAATATGGATACAATATCAAGATTATCCACAAAGAAGTTAGTACGCGGTTTACCAGACATTACATTCAAGAAGGATTCGGTATGCAGCCAATGTGAAAGGAACAAAGCTACCAGATCCACATTCAAGTCAGTAAACGTAGTATGTACTACTAGACCTCTACAATTGCTTCATATGAACTTATTTGGTCCTAGCAGAGTTGCTAGCCTCGGAGGTAAACTTTATACTTTTGTAATTGTAGATGATTTCTCTAGATACACGTGGGTATATTTCTTGACACGCAAGAATGATGCATTATCCAAATTTGTCGCCTTTTGCAAGAAAGTTCAGAATGAAAAAGGTTACATGATCACTCGTATTAGAAGTGATCATGGTGGCGAATTCGAGAATGCTGATTTTGAGCAATTTTGTGACACACACGATTTTATACACGAGTTCTCCTGCCCTAGGACTCCACAACAAAATGGCGTTGTGGAACGTAAGAATAGAACTCTAACCGAAATGGCCAGAGTAAAGTTAAACCAGTTTAGTCTACCCAAATATTTCTGGGCTGAAGCTGTCAACACAGCTTGCTTTGTTCTCAATAGAGTTCTAATTCGACCCAAATCGAAGAAGACTCCATTTGAGTTATGGTTTGATAGAATTCCTTCAGTTTCATACTTTAGAATTTTTGGTTGTAAATGTTTTATTCTTAATACAAAAGACAATTTGGGAAAATTTGATGAAAAGGTCGATGAAGGTATATTTTTAGGTTATGCGGCCAAGAGCAAAGGATACAGAGTCTTCAACAAACGTACCATGATCATCGAAGAGTCAATCAATGTCACTTTTGATGAATTGAATCAAATAACAATTGATGACAATGACGAAGATACATCTGTACCAAGCTCAACTCCAGCTGATTCTCAACCAAGCTCTGCACTAGCTGAACCTCCTAGAGAAGATCCAGGAACCAGCTACCTTCAGAATCAAGCGAAAAGGTTAAAATTTACAGCTAATCATCCAAAGGATTTGGTAATTGGTGATATTACCAAGGGAGTAAGTACTCGTACATCCTGTAGAGATATTGTTTCTAGTGTTGTATTTATTTCACAGCTAGAACCCAAAACTATTGATGAAGCATGTAGTGATAGTTTTTGGATAGATGCTATGCAAGAGGAATTAAACCAATTTGAACGGAATCAAGTTTAGGAACTTGTTCCCAGGCCTGTTGATCATCCGGTCATTGGCACCCGTTGGGTATTCCAAAACAAACTGAATGAGAATGGTTTAGTGACTCGTAATAAGGCTCGACTCGTAGCTCAAGGATACAATCAAGAAGAAGGTATCGACTACGATGAGACATATGCCCCAGTTGCGAGATTAGAATCCATTCGCATGTTATGTGCATTTGCATGTTTTCATGATTTCAAACTTTTTCAAATGTATGTCAAGAGTGCTTTTTTAAATGGTTTTATAAAAGAAGAAGTTTTTGTAGCACAACCTCCAGGTTTTACGGATTTCAAAAACCCAGATCATGTTTTCAAGTTGAAGAAAGCCTTATACGGTTTAAAACAAGCACCTCGTGCTTGGTATGATCGTTTAAGTTCTTTTCTACTTCACAACGGTTTTTTAAAAGGCAAGGTTGACACTACACTGTTTATTAAATCTTTTAATGGGGAGCTGCTTTTGATTCAAATCTATGTTGATGATATTATATTTGGATCCACTGATGAATCTCTGTGTCAAGAATTTTCTAAGTGTATGCAGAATGAGTTTGAGATGAGCATGATGGGAGAGCTGAAATTCTTTCTCAGATTGCAAATCAAACAAACTGATAATGGGACATTCATAAATCAAGCCAAGTACACAAAAGACTTGCTAAAGAAGTTCGATCTGGACAATATCAAACCTATTGGCACTCCAATGGCAACTTCAACAAAGCTTGATTCAGATGAACAAGGCAAGCCAGACGACACACGTAAGTATCGAGGTATGATTGGTAGTTTACTTTATTTAACTGCTAGTCGTCCAGATATAATGTTTAGTGTTTGCCTGTGTGCACGTTTTTAAGCTAACCCAAAGGAATCACATCTGTCCGCAGTTAAGCTTATCTTTCGATACCTTAAAGGCACTTCTTCTGTTAGCTTGTGGTATCCCAAAACTAAGTCCTTTGACCTTATTGGTTATTCGGATGCAGATTTTGCTGGATGCAAAGTTGATAGAAAAAGTACCAGCGGTACTTGTCATTTCTTAGGTAAGGCTTTAGTCTCATGGTTTAGTAAAAAAGCAAAATTCTGTAGCCCTATCAACAACAGAGGCTGAGTACATTGCCGCAGGACGTTGTTGCGCTCAAATTTTGTGGATGAAACAAACCCTAGAAGACTATGATTTATTTTACACACATATTCCCATTTTCTGTGATAACACGAGCACTATTAATTTGACTAAGAATCCAGTATGTCACTCTCGTACTAAACATATCGAGATTCGACATCACTTTCTTAGAGATCATCATCAAAATGGAGATATAAACCTTGTGTACATAGATACTGAAAATCAACTAGCTGACATCTTCACTAAACCTCTAGCGGAAGATCGTTTCAATTATTTACGTCGAGAATTAGGAATTTTGGACGTCAATAATACTAATTGATTTTGTTTTATGATTATATATCATTATGCAAAAACTGTGTTAGAAACAAGCCAATAAAGAGTCTGTCTGTCACCACAACTACGGTTGAAGCGAAGCGGTACTTAAGAGTTCCCCGGTGAACCTTCGCCAGCTGGGACAGTACTCCTACAGCTAATCTGAGACAGTCGTTGTGTAACGACATTTAATTCATAAAATAATATTAATTATGTTAATTGAAGGCTAAAATAACTAATCTTTGAATTAAATATTTGAAATGAGATAATGAAAAAGAATGGCAAAAATCAACTTTATAGAACCCTAGGCGAATTCGGCCAGAGCTATGACCGAATTCGGCCTGAGTTCGGTTGAGGGTGTCTGGTTATATATACAGAACCCGAGCAGCCCTTCTTCTTCATTGCTTCCAAACTATTTCAAATAGCAGCAGCAGCCGACCCGAGCATCAAAACCCTAGTTCTTCACCACCCTTTTCCATCCAATCCAAGCGGTAAAATCTCTCCAAAATTTGGAATCATGCGAAGATCGTCGTTCTCTACGACATATCTTGATTTCGTGAGGTATAACTCCATCTCTCCCCACCTTTCTTTTAGTGCATTTTTATTCCAATTTGCACATATGGCACCTAAATTCAATCCATCTAAGAGGAAGAAGACGATCCCTAGTGAGGAAGGGTCATCTTCGCATCCACATACGGATTCACTCTTTTCGTCGGTCCAAACGAGCGACGGTGCGTTCGACGGGTTTTTCTTTCAAACCCTCGACCAAGCCCTACTGTAGTATGGTGATTTTTTTATGCGATCCATATGCACAGGCGCTCCAGTCAAATGGACTGTTTTTCCTGATCATCGTCATTTATTTGAGGCATTAGGGTTACACTTATTTGTTAAAATCTGCTTCCCTATAGCAACTAATGCCATTAGATTATTCTATTGCAATCTCATATTAGACACTTTCGATGTGACCACACGTGTTGGAGGTATTGATATCAATTTCGATGATAGCCTCTTAGCGGAGATCCTTGGTATCCCTAACGAAGGTGAACCGCTAGTCGATATCACTGATTTTGACTTTCCCGAAGGCACGACACTCGCAAGTTTCAAAGCGAAACTCTGTGCACCTGATAGAGTACGCTCTGGAAAGTTCAAGGCTAATAACCTGAACTTGTTTAACTATAAATTGCATCGCATCATCTATTCCACTATTCTTCCTAAATCTACTTCAAAGGATGATGTGACTTCTCTTGAGCTGTCCGCCATGTACCAAATTCTTAAGGGGATTCCATTTTCTGCCCTTAAGACCATGATTCAGATGATGGGTCGTTGTCGTACAAGAGATAGAAATCTCTCTTACGTGATGATTCTCCCACGCATCTTTCAGCGCTTCGATATCGATCTGTCGACTTGTACTCAGGACCCTGAGCCCAAGTTTCTTCAGTTATCTCGTCATAGCATGACTGCTACAGCTCCACCTACTGCTCCTCCTACTGCACCTCCTCCACCACTTCAGCAGTATGCAATGACATTTGAGGGCATACATCAGCATTTATCTGCTTTGCACGTCTCGATGACGGACATGGCTCGTGAGCGTGAGTTCCGCGACGTCACCCGTTATCAGGCAATGGCAAACTCCTTGGCTGATCTTCGTTTCGCTCAGACTGGTCATTCAGCCGATTCCATCCCTCGAGATCTAGCTTTTTCGAGTTACCGCTGTGAGGATGAGGCTGTCCATGCCTACTTCCAGCCAGGTAACGCCTATGATTGGTATCGTGCACCTCGTGACAATGTTGGTGAGTTCTATGCTGGCGCCCCTACTCATCCCTCCGGCGCTGGTACTTCTGGTGCTGGTCCTTCAGGACATGCTGGTCGAGCTGATGTTGGTGATGACGAGGATAGTGATGAGGAGATGTGATTTAATTTTTTTTGTGACATTCTATTGTACACTTGGAAATGCTCCAACATTCCAAGTTTTTATCAGTATTTCTTTTATTTTTATCAGTATTTTCTAGTTATTATCAGCACTTTGTAGTTTGCTTCAGTACTATTATCATTCATGGACATGTTTATGGTGTTTCAGTTATGGCATTTCAGTTTATTTTCAGCACTTTGTTTTAATTATTAGCACTATCTCTTTATACTGCTTCTTCATTACAAACTGCTTGTGAAATAGCATGCCTGAGCTTTTTTTTAAACAATACATGCCTGTAATGATAATCTGTAACAATACATGCTGTAATGTGTTTCTCAAATTTTTTTTTTATGTTTTCTCACTACTTGTTACTTATGCATTAATTGCGGGGGAGCCTTCTCTTTTGCAATTATTTTGCTAAGTGACAAAGAGGGAGAAAATTAAAGATCTAACATTTCTTTTGAGATAATACAGGACATGAACAATTTCTACTTTTTGATATTTTTTGAACAAGCTTAGCTTAATGTTATATCATTCATAGTTTGTCAATTATCAAAATGGGGGAGATTGTTGGCCCATTGGTCATATGGTCAACCTGATTTTAATAATTGATCAAACTCTGTCTGGATATACGAAGCTAGTCGGGACATCTCGGATTCTTGGACATGATCAAGATTGGCTATCCACTTCATTCAAGACCGAAGATCTGTTTGCCTACTCGAGTCTGTAATTCCTTATGTAATGTATTTTTCATTTTATTTGAGTCTAGGAATATGTTGTACACCGAGTCGTACTGGCAAATAGGCTACCCTCAAATGAGTTCAAAATGTTTTTAAAATGACCTCTCAAAAAGGTTTACAAAAAGGTTTTCAAAAAGGTTTTCAAAAATCACCAAAAGCTTTTTCAAAAACCCTAACTAAACCCTGACTTAACCCTGACAGAACTTGGACCGAGTTCGGCCAGAGTTCGGTTGGTGGTCGTTGTGATTTTGATTCTTTGGAACTTGGTCCTCCTACAGTTGCAGATTTGACCAAGATTTGCTCAAAGAGTTCTGCCCGAATTCTGTTCGAATTCTGACAGAAGTCTGCCTTTGGAACTCCTATAAATAGAGAAGGACTTCGATCATTTCAATTCACTCATTCACTTTCAATCTTCTCTCTATCTAAAGCTTTCAGTCTTCCGAAGAGTTTTCTAGAGCTTTCAATTTCAGATCCCAAGCCAGTTACAATCCTCTAGTCAATTTGCCAGTGCGGTACGGTCTAGAAGTTTCTGAGAGATTGTAATCAGAAGGCTTGATTGAAGAATACCTCTTCACATTTGAAGTTGGACGAGTTCTTCGTATCAAAGCTCGCGTTGTAGAAGTTGCAAGGACTTCGTAAGAAAACTTGCAGTTTTTCCAATAGTGGATTCAACTGGTAGCAAGAGTTCTACCGACTGGATTAGTCCTCAACAGAGGGATACCAGTATACATCGCTGTCTTTGCGTTTGCTCTCTTAACTTTGCCTTTACATTATTTCAGTTGTGATTAATATTCTTTGATTGTGCTGCTAACATTTTTAATTAGCATTTTTTCCGCTGCCAACTCTATTTACCCCCCCTCTAGAGTATTACGCTTTACTATTTCGTTCCTACAAAGGAGCTGGAGAGTAGTGGAGGAGAGAGGAGCGGTCGGGAAGAGGCGGCACTGTGGAGTCGGGGCAGCGGCTCGGAGGGCTCTCGGCGCGGTGAAGCTCGCCGGTCAAGGCGGAGAGGGAACTGGGGGTTCGAAAAGGGGAACGACGCCAAGGAAGGCGTGCGCGTGCGGGGCTAAGGCAGTCGGCCATGGACGGGGGCGGCGCCGGAGAAGGTGAGTTTAGGGTTTAAATTTTTTTGGGGTTTCGGTTGCCTTTTGTGGTGACGCCGGCCGGCGATGGCCGTGGTGGCGGTGGTGTTTTAGGTGGAGAACGGTAGTGGTGGTGTGGTGGTATAGGGGTCAGGTTGTGTCGGGACAGCGGTAGTGATGGATGACGACAGTAGCTGTGGTGGTGGTTTGGCCAGAGGGCTTGGCTTGTCGGGTAGGAAAGCGAGGCAATAGGATTGGTCGGGAAGGGAGGAGGAGACGGTGGCGATGGTGGTTGTGGTTGGCGTGCAGCGAGTGTCTCTGTGTTGGGGTTCGGGTCTGCAGCCAATGGTCGAGGTGGTCGATGGGGTTGTGTGGGGAAGTCGGTGATGGCGCTCATGGTTGCTGGTTTCACTGGGACGTTAATGGTGGTAGGCGGGGTCTGTTGGTGAGGAAAGAACTGGTGGGATTCCGGCGAAGCGGCCTGAGAAGGCAGCAGCCTGGTGTGGCGGCCATTGGCCGGAGATGGGCTGCGGCTAGGTTAGGTTAAGGTTAGGATTTGGTGTTGGTTGTCCTGCGAGACATAGCCTTGGGGTCGAGTTCGTGTCGGACGTGTGGACACGAAGAAGATGAAATATAAATGTAATACAAATAGTGGAAAGGGAAAAATAGGGACACAGTCACGATGCACGCACGATGAGATGTTGGTTGATTAGTGAAGAAATTGTGTTGGTTGTGAAGAACCCAAGGAGGACTCCCCCTTTATATAGGGGTGAGAGAATCCTAGTTGGATATGGTGTAGGAGATTTAAATCCCCTTTTAGATAAATGATATATTAATTTAAATCAATTCAAAACTAATACAATCACATCAAAATCCAATTTTAAATCTAGACAATCTTATCCTTAATTAATTATAGATTAATCATTCCTTTAAATAATTTATTTAAATCAAATGAACATAATCTAATCATATTTAAATTACCACTAATAAACTCAAAATATCTTTTTCTATAAATTAAAATAATAATAAATTTCAAAAATTCCAATAAATATTTAACTACTAATAGGAAATATCTTTAAAATATATTTTCAATAAATTTAGATAAAAATAATTTTGAAAATCATAATAAGTGTTCAAATATTTGAAAATACCTTTTTGATAATTGGAATAAACAATTAGTACTCCAAAAAGAGAACCAAAGTGGACATGAAATAAATTCATGTCTCGCACACAAATAGTATACATAAAATAATAGTTTTCTAAACTAATAAAAATAAATTAGTATTTTGGGAAATCTCAACGTGCCACTTTTCACAACTTTAAGTAAAATACAAATAAAAATAATTATTATATATATTATTTGAACTATAAAATAGAAAAAAATGTTTTTCTAAAAATATGTACGCTCGCACATATTCGCACTCGTCGAGCAATTTCGAAAAATGAAATTTTGCGCACGACGTACAATGCAACTACGCGACGTGCAAATAATTAAAAATATATAATCAGTACCAAATTTATAAAAAAAATTAGTAGAAATTTAGGGGTTTTACATCCTACCCAACTTAAAAGAATTTCGTCCTCGAAATTAAGAATAATTAGGGGGTGAGAAGGTACAAGGGGTATATCGGTAATGAGAATATGACAAGTCTTCTGGCGAGGCAAAGAAACAATGCCTTAACATAAACAAGCATTTAGTAGGTCATAATTTTGATAAATTCGAAAATAGTCATTGATATGGAGGGTTGCTAGTTAAAGCAATGAAATCATGATAACACGAATTGAGTGATAACACAAATTGAGTAGATCAAGGGAATTAATTTTAGAGTCTTTAGGAGAGGTAGTTCCTTGGAAGGAAATTGGGTAGTGGACGTCTAGGTCGAAGGCATGGAAATAGAAGAACGATTGGGATTATTCAAATGATTTAGAAGGTCACGATGGTAGGTTTAGGATCAAGGGGAAAGACGAATAGTTTTAGGAAGAGGATATAGCCACGGTTTGGTAATGGCTAATTACGGTGGTCATAAGTGATTGGGCAACTAAAGGGGATACTCTGCACGAGGGATTTCGTCCTTCTAAAATAGGAGGAAGATGAAAGCGATAAGGGTTCCAAAGGTGATATTATCGAATACGAATACGTGGTTCAAAGGCGACCGAATAATTTCAAAAGAATTGTTAAGGCAGTCGTGGAGGAGACTCTAGAGGCCAAGTCTAATTATGTTCCATCCACGTAGAATAATAGATAAAAGTAAATCAAAGTGCACTTGGTTGATTAGACCATTATGCACCGGTTCTGATTACATAATATGTTAGTGGGAGCTCTTCCAATAACACATGTCATGAACAAGCTCGATAAATCAATGAACTTGCAAATCTAGATTATAGTAGCAATATTAGTCAATATGGTGAAATTATAGGCACGAGAGTTTAAAATTGAGAGAGAGTATAGTCGAACTTCTAAAGGATCTAAGTCATGTCATGTGATGGTCTTCATACAGTCATCCTATAGTCTTCTTGTCCAAGTCCTTGGTTGGCTAGACGGGTTCGGGTCCTCTAGATTCTAGAATCTATGTAAACTTGCTAATATAAGTCACAAAGACAAAGGGATTGCTAGGTCACAAGGCATTCTACCCAACTTAAAAAAATTAAACTAATAGGGTTTTGGGACAAAAGAACATGTCTAACTAGTAGGGGTCACCTGTCTAACCTCTAGCAAACACGAAGGGAAGATAAGAATTATGATAGAAGAAATCAAGCAAGATGCAATCGATGAGTCGAACGGTAGATAAAATATAGGAAAGAGGCCAAGTATGTGGATGAGATCCTAGACTCTAATCCTATACGCCGGCTTGCTTGGTACGGTAACGTAACCAAACAGTTTATCTTGACCTGCTGTAGAAGGATGAAAAAGAATAGTAATTTATATGCGGCCCAGATTCAGCATGCGGCTCAAAAGCTTGAAGAGTTTTATGCGGCTCGGAAAGTCCCAGAGAGCCGCATACGGCTCAGTAAGAGCCACGTGGCCTCATGCGGCTCAAAATAGGCCGATTACAGCTACCATAATTACTCCCTGCAGCTGGCCATTAAATGCTCTGACATAAAATGACAGTTCTGATGGCTCTGACATAATGAAGAGACGCGTCATGCTCATCAAAAGACAAGAAAATCTCTGAGATAGCCGACGCAGTTCACAAAGTCCAAAGAAGTTCTCTATGCGGACCGCCTAGGCCACCCTTATACGATTCGGTTGTGGGGGCCACCCTCATGCGGCTCAGTTGTGAGGCCACCCTCATGCGGCTCGGTTGTGAGGCCATCCTCATGCGGCTTGGTTGTGGGACCACCCTTCTGCGGTTCGGTTGTGGGGGCCACCCTCATGCGGCTCAGTTGTAAGGCTACCCTCATGTGGCTCGGTTATGAGGCCATCCTCATGCGACTCGGTTGTGGGGCTACCCTTATGCGGTTCGGTTGTGGAGGCCACCCTCATGCGGCTCAGTTGTGAGGCCACCCTCTTGCGGCTCGGTTGTGAGGCCAACTTCATGCGGCTTGGTTGTGGGCCACCCTTATGCGGCTCGGTTGTGAGGCCATCCTCATACGGCTCGGTTGTGAGGCCATTCTCATGCGGCTCAGTTGTGAGGCCACCCTCATGCGGCTCGGTTGTGAGGCCATCCTCATGCGGCTCGGTTGTAAGGCCATCCTCATGCGGCTTGGTTGTGAGGCCACCCTTATGCGGCTCAATTACCAGACCACACTCATGCGGCTCTGCCAGGACATCCCGTTCATGCGCCTCGCAGCATAATGGCAGTTGGGACGTATGGCAGAAGATTGACTAAGATTTATCCACCCGGATTTATTGCAACCAACAAATCCTAACAATACAGATTTATTGCGACCAACACAACATTCCTGATTGATTTCCAACAAACAGATCAAGGTTAATCTTAACCAATCCCCAACCGCCCACTTTTTAAGGCGCAGTTACTGCATACCCCACTTATCAAAAATTCCTATAAATAGCATGGGATTATTCCTTTGCACAGACACAGAGAAAAGCACATACACAGAGCGACACATAGAGACCCAGAGCAATCCGAGCAGAGAGAGAGAGCTTTTCTTTGCCGGAGGCAAGGTTGCGTCCGATCGTCCAAAGAGTAAGACAGAGTTGATATCACTTTCTCGAGCCTCTACCGTCATCCCCCAGAATCAAAAACTAAACAATTGTACTTAGATTGCTTTTCCTAGGTTTTGTTCCTAGGCTCTCTTTGTACGAGCGAGTTTGTATTGTGAATTAAAGTTCAGTCCTCCCATAAAACTATTCTGTTCTTTGATAATCAATGGCAAACACGATGGCGACTCTGCTGGGGACTAACTTTTCTACTGCTGAGAAGTTGGTGACGCAATCGGATGCAGCCAAACTTGGCTCCACGCAACAGATGCTGGTTGTCCGCTTCGACCAGCAGGCGTTTGAAAAAATGCTCTCTGACGGGAGTGTTGGCCCGGTCCAAAAGCGAGCCCACACGAAGAAGGCCCGCAGGGAGTGGAGGCCCAAATCATTTGCTCCTCTCCATGCTCTGGAAGAAATGCTCTCTGCTGCCCAAGACGGCGGAGAAGACTCTCATGCGGCCCCACTTCAGACCGTAGAGGACTCTGCTGTCCCCAAGTCCGGCAGAGGAAAATACTACGATGCTGGACTTGCCGGGACAAAGAGGAACTCTATGCGGTCCAAGAAGAAGCCGCATAAGGGCGCCAGCCGCATGGAGAAGGCTCATGCGGCCACAAAAGCCAGCCGCATGGAGAAGGCTCATGCGGCCACAACTTCCAGCCGCATGCAAACTGTTCACGCGGCTACCTATCCCAGCCGCATTGAGAACACTCATGCGACATCCAATCCCAGCCGCAGGGAGATGGCTCATGCGGCATCCAATCCCAGCCGCGAACCATCTACTCTATGCGGCTGAGGGTCAGCCTTTGACCGCCTCTCATGCAATCCTGACCTCAGAGGCTCTCAGGAGGATGTGCCAGACTCTGTGACGCACAACTTGGATTCTTCCTACTATGCACTCTCAGGTGCTATAGGAAAGAAGTCTAGGACAGCGCAGGCTCATCGAGCTCAATCAGCTGTCCCAACTTCTGACCATCAGGGCGTCCTGCTGACTATTACTCGGGCCGCAGATGGAAAGTTGTACAAAACTATCCTTGTCCAGCCCCGGCGGCCAACGGACGGGATAGTTATCAAGAATCTCCCAACAACGATCAGGGGCAAGTACTCATACTAGCCCCACATCAGGGAGCAGGTAGGATGCCAACACACTCGTGTGCTCGGGACTCCCGGGCCCATAAATCGAGTGACTTGCGTGATGTGATTCTTCACAAGCGCAAGGAAAGAGAAGAAAGCTTGGTGTGCAGAGAGTCCTTTCATGGACATCACTGCACTCAAGTCTTTGTCAACTGCTGTTGTAGCAAGGCAGCAGTACAAGAGGACCGATAGTCCGTCTTCCAACGACTGTAGCAGCCATGACCGGTCCTGCAACAAAGCTCAGGAGACGAGGCACTTTATTTCGCCTCCTGTAATTCTGTTCAGAAGATCCCTATCGGCAAGGCAAAGAAGAAGATAAATGTTTACAGCCCGACGATCTCAACTAGCGTGGCCAGGAAACTCGCATCCAAGCGGCTGTCCACAACCACCTCAGGAGGAGTTTACCAGGGCACTCGCTCAAAGACGAAATCTTCAACACTGGAGGATTCGTCAACTGTACCTCAGGGGGTAGCCGAAGCTGGGGGTAACACCCCTAGGAACATCCATGACAATCCGGTGTTCCAAGAAGATCAACCAGGGGAGACAGTTCCCCCAACAGATGCAACGGACCCAGATGTCCATGGGTCCCAAGATGAAGCAACCTCCGACGCAGGGGGTAACACTTCCTTCGAGTCCGAACCAGCAGAGAACATTCCCACATACCCCGACGACTTCTCCATTCGAGGGTATAATTCAGAGAGCACATCCTCCACAGTTCCTTCCACTGTTCCCCGTGTGAGAACGGTATTTATGACTGAGAATGACCAGGACTTTCCTAGCGACCGACAGTGCCTCGACACTCTTGAGGCCATACTTCATACCTTGGTCATCAGTAGACGAGATTAAGGCAGCCATGCCGACTCTCCAAGGAAGGATGCCTGGCCAGATAAGCTTGGGTCCCGCTATCAATGCGGACTCAAATACAACTGCACCGACCCCAGACGACAATCTACCTGGAATATCGGCTCCCACTGCTGCAGACGAGGCTAAAGAGGCAAGAAGAGGGGTCCAGGAGCTTCGGACAATGTTTCACGCCCGAGAAAACTCTCAGGACCTCAGGATACGACAGTCGTATCCCGCTGCATGGAGAGATGTCCCCTTCCCTCCTCGATACAAACCCTTCAACATCAACCCTTGTGACGGGAAGACATCTGCAAGCTGATACGTGACCTACTTTAAGGTCATAACAGATCATCTGTCGCATGATGATGCCATCCTTACCCGATTATTCATTGGGGCATTGGAGGGAGTTGCATTCGACTGGTACCGCAACTTGCCGGACAACTGCATCCATTCCTTCGCTGGCTTCAAACGGATGTTCTTAGAGAGATTCTATGAGGGGAGCAAGATATGACCATGTCAACCCTCATGGACGTTGTCCAAGGAGAGAAGGAGCTGACAAGAAACTACATTGAGCAGTTTTGCCAAACCGCGATGAAGTTGCCCTCCGGTAACCCGGACTCCTCCTTAATTGAAATTTGCCAAAAGAGGCTGCTCCCCACAATCAGCCTCTGGATGGGTAAAAGTCAATTCAAGGACTGGAAGACTTTTATCATCAGCGCCACTAGCGCAGAAGACAAGTTGAAGAAAGCTCGCCAACTGGGATTGCACATCTCGGACGGAGAGGACAAGGGAAAATGCGCTAAAGCCAACAACAACAATGGTGGTAATTTCTCCAACAGCCGAGATAACAAGGGGAAACAGGCCATGGTGGCCGACACAGCCCCGAAGCCCGAATTAAAGCAGGCAGAAAAGCAATGGCCGCAGATGACTTACTCCTTCGAGGATAGTCATGTCAAGCCCATCCTTGACATGCTCGTACAAGGAGATCGAATTCAGCTCCCTCCTCCAAGGTGTGAACCTCGTCCTGTAGAGATGGAGAGCCCAAACTACTGTCACTACCATCGCTATGTCCACCATGCCACTCAAGACTGCTTCCAACTGAAGTGGTATATCCAAAACCTCATCGATTCGAAGGCCCTGGCCATTAATTTCGAGGAGGTGATGGTCGCTGCCAATATAGTGTCAGTCCAATTGGGCAGCTTCCCGCCGACGAGGACTCAAGACGGCATAGTGCCCGTCTCCCGGGTTAAAATGGAGGTCGCTAATCTTCCACCTTCCCGAGACCAGGCTGCTGGTCTAGTGCCCCTCACCACATCATGAGGGGAGGTTATGTGGGTCCATCCGAATTTAGTACTTGAAGTGACTCAGTCTGCATCATCCTCCTCCAAGAAGAAGGGCAGGAAAGTCAAGACCTGCCGTACAATCTCGGCCGATGTCGAAGAAGCTACAGCTGTCGTTACCCGCTCTGGTGCACAATCTTAACTTACACCAGGTAACTCGGCTGAAGAACGCCAGCCAGCCGTTAATGACGGTCCAGGACCTTCTCAGCCTCCGTCGGCTGACAAGCCGGAGCCAAAGGAGACTCGCTTTGATAAGCCACTTCGTAAGGACCTGCCTTGAGGGCTGGAAAAGCCTTATAATTTTGACATTTTGGCACAATTGGCCAATACACCAGCCAAATTGTCGTTATATGAGCTCCTGGGACTCTCTAAAGATGTTTGCGTCGTACTGAGCGAAGCACTCTAGAATGCCGACGCATATCTAGCTCAGGCTAATCTTACAGGGAAGAGCTCGCCAGCGGATCTCCAAGACAGCGCTTGCACAGGTACAATGCCCAACATTGTCTTCACTTCGCAGGATATGCTTATCAAGACCAGCCTGCACGATCGCCCTCTGTATTATACTGGATACGTCGGCGACATCAAGGTGGATCGAATGTATATTGATCCCGGTTCTTCGATCAGCATTATTCCAAAAAGCTTACTTCACCATCTGCACATCCCTATGCATCGGCTGACTCCTACCAGTACCGCCATCAGCGGTTTTAATTCCGGAAGAAACTATCCCATTGGAAAGATTTGCCTGAAGTGCCAAATTGGCGACCTTCAGTCGGAAGTAACCTGCTATGTCATCGACGCAGACACCTTCTACAATATTCTCCTGGGCGTCCGTGGATACATGATTACATGATCGTGCCCTCGATATTGCACCAGTGCTTCAACTACGTCGACAAGCATGGCTTTGTGAGGACAAAATTTGCCGACATCGATCCCTTCAAAGGGGTCGAATCTTATTATTCGGATTCTTGCTTGTATGAGAAATCGAAGAGGCACTTGGTCAAGGATGATATTCAAGAGCAGACGGAGGCCATTGTGGGGCCTGAGGAACCCTTGAGAATCTATCTCCAACCTCGCAAACCAGGCAGGACTGTACCTCTTACAGCCACTCTGCGTAGATAAGCAACTGGTCTCCCGGTGCTCACTGCACAAAAGGAGCAGATAACAATCCGACTGCCAAAGTCTGGCCAAGGGCCGAAATTCACTACGGAGCCGCTGACAATCAGGCTGCCTAGAGCCGGTCAACAACAAACAGAAGAGTCCAATCCTTCTATTAAGCCAATGACAATTCGTCTTCCCAAGATGAATCGACAGCCGAGTGCTAAACCGGGGACTACTAGCGAGCCAACAACTCCCCGCCCAACACCGAGCACTAAACTGGGGGTCGTTAGTGCACCAACGACCCCACGTTCTGCTCCACCAATGGAGCCCCTGATGATTAAGCTGCCCAGGTCATCCTTCCAGTCTTCATTAACACAGGGGATGGCCGACGAGGAGTTAGAGGTGGTCAAGTATGTGGCTGCTCACACTGATGTCCCTTCAGCTGATGATATAATTCCACCTGAAAAGATACCTTATTTCATCAATAAAGGGTTATCTTTGAACTACCTCGAGCTTAATAAGCTTTGTACCATGTATGCTATGGAACACGGTATAGGCACCAACCTACACACACAGGTGACAAAAGTCTACACCGCAAACCAACTTACTCCCGTGGAAGATGCTTGCTTCATAGTCGAAGGAGAGGATCATCCAATCATCTTCGGCCGGAAGAATGATCTACAGCCCTTCAGGATAGAAGAAGTTGATCTCGAACCCGACACCGGGAGACTGCCCTTTTATCTATATAGCTCCCGATCCAAGTACCTCATGCAAAAATAGGGGTATGATCTGGAGACTACGCCAGGCTTAAACTACGGTACTGGTCGGCGGTTACCCTTACAGTTGCCAGTCCCGGCTGGGAAACCACAGGATTACTACAACAAGACCAGATGTGGGCTAGGTTACGTTACACCTGCAATGACCCCTGAAAGCTCAGATGAGGAATGTGACTGGCATTCACACTCAACCGGATCACCAACTTCTGATTCGGATGTTAGCATCGGGGATATATTTAGGCAAGCTCTGTCTGTCAATATGGCATTTGTTGATGCCTACGAAGAAGACAAAGACGTACCCGAACTTTTTGAGTTAGAACCTTGGGTCCAGCAACTAGATACACAGTGGGAGAAATGCTTCGAACTTTGTGAACCTTCTAATGAAGATGAGGTTATGCAAGTTGACCTCGAAGATGAGTCCTCTCCAAAGCTGATCTTCGTCAGTAAAAGCCTGGCATACGAAGAAGGGGAGGCACTTTTGCAACTCGTCAGAGAGTACGTTGACATGTTCGCCTGGAGCTATGAAGACATGCCAGGGCTAAACCCCGAGGTTGCACTTCATAAACTCAACATTCATCCAGACGCAAAGCCGTTCAAACAACAATAAAGACGTTTTCGCCCGAACATTATGAATTCTATCGAAGCTGAGGTCAACAAACTGATAGCCAGCAGCTTCATCCGGAAGGAGCAATATCCAGACTGGGTCGCCAATATAGTACCAGTCCTCAAGAAGAATGGAAAGGTTTGGATTTGCATCGACTTTCAAAATCTAAAAGAAGCATGTCCTAAAGATGAGTTCCCTCTTCCCATTACGGACATCATGATCGACATCACATGTGGCTTTGAGCGTATGTCGTTCATGGATGGCTTCTCAGGATACAACCAAATTAAGAAGTTTTCTAACGACGAAAAGCATACATCATTCTGAACACCGATTGGCATGTATTGTTACACATTTATGCCCTTCGGTTTAAAGAATGTCGGCACCACATATAAAAGATCCATGAGTGTCATCTTCAGAGATCACCTGCGTAAGATCGTGGAGTGTTATGTTAATGACATTGCTGTCAAAAGCCACTCTAAGGGAGACCATCTGCATGATCTGAGGACGGTATTCGACCTGATGCGAGCGCACAACTTGAAGATGAATCCTACCAAATCCTTCTTGGGTGTATCTAGTGGAAAATTCCTGGGTTTTATTATTACTGCCCAGGGAATTCATATAGATCCGAAAAAGACGAAGACAATCATGGAGATGGGTCCCCCGAGAAATCTTCGTGAACTCCGAGGCCTTCAAGGGAGGCTAGCTTACATCAGGAGGTTCATCTCCAACCTCTTCGGGCGATGTTAACCATTCACCCACCTCATGAAGAATGGCGTCTCATTCGTATGGGATGAAGAGTGCCAACGTGCATTCGACAACATCAAAGAATATCTATTCTGGTGGCCCCGGTTGCTGAAAAGTCATTCTTGCTTTATGTACGAGCGATGGAGCATTCCCTCGGGGCTCTACTAGCACAAAACAATGACGCGGGGCATGAATAAGCTATCTATTACCTCAGCCGAATGATGATTGGACCTGAGCATAAATACACCGCTATGGAGAAGGAATGTCTTGCTCTGATGTTCGCTATCCAGAAGATGCGACACTATGTTACAGGATAAACCATCCATGTCATATCAAGAGTTAACCCCCTTTGGGTCCTCATGACCAAGCCGGGTGCACTCAGCTCTCGTCTCACTACATGGGCGATATTATTTTCTTCCTACGACATGATCTTCATTCCGCAAAAGGCTATTAAAGGTCAAGCTCTGGCGGACTTTTTAGCAGACCATCCAAGTTCGGAGTCAACCAGAATATATGAAAAGATTCCAGACGAGGTCGCCAATTCAAACATGGCTTTCCATATTTTCGTCTGGCGAATGTTCTTCGACGGTGCTTCAAGAACCGGGCCCAAGGGCAACATCGTCGTCGGGATTGGAGTGGTACTCATTTCTCCCTCTGGCTTGGTGATCAACCGGGCATATTCCCTTACAGAACCCTGCTCGAACAACGTGGCCGAGTACAACACCTTGGTTATTGGCCTCCGACTTGCAAAAGAACTGGGGGTAGAGTACCTGGAGGCATATGGCGATTCACAGTTAATCGTCAATCAGATTCGGGGTTCATATGAAGTTCGTCATGAAGACATGATCCCCTATCATCAGGTAGCGATTGCCATCACTATGTCTCTAAAAGGGTTCTTCATAGAACATGTTTCGAGACTCCGAAACATTGAAGCCGACGCCTTAGCAGGACTGGCCGCTTCCCTCCTGGCAGTCCCAAAATATACTCATCATTTGGTGGACGTAATAGGCCATGAGTTGGTCTGTCCCAAGAACAACGTCCAATTTGCTAAGAGCTATTCTCCCCTGACGGTCGACGAGACACAGGATTGGAGGCTCCTATTTATTGACTTTGCAGTCTATGGCATCTTGCCGGAGAACCCGAAAGAAGCCACCTCTATCAGAAGACGTTCTTTCAGATTCTTCTACGATACTGAGACAAAGATGCTGTATCGGCGATCTTACGATGGACTACTGCTTCGGTGTTTGTCAAATACAGAAGCCAAAGAAGCGGTACACGAAGCTCACGATGGCATTTGTGGGGCCCATCAACCTGGCCCGAAGCTGCAAGATCGCCTTCGCCGTATGGGTTATTACTGGCCTACGATGGTGGCAGACGCGATAGACTATACAAGAAAGTGCAAAGCCTATCAGGTCCATGCAGATTTTATACATCAACCATCCGAATTCCTACACCCGACGGTGGCATCCTGGCCATTTGAGGCGTGGGAAATGGACATCATTGGTCCAATCACTCTACCTTCGTCCAGAGGACACCGTTTCATACTGGCAATTACAGATTACTTCTCCAAATAGGCGAAAGCTATCCCGCTTGCAGAGGTGCAGACATGAAATATGATCAGCTTCCTCAAGCATCATGTCATCTATCGCTTCGGACTGCCTCGAAGGATCATCCACGACAATGGTTCGCAGTTCGTAAGCCACACTTTCTATCGGTTTTACGATAAATATTGGATCCAGGATGTTGCCTCGACACCGTACAATCCGGCGACGAATGGGTTGGCAGAAGCATTCAACAAAACTATAATCAAGCTGCTCAAGAAGTTCGTGTTTTCCAACAAACGTGACTGGAATGAAAATCTTGGTGAATGCTTATGGGCATACCGTACTACAGTCCGGACGGCCACCGGGAACACACCATTCCCTCTGGTGTATGGGAGTGAGGCAGTTCTTCCACTGGAGACTCAAATCCCCTCGTTTTGCGTCGCCCTCACCTATCGATTGACGATGGATGATAATTACCGTCGTCGGCTACAAGAGTTGGAGGCCTTAGATGAGAAGCACCTGCTAGCTTAACAACGAATCGAGCTGTATCAAGCACGCATCTCGGAAGCTTTCAACAAGAAGGTTAAACTCAGAACATTCCAAGTAGGCGATCTCGTTATGGCAGTTCGGAGGCTGATGGTTATGACCCACAAAACCGCCGGCAAGTTCCAGCCAAAGTGGGAAGGCCCATTTATCATCGAGGTCGTATTCTCCAATGGTGCTTACCGCCTCGCAAAACAAAACGGAGAATTGCTCATGATACCCGTCAACGGCAAGTTCCTGAAGAAGTATTATGTCTAAACGATATCCTCCGAATCAACTAGATTGTTGAGTTATGTACCCTTAGGTACCGCTGAACTTACACTCTGGTCACTCTAAATGAATCCATATCGCATCTTCTGGGTAGTAAGTCATGTATGATCATACCTCTGAACTTCATTCCTGAAAGAGCACCTTCCTCATGATCTATTATCCGCACTTTCAGTGCATAAAAAGGGTAACAGATCCACAAAATTCCCGAAACAACCACGTCGATGTCACCTCTGAGTTGTTTCACTTCCATCAAAAACAAACCACCCTTCACGTAGAACTTCCATGTCTATATTACCTCTGGGTTGTTCTATGTACCCTTCATAGTGTCCACTCCTGCCATGTCCTCATTACCTCTGAGTAGAAAGGCTCCATTGAAGAAACCCTCATATTTACCACGTCCTCATTACCTCTGAGTAAGTATGTTGGTTTTCTCTCGACTTATTATCCGTACCCGAAAAAACCCCAGGGTACGCCAAGGATAATAGGCCCACAAATGTCAACAGTTGACCACAAATGTCCACAGTTGGCCACAAATGTCCACAGTTGACCATAAATGTTCGCCGTTGACCACAAATATTGTACTAACTTTTCTAGTACACGTGCCTCTTTTCTCACAATCTCATGCCTCTGGAACCCAGCTGTTCTATGGCATTCTTTCGTCCGATACCAAGAACTTCCATATCCACCTTACCGCGGAGTTGTTCTAGGTATCTCTATCAAACTTATTATCCGTACCTAAAACCAAGGTATGCCAAGGGTAATAGGTCCACAGAAAAGCCCCCAGTGGGGTAAACACATAGTACCAAAGATGTAGTATAAGCACGATAGATAAACGATGATGTAAGCAAAGTCATTTATTCAAATCAAATCAAAAGTACTACATTCTTTGGGACCACGTCCCTGCCAAAAAGATGAAGAAACATAAAGAGAGAAAGAAAAGAAAAAGTCGACTATGGTTTGGTGACACATAATTCTCTGAGACGGTCCCTCAGCATGGCCGTCGACCGCTCAAACCGCCGCTTGGCCCGACGCTCGGCCTCCTGAGTCAACCGCTCCGCATCCTCCAGATACGCGTGAGCCTGCCAGCCATCTTCAAGCCTCTTCAGAACACGCTCCAAGCCAGCAGAAGTTCGGGTGACCTTGTCGGCCTCCTGAACAATTAGCTCCTTATTCGTGCGGGAGGCCTCGAGCTCAGATTCCAAAAAAGCCAATTTCCTCTGGAGCTCGAGGATCTGCTCCCTCGTATCGATTATCCCGCGAGAAGTGGCCGCTTCCCGAGCAATGCAATCCTTCATTATAATCGGCTTGGATGCATCTCGTGCGGCCCTTACCTTCTCCATGACAGTTATGAGGAAGGCACACTCCTAATCTATTGCTGAAGACAGATCAACTTGCCACAGTACTTGAAACTGGGCCACAAGCTGATCTGCCTCTAGCAATTTGGCTCCAGAAGCTCAACTATCCCTGCCCCACCGGGGAGAGTTCTAAGGAGTTCAATCTGGCCACGGGCGCATTGACGGGCCAAGGCAAAAGAGGTCCCCCTCTCCACGGTGGCCTCAACCCCTCGCCTCAGGTAACGGTAAAAACTGTCAACTACATCCTTCGACGATTTATCCAGAACTTTCGAAGAAAACGGCGTCAAAGGAAGGGTAGCTGGCAGGGTCGAAGAAGATGGACCGGAACTTGATGCCCCTGCCACAAGGAAAACAAGTTCCAAGCGAAAAGACGCTTGAATAGCGGCCAATTCCTTCTCCGCAACCCGAAGGATCTGGAGACTCGGCAAGGCAAAAAGTTTGACCTTCGGAGCCACATGAATAGAGGAGGGCGCATGGACCATTTCTCCCCGCCCCGACCGTTCCGCCATCTGCTCTCCCGAACTCGATTCAGCGGGAGGTCCCTCAATGTAAGTTAGAGGGGGAGGAGGCACACTCTCTTCCCCCAGATCCCCTCTGGCGAACTCTTCCCTGATAATGTCCATCGTTGGCAGTGAAGGAGCAGGACCTGTATGTCCGGAGCAACCATCAATCAGCTTAACCGAAAGGATGTGATGATAGAGCAAATGAACCTCCTCACTAGTCAAGACTTGATTTATCTTACCAGGGGAGAGTTGCTGAGGCTGAGGTTCACTCACAGCCTCCGTAGCCTCTTCACCAGTGACATCCGAGCCGAATACAGCTGGTTCCTCTGCCCTAGCCGTCCCGAAAGGAGATACAAGTGGATCAGCGTCACCCGACTGAAATTCAGCAGTCTCGGGGACGGGTTTAGCAGATCCCACGTCGTCCTGGGTTGAGACGTCAACAACTGGAGGAACCTCAGCCGTCGCTGGGAGAATCCCAACGGCAAGAATCTTGGCACTCATATCTCTAATTAGAGTAGTTAGAGTCAGGTCGACCGCAGAGGCAGCAGCCGGCTCTGGAGAGTCCCCTTCTCCTAACGCCTACAAGAGAAAAGAAAAATGATTAGATCATAGTTCAGGAAAAAGAAAAAGATGGTTGTAATTCAATTTACCTCCGAAACGGCGTCAACATCCTCTCGTCTCTCCCTAATGAGCAGCCCGCGAGCCTTAACTACAGCCCGTTTCACGGAGTAAGTTATGTCGCCAACAGTGGACTCATGCCTGCTTCTCCTGCGTGAAGGACCAGGCACGACAGGCGGCTGATCCGCCACCACATCTTCTGCGGGAGGAAGAGAGTTATCGGGATCATACTCGTCATCCTCTTCTTCCGCGTTGGTAGACTCCGAGTCCAACACAGCAACCGTGTTCTTCCTCTTCTTCCTCGCCTTGGACCCCTTGGGCTTCTCCTCCAAGCCAGTACCAACAATAAAGCTGGTACTCGGGTCAAAATTAATAGGAGGCTTGTTCGCCATGAAAGGGTATAGAGCCGCCAAATATAAGATCTTCCCTGACTCCCCAGCATCAGGAACTGAGAAGCTGGTACGGGTGTGAACCGTGTTATAATAGTGCCAGGCCCTGATGCCGTCAAGGACGTTAGCTTCAAAACCCAGGCAAGAGCTGGGACTGTCCAAGAATAGCTGACTATACCCAAACTGTCGGAAGAACCTACTGGGCAAGTAAGGCTCCAAGTAGACAGTGTTACAGTTGTGGTATACCATGTGCGCAGGAGGAATATTGTGCAACCAAAGGAGCATCTTGTCGGATAAGAAGTGGGGAGGCCCAATACCATCAAGATGTACATCCTTGACTTCTGCAGTAGTAAACTAAGGAACAGACACGAAAAAGGTATATCTGTCCACCCTCGCCAGCGCCATCCGACAGGCACACTTGGTCATGCAATCCCAGGGCATGCGGCAATACTGGAAGATGAAGTCATCATCAGCAGTTACGCCATCTTCGGGGCCAGTCCTCATCAAAGACCGGCAATGCATCAACAGTCACCCCATCAGATAATGATATGGCAGCTCAATACGTTCAAAGTCCTTCGTCGTATCACGGGCGATGACCTTGGACGAGAAAGTGCGAAGGCCATAATGTATGCTGCACACCATGGCCGGGAGAAGAGCTATTCTGGCCCTAAAGACCAGCTTCACAGCAGGGAGGATAAAGTTACGGCTTATCCTCTCAATAGAACCAGCCCCTCCTGAGACCACGCAGTTCCGCAGCCATGCCATCAGGAATCCTGCCAGGAGTGCCTTCTCTGACAGCTGCTGAGTATCCTGATAAAAATAATTAAGGGAGTCAGTTTGACTCCCAAATCTGTCGCTGGTGGTCCTCACCCTCTTGGCGGTCGACACCTGGACCTGTACTGCCTTCCGAGTTTGAGGACTTCGGGGGGAAACCCGGCCTGCAGCGCTTAGCGTAAAGAGATAACTCAGCCAAGTCTTAGTGTGAGGAAGGTTCACTTCCGAGCTATTGTCCTTCTTCTTGGACATCTGCTGACACGTACTATGGTGACATAGTAGTTCCCGGTAGACAGCTACAAAGCCCGGGAACCGTTGCTCCAAATCCTCGAACTCTTCGTTCGTCGGGGTATACACTTCAAAGACTTTGTTTCCCCAAGGTAGCTTGGAGACTTCATGCACCTCGTAGAGAGCAAGCCCCATCTCCCCTACGGGTGTAAAGAAGGTCCCCATACGGTGGTTGTACATCTCCAGTAGAGCCATGAACAATTTCTTGTTTATGGAGAAGCCGTAACAGGTGCCCCGAATAGCATGGTAGAGTCCAATCTCACGCAAGAGAGTCTCGTATTTTTGCACGATCCACGTAGACAGGTTGGTCCACGAAGGGAGGGGGTTTATCCAATTCAGCAGCGACAACCGGCCAACGGGATAGGACCCCTTCCGAGTAAGCTAGTTCAGGAAAGTGTCAGCTTAAGAGAACTTGAAATTGGGACCATGTCCATTCAAAAAATTGCCCGGGGCCAACCCCATTACGTAGCGGCTGACCGGTACCTTGCCCGCGTACACTGACCCTAAGTTGTTGTTATAGTGAATGTTGCCCACAAATATCCCAGACCGACTCAGAGTCAAGGAATCCTCTATTTTTCTGTCCATTGGCAGCATGTTGAACCACGACAATGGGAAATAACGCTCCATCTGAGGAATATGGATCGCCATCCTGTCAGAAGTAAAACTCCAACTCTCAGATATATCCAAAAATTGGGAGTTCTTCACAGTCAGGGCATCCCCGAAGAGGAACGCAGGCTTCAGGTGTTTGCCCCCCAATAGCCCCGAGTTCATCATGCTCGAGAGAAAGAAGAAGGACTGGTTTTTAATGTCTTTCAGTCTCTCCACAGGTTCGTCTTTGGGAAGCTGGTTCACCACATACTCGACTAATTGGTCGAACCTCACACCCACATCAAATTGGGCTCGACCTACCAAGGGTTCACCCGCAGGATTGACTGGCAAATTCAGTGAAAAAAGACAAAAGAAACAAGTTAGAAGATGGCCATGTAAAACCACTTAGTGATTCTGGGCTTATACGGCTCTGATTATGTGGGTCCTTATGCGGCACAATTAAAAAGGAGGGCTTATACGGCTCTATTTTGGTGTGGCCTCATGCGGCCCAGTTCAAGTGAGTTTATGCGGCTCTATTTAGTGGGTGTTCGTGAGGCCCAGTTTACAAGAGCTTATGCAGCTCTGATTTGATGGGGCCTCATGCGGCCCAATTCAAATGAGTTTATGCGGCTCTGCTTAGCGGAGCCTCATACGGCACAGTTCAAGGAAGCTTATGCGCCTCTGATTTGGTGGAGCCTTATGCGGCATAGTTCAAAGGGAGCTTATGCGGCCCTATTTGATGGGGCTTTATGTGGCTCAATTCAAAGGAAATTATGCGGCTCTGTTCGGTGGGTCCTCATGCGGCCCAGTTTGTAAAGTGCTTATGCGGCCATGAGACGACTCTCATACGGCTCGGACATGAGGCATACCCTATGCGGCTCGAACATGAGACGTACATGCGGCACATACAGCACAACATTCATCACAATGAACTTGAGCAGTCCAATGAAGACAAAGATAGCATCATGTGCCAAGGGCCCATACATAAAATATGCGACATAGCCATTATGGTTAGGGTTTTGAGTCCATGCAGTTTCTTCCTACATGCTTACCGTTAATAGCAGGATGAACGTCGGAATGAACTGCGGGCGCCACAGTCGACGAGGAAGCCGCTCCTTTACCCTTCGCCGCAGCGCTGGAGGAAGTCTTGGGAGCCATGAAAGATCGAAGGAGAAGAAGAGATGGAAACTAAAAAGAAAAGGTTTGAACAAGGAAAGAAAGTAAAGAGTCTCTCTCTAAAAATTACTCATATTTATAGGCGGACAGGGGGCGCGTGAACCGATAGGCGCTTAGGATTTCGTGCTGCCTAGATGATGAGGCCGGACCCTTGGGATTCTATCCCCTCTCATGCAAGAAAGAATATACAGAATCATCAAGGCAAATCCAAATATTTAATGCCGACTCTTGGGATCCTACCCAAAAGACGGCTTTAAATCAAAGCAAATCAAGAGCAAATAATGAGACATCTACGTGGCATGAAGGACAGTATACGGCCAGAGAAGTCTATGCGGCCGGAGCAATCCATGCGGCTAGAAAATTATATGTGGTCAGAGAAGTCTATGCGGCATGAAGAGATTACGTGGACATGCTTCTTATTCAAAGTATTTCAATTTTTACAAAATTGAAAACTTTGAAGGGGGTCTTGTAGAAGCATGAAAAAGAATAGTATTTCATATGCGGCCCAAATTTTGCATGCGGCTCAAAAGCTTGAAGAGTTTTATGCGGCTCGAAAAGTCCCAGAGAGCCGCATGCGGCTCAGAAATTTTATGCGGCTCATAAAGAGCCACGTGGCCTCATGCGGCTCAAAACAGGCCGATTACAGCTAGCCATAATTACTCCCTGCAGCTGGCCATTAAATGCTCTGACATAAAGTGACAGTTTTGACGGCTCTGACATAATGAAGAGACGCGTCATGCTCATTAAAAGATGAGAAAATCTCTGAGATAGCCGGCGTAGTTCACAAAGTCCAAAGAAGTTCTCTATGCGGACCGCCTAGGCCACCCTTATACGGTTCGATTATGGAGGCCACCCTTATGCGGCTCAGTTGTGAGGCCACCCTCATGCGGCTCGGTTGTGAGGCCATCCTCATGCGGCTCGGTTGTGGGGCCACACTTATGCGGTTCGGTTGTGGGGGCCACCCTCATGCGGCTCAGTTATGAGGCCACCCTTATGCGGCTCGGTTGTAAGACTATCCTCATGCGGCTCGGTTGTGAGGCCATCCTCATGCGGCTCGGTTGTGGGGCCACCCTTATGCGGTTTGGTTGTGGGGGCCACCCTCATGCGGCTCAGTTGTGAGGCCACCCTCGTGCGGCTCGGTTGTGAGGCCATCCTCATGTGGCTCGGTTGTGGGGCCACCCTCATGCGGCTCGATCGTGAGGCCATCCTCATGCGACTCGGTTGTAAGGCCATTCTCATATAGCTCAGTTGTGAGGCCACCCTCATACGGCTCGGTTGTGAGGCCATCCTCATACAGCTCAGTTGTAAGGCTATCCTCATGCGGCTCGGTTGTGAGGCCACCCTCATGCGGCTCAATTACCAGACCACACTCATGCGGCTCTGCCAGGACGCCCCGTTCATGCGGCTCGCAGCATAATGGCAGTTGGGACGCATGGCAGAAGATTGACTAAGACTTATCCACTCGAATTTATTGCAACCAATAAATAATAACAATATAGATTTATTGCAACCAACACAACAGCCCAGATTGATTTCCAACAAACAAATCAAGGTTAATCTTAACCAATCCCCAACCGCCCACTTTTCAAGGCGCAGTTACTGTACACCCCACTTATCATAAAGTCCTATAAATAGCAGGGGATTATTCCTTTGCACAGACACAGAGAAAAGTACATACACAGAGCGACAGACAGAGGCCCAGAGCAATCCGAGCAGAGAGAGAGAGAGCTTTTCTTCGTCGGAGCCAAGGTTGCATCCGATCGTCCAAGGAGTAAGGCAGAGTTGATATCACTTTCCCGAGCCCCTACCGTCACCTTCAAGAATTAAAAACTAAACAATTGTACTTAGATTGCTTTTTCTATATTTTGTTCCTAGGCTCTTTTTGTACGAACGAGTTTATATTGTGAATTAAAGTTCAGTCCTCCCATAAAACTGTTCTGTGTTGACATAAAGTCACAGTCAACCAAATATTGATAACATTGACTAAATAATATTTGTAATAGTTCAATACGACACACGACGTCTACATTAAGCTCAAGTCAGACAACAGCTCAGTCTCAGCTTCTCAGTTATATTTGAGTCTGTATTTTACACTTTTGTTGAGTCTAGACTGATGTAAACTGTGTCATGCTGAGCTCTTGAGACTTGACCTATAGCCTACCCAATAATCCTCAAACTCCATCATCCAGAAAAATACCCACTGGCCACTTAGAACCATTCTGTGCTCTGGAGACAGAGTTCGGGCCGAACTCTGCCTCCACACAGAGTTCGGGCCGAACTCTGCCTCCACACAGAGTTCTGGCCGAACTCTGTCCCCTAGAAATTAGCATCCCTAATTTTAGGGTTAGCTGGTTGCTAGTTGTCCAACGGCCAAATATTTGAAATTTTATACCCGAATTCTGGCCGAATTCTGCCTACAAAAACACTATAAATAGGCCATAAATTTTCTCATTTCAAATCATCCAATCTTCTCTTCTCTTCTCTCTTATAGCTCAAATAAGCCATACCCTTCCCATCTACTAGCCACAAGCCTCCTAAGTCTCGAGTGCTCAGCATCTCTCAGTTAGGATTCTTGTGCAAGAGTTGAAGAAGTCGCTTGGACAATTCCAAGAAAATCGCCACTGCGATCCTCTGTAAGAAGTTGACGTGCTCTTCTGAAGTAAAGGCACGGGTTGTAAACTACTATTTCACAAATAGTGGATTTAATCCTGAGCTAGAGCTCTCAGGCCTAGACTAGTCCTCCACGAGGGAAACCAGGTTAAAATCGCTATGTTTGCGTATGCTTTCTTGCTCTTCATTTACTTTTCGCATTTTACTCTGATTATTTATAATTTGTGAAAGAGTTAATTTTTAATTGGTTATTTTCTATATAAACTCTATTCACCCCCCTCTAGAGTTGCCACCTGTTCTTCAATTGGTATCAGAGCTCTGTTCTCTTTACAAGGATTTACATCCTAGAGCTGATCCATGGCAACCATACAATCCTTGATTTCCAATCACGGTGAAGGACAGTCCACTCATAGGCCTCCCCTATTTGATGGAACTAACTACACGTATTGGAAAACAAGGATGAGTTTTTATCTCAAGTCTCTAGACTTCGACCTGTGGACAGTCGTCACTGACGGTTACAAAAAGCCCGCCAGGATAGTTGTCAACGGTGATCTCATTGAGAAATCACATGACAAATATTCTGACGAAGAGAAGAAACAGGCAAGTCTAGACGCGAGAGCTATTAATGCTTTATTCTGTACTATAGACAGGAATGAGTTTAACAGGGTATCCACATGCACCACATCCCACGAAGTATGGAAGCTTCTAGAAGTGACGCATGAAGGAACCACCCAAGTCAAGGAATCAAAAATTAGTCGTCTTACGCAAGAATACGAGGCGTTCAAGATGAAGCCAAACGAGACGATCACACAGATGTTCACAAGATTCCTCGACATCATCAACCCCTTGTCTTCACTTGGAAAGCAATATTCAATTCATGAGAAGATACGCAAGCTGCTTAGGAGGCTACAAAAAATTTGGAACCCTAAGGTGACAGCCATCATAGAAGGGAACGATCTCACAACCATGTCAATGGAGACCTTGATGGGTAAGCTCATGACTCACGAGCTTGACCTCAAGGACTTCGAAGAGCCTGCTCCGAAGACTAAGGAGATCGCTCTCAAAGCTCATCGACGAAGGGCTGAGCACGATGAGACCGAAGACGACAACTCGGATGACGAAGACCAAGCTCTCATGGTTTGCAACTTCAAGAAATTCCTTCGCTTCAATAGAAGAAAGAAGGAACCACAAGAAGACGATGAAGAAGAGCCAACCTGCTATGGTTGCAAGAAGACTAGATACGTCCGAAAAGACTGTCCATTCTTGAAGAAAAGCAACCGCTATGAGAAGCCATACAAGAAGACCTCATCAAAGAAATATGCCAACACAAGCATTTGGCATGAAAGTGAAGCGAGTGACTCCGAGGAAGAAAATGACTCTCCTCAAGATAAAGCAAATGTGTGCCTAATGGCAACCTCCAACAAGGTATCTAATGAAACTCTAGACGACTTCTCTTTTGATGAACTTGGCGATGCCTTCACTGATTTACTCGATGATCACAAAAAGGTCATCGGTAAATACAAACATGCCAAGGACAAAATTAAAAGTCTTGAAGACGAAATACAAAGAATTTCTCTATTACTTGATAACATTAGAGACACGTCACCCACTGATATCACTGATGAAGTATCCAAGCTTAAAATAAGCTTACATGATGCTGAAGCACGTATTGAGCAACAAACTCAAGAAATCACTACACTCAACATGTTGCTTGCTGAAGAAAAGAGTAGACACAAGATTTCCATGACTAAGATATATGGCTTAAATATTAAGGTTGATGAACTGCAAGCTGTTTCTAAGAGATTAGAAACCAAATTGGGAAAACAGGTTGCTCAACCTCAAACCCAATCACATGGGCACAACACCACTCAAGCTAGTCAACCACGTCATCCTCTTGCAGAACGTAACCATGCTTTTATATACACTAACTTTCATAAAACACAAAAACCACGTGCACGTAAGAATACTTCTCATACTCATCATACTGCATAAAGACACAACCAACATCACTCTACATATAGAAATCATCACAATGCAATGCCATATAGACAAGATCATCATGTCATGCCATATAGACAAGATCACCATATCATGCCATATCACCATGCTATGCCATATAGACAATATCAGCATACTGTGCCATATAGACAATATCAGCATGCCATGCCACATAGACAATATCACCATGCCAAGCCACATAGACAACATCATCATGATCACCATGCAAACTCTACACATCATGTCCATCCACATTATGCTGCCTATAGATATTATTCTCATGTTCCTAGTATAAATAAAAATGCTATATGTACTTACTGTGGATCATATGGACACATTTCACCACAATGTAGAGTTAGAAGATTGGTAGACAAAAAGATATATGCATGGTTTCCGAAAACTAACTTTTTAGGACCCTCAAGAACTTGGGTACCAAAGGTCACATCTACTCTTGATGTAGGTGGACCTTTCCTCCTCAACTAAGAGTAAGTGGATTCTCGATAGTGGATGCTCGCGGCATATGACAGGAGATGCAAATCTTTTCGCATCACTATCGATGAAGAGAGAAGGATATGTATCCTTCGGCAACAACCTCAAAGGGTATATTATAGGTAATGGCAATATTGGTTATTCCCCCTCTCCCGTAATAAAGGATATCTGCCTAGTGATCGAGTTAAAGCATAACCTGCTCAGTATTAGTCATCTTGCTGACCATGGATATGACATTAACTTTGGACAAAACAAATATCTTATTTATGATAGGTCCACGGGAGACATTGCTTTTGAAGGGGTTAGAGAGGATAACATTTATACTTTCTATTTGTCTAGAAATACTAACAATGCAGGTAGATGCTTATATGCTCACAAAGATGAACGGCTACTATGGCACCAGCGTCTTGGTCATGCCAATATGGATAATATATCCAGGCTATCAACCAAGAAGCTAGTGAGAGGATTGCCCGATATCACATTCAAAAAGGACACGGTATGTGCCGAATGTGAAATGAACAAGGCAACCAAATTCTCATTTCATTCCATCAACTCTGTAAGTACTACTAGACCCCTGCAACTACTCCATATGGACTTATTTGGTCCCAGTAGAGTAGCTAGTCTTGGTGGTAAACTTTATGCGTTTGTTATTGTTGATGATTTTTCGAGATTTACTTGGGTTTTCTTTCTTACAAATAAAAGTGATACTATTTCTATTTTCAAGATTTTTGTTAAGAAAGTTCAAAACGAAAAAGGCTACATGATTACTCGAATCCGAAGTGATCATGGAGGCGAATTCGAAAATTCTGATTTTGAAAGATTTTGTGATTCTAATGGTTTTGATCATGAGTTTTCTTGTCCTAGAACTCCTCAACAAAATGGTGTTGTGGAGCGGAAGAATAGGACTCTTGGCGATATGGCCAGAGTTATGTTGAATAAATTTTCACTTCCGAAATACTTTTGGGCAGAAGCTGTCAGTACAGCATGCCACATTTTGAATAGGGTGCTTATTCGTCCCATTACGAAGAAAACACCCTATGAGCTTTGGTTTGGGAGAACCCCCAATGTTTCTTATTTTAAAGTTTTTGGATGTAGATGTTTTATCCTTAACACCAAAGACAACTTAGGCAAATTTGATGCCAAAGCTGATGATGGTATTTTCCTTGGTTATGCCGCCAAGAGTAAGGGATATAGAGTCTTTAATAAACGCTCACTAATTGTGGAAGAGTCAACAAATGTGACTTTTGATGAAGATAACAGTACAGCAAGTACTCTTGATGATGACGTTGAGCCATCAATTTCTGCTCCAAAGAATACCTCAACCGAAACTAATTCTCTGGAGGGCTTGCCTAAGAAATTTTCTTTCAAGCCTTCTCATCCAGAAAATTTAGTGATAGGTGAAGTTTCACGTGGAGTAACTACCAGATCATCACTAAGAGACTCTATTGCTAGCACTGCCTTCATTTCACAAGTTGAGCCGAAAAACATTTCTTAAGCTTTTAATGATGAATTTTGGATTTCTGCTATGCAAGAAGAACTCAACCAATTCGAGAGGAGCCAAGTGTGGGAACTAGTTCCTAGACCGGCCAATCACTCGATAATTGGTACTAAATGGGTTTTTAGAAACAAAATAAATGAAGATGGTTCAGTCACACGCAACAAAGCTCGTCTAGTAGCTCAAGGATACAACCAAGAGGAAGGTATCGACTACAATGAGGCGTATGCTCCGGTTGCTAGACTAGAATCCATTCGGATGCTTTGTGCATTTGCAAATTATCAAAATTTCAAATTATTCCAAATGGATGTGAAAAGTGCTTTCTTGAATGGTTTTATTAAGGAGGAAGTTTATGTAAAACAACCCCCTGGCTTTGAAAATCACAAATTTCCCGACCACGTGTTCAAGCTAAAGAAAGCGCTATATGGCCTTAAACAAGCCCCCAGAGATTGGTATGAAAGGCTAAGCAGTTTCTTGCTTGAGAAAGGTTTTTCAAAAGGGAAAATTGACACTACACTTTTCATAAAATCTTTTAAAGACACTATTCTATTAATTCAAATTTATGTTGATGATATCATTTTTGGTTCTACTGATGAAACCCTCTGTCAAGAATTTGCCAAGTGTATGCAGACAGAATTTGAGATGAGCATGATGGGAGAACTCAACTACTTTCTTGGTCTGCAAGTGAAACAAATGGCTAATGGAACTTTCATCTGTCAGTCGAAGTATACAAAGGACATGCTGAAAAAGTTTGATCTTGACAACGTCAAACCAATCAGCACTCCAATGGCTACTTCAACCAAACTCGAACCAGATGAGAGCGGCAAACCCGTTGATCAATGTAAGTATCGAGGTATGATAGGCAGCTTACTTTATTTAACTGCTAGTCGACCCGATATCATGTTTAGTGTTTGCCTATGTGCTAGATATCAAGCAAATCCTAAGGAATCATACTTGACCGCTGTTAAGCGTATCTTTCGATACCTTAAGGGTACGGTTACAGTGGGCCTATGGTATCCCAAGTCAACATCATTTGACCTTATTGGTTACTCTGATGCTGATTTCGCTGGATGCAAGATCGACCGTAAAAGTAAAAGCGGCACGTGTCATTTATTAGGAAAGGCTTTAGTCTCTTGGTTTAGCAAGAAACAGAATTCTGTCGCACTATCCACAACAGAAGCTGAATACATCGCAGCTGGGCATTGTTGTGCACAAATTCTGTGGATGAAGCAAACCCTTGAAGACTATAATCTATCTTTCATGCACATTCCTATTTTCTGTGACAATACCAGTGCTATTAACTTGACTAAGAACCCTATCTGTCACTCACGCACAAAACACATTGAAATTAGACACCACTTTTTGCGTGATCATCAGCAAAATGGCACGATTAACTTAGAGTTTATTGACACTGATCATCAGCTAGCAGACTTCTTTACTAAGCCATTATCCGAAGAGCACTTCAATTTCCTTTGTCATGAACTTAGAATTTTAGATGAAGCTGTCATAAATTAAAACTCACCTGCATAAATATCGATTATATTATGATTCTCTTACGATGAACTTGCTATGGGTACAAGCCGAAAGGGCCCTTCTGACAACAAGGCGTAAAAGCCTAAGCGACACGGTGCACTAGTCAACAGGACTACCGCTAGCTGGGATCCGGCCCCTGCAGCTAACCCATGGCAACTTCAAACTATTGAATTATGATATATTTCCTTATTTATTATATGGTTCGTTTTGATTTCTTACTGCTGATTCACTATTTTTTCAATTTCATTCTGCTATTATTCTAATTGATTGAATCTTTCAAGCTATTGTTTTTATCTAACTTGATTTCCCATACTTAATTTTCTTTTCTAGCCTGTTTTCAGTTCTGGAACAAGGACCCAGAACTCGGGCCGAACTCTGTCCTCAACAGAGTTCGGGCCGAATTCGGTTCCCCTATTCCAGAATCGGGGGCAGCTTCAGCCGTTTGATCAAATATGATCCTACGGTCCAAATTTACTCCGACCAAAGAAAACCCTCCTCTTATATTCGGGTTTTCATCTCTCTCCTTCATTCTTACCATCACCTTCACCTCTCCAAACATATTTTCACAAACCCTAACCCTAGTTTTCTCTCCAAAGTGCTCCATTTCTTATCAAAATCAAGGAGAAGGGCTATTTTCTCATTCTCTTTCACTGTTCATTGTTGATTTGAGGTATAACTCCTTCTCCCTCTCTATTTCAAATTCTCTATTTTTTGTGCAATGGTTCCTCGCTTGTTTAACCGTGGGAAGAGAATTCGGATCGAGGGAGCATCCTCGTCGAATGCTCATCCTCCCGTTAAGCAACCCGTTGAACAACATTAACCACCTCATCCATTGTTCAACCCTTCTCGTCCACGTGATCCAAACACCTACGATGACCGACTTTTTATATCACTAGACACGTCCAATGCATGGTTTAGTGATTTTCGGACACGTCTGGTGTTTGCGGGACACCCTATTGACTTCTCTATTTTCTCTCATTATGATGCACTCTTTCATGACCTATGCCTTGACGAACTTGTTACTTCTACTTCGGTCATATATCGTAGTGCCATACAAATGTTTTACTGTAACTTGACTTTTGATGATACTCACATCTATTCACGTGTTGCGGGTATCGATATCTCATTTGATTATTTTGACTTAGCCGAATTTCTTGATCTTCAAGAGCCCAATTCTTGGGAAAAGCTTGTTGATGCTCGGTCGTTCCGTTTTCCTGACGGGATTTTCCTTGAAAGCTTCAAGGACGACTTATGTACTCCGTACACACGTCCTCGCAAGCTTCTGGCTAAATATCTAAATCCTTACTTCTATGACCTTCATCGGATTATTTTTAATACTATTCTGCCAAAAGCTGGCTCCACCGATGAAGTAACCTATTTTGAGATCTCTGCTTTGTATCATCTTCATTATCGCATCCCGTTTAATCTTCCACGTTCCATGATGGACTGGATGATTAACTGTAGAAAGAAACCACGAGCCCTGGTTTATCCTTTGTATCTTCCTATGGTTTTTCGTACGTTTATTGTCCCTATTCATGATTGTCCTTTCTTGCCTGCTCCTGCATTCCTTCCAAGGCACGATGTCTTCAGACAGTCGTCACCTCTCCTGAGACTTCTGAGCATTCTGATGATGAGGAGCCCGACGCCCCTCCACTTGGATAGGATGCGCCACCTCCTCCTGCTACTCTTGACTCCATCCAGACCATGCTCAGAGATCGTTTCGTATTGGAGGACGATCGCTGGACTCAGATGGACTACCGGACTACCCTGCAGATGAGTGCCCACAGCAACTCGCTGTACGATATTCGGTATTCTATGTCCCGTCACCCTTCCATGCCCATTCCCATAGAGCGGGATCCTGGTCGAGCTGGATATCGCATTGACGACCCCTGGGTCATGCGCTACCTGGATCCGGATGCTGCTATTGTGGACCCCAGCCGTTCATTCACTGATCATTCAGATTCTGCTGGGCCTTCTCGTGCTCCATGATGGAGATGGCGTTTACTATCTGCTGCTGCTGCTGATGATTCTAGTTTCTGTTTTCTGATTTCCAGTTATTTAGTTTTATTTGGATTTATGTACTTGGGTTGTACTAAAACTCTGGTAGTTTGATGACTCTGGTTTTGTGTGATGACATTTTATGCTTATCATAGTTTCTTATTCTATGCTAGTTGCTCGTTTTGATCATTCATATACAGTTTCTTCTCTATTTGGTGTGGTTGCATCATTTTTATTCATATGCAGTTTATATTGCTAATGCCAATAGGGGAAGAAATATGTATATTCTTATCATACTACTTTTCGTATATATGTGCTATTTGGTGCTTTTGGGAGATATTATTTATCAGGCCAACAGGTTCAATGCATTATTTATGGGGGAGCTGTTGGTTCTAGCTCGGCACCGTTCACCGGTTATGGGGGAGCTATTATTTCTGCTTGGCATTGATTATGGGGGAGCTATGTTTTTGTGATCAACTGTGTCCAGGTATGAATCTTGAATATACATATATTATTTTGTCAATTATCAATATGGGGGAGATTGTTGACACAAAGTCACAGTCAACCAAATATTGATAACATTGACTAAATAATATTTGTAATAGTTCAATACGACACACGACGTCTACATTAAGCTCAAGTCAGACGACAGCTCAGTCTCAGCTTCTCAGTTATATTTGAGTCTGTATTTTTCACATTTGTTGAGTCTAGACTGATGTGAACTGTGTCATGCTGAGCTCTTGAGACTTGACCTATAGCCTACCCAATAATCCTCAAACTCCACCATCCAAAAAAATACCCACTGGCCACTTAGAACCATTCTGTGCTCTGGAGACAGAGTTCGGGCCGAACTCTGCCTCCACACAGAGTTCGGGCCGAACTCTGTCCCCTAGAAATCAGTATCCCTAATTTTAGGGTTAGCTGGTTGCTAGTTGTCCAACGGCCAAATATTTGAAATTTTCTACCCGAATTCTGGCCGAATTCTGCCTACAAAAATACTATAAATAGGCCATGAATTTTCTCATTTCAAATCATCCAATCTTCTCTTCTCTTCTCTCTTATAGCTCAAATAAGCCATACCCTTCCCATCTACTAGCCACAAGCCTCCTAAGTCTCGAGTGCTCAGCATCTCTCAGTTAGGATTCTTGTGCAAGAGTTGAAGAAGTCGCTTGGACAATTCCAAGCAAATCGCCACTGCGATCCTCTGTAAGAAGTTGACGTGCTCTTCTGAAGTAAAGGCACGGGTTGTAAACTACTATTTCACAAATAGTGGATTTAATCCTGAGCTAGAGCTCTCAGGCCTGGACTAGTCCTCCACGAGGGAAACCAGGTTAAAATCGCTGTGTTTACGTATGCTTTCTTGCTCTTCATTTACTTTCCGCATTTTACTCTGATTATTTATAATTTATGAAAGAGTTAATTTTTAATTGGTTATTTTCTATATAAATTCTATTCACCCCCCTCTAGAGTTGCCACCTGTTCTTCATTCTGTTCTTTGATAATCAATGGCAAACACCTGTATGGGCCACCACAAAAACATGTAACGCTCCAGTCCCAAAATACGTAGGACTAGAAACGTAAACATGTCAGCCGTATAATAAATATACGTAAGCTATAAAATGCAGTAGAACCATAAATAATCTCATCCACACAAAAATAAATGAATAAAAGATATCATATAATGATAATGAATTATCTTGATACAATATGTTGGGCGGAGACAAATTCACTACCAACAAAATAAGGAAAAATACATGAAAAATGAAATGACTTTGGCGAGCAAAGCGAAGACGATCCATGTGCAATCATCCTCGAAGAAATAGAAAGGATCACGGCTAGAGCTAGAATACCTACAAAAGACAAGAGCACACACCTGGAGAGATAACCAGGTCCTCAGAGGGACGTAACAAGACACATAATATCATGCCATATAAACTGAATAAATATTGCTCAAATAAATAAGTCAATTGAATTATAACATGGTCCAATACACACCTATTTGAAAATCCTCCGTACTCAAAACGAGTAGATACACAAGATTCAACAATTGAAAAACTAAAGCATTTATGAATTTAGAAGCAACTTGACAAACACAACAATGGTGAAACAAACACACAGCACAAGACAAGAATTTTAACGAGGAACCATAGACCTTTATGTCCCGGTTGAAACCTCAACACAACAATCCACTATAATCAAAAGAAGTTCAAAGATGTAACACTTACTAAGATAAGCAAGCCATCCACAACCATACCAACCCCATCTCTCAAACTCGAGTCCACAAGCTCTTGAGAAAGCAGTCTGGTCCTCCTTTTGGTTCTCCGCGGGATCAGGCGCAACACCAATGCAAGATAAATGAATGATAAAGAAAAATGAACAGGTTTTTCGAATAGCTACTGTGTATTTTCTTTAGAAAAACCAACATGTCTAAGCCTCAAGGTTAGCTCTATTTATTTACTCAATCAAAACAAATTCTGTTTGAAAGAATAACCATTTAGATAACAAAAACCGAATTTGCAAAACAAAACAAAATTGCTTATGTTGATAACAACAAAATTGTTTAACAGAAAGCAACCCAGGATGCTCACGTTGGTTTAAAAAACTGTTTAGAAAGATTTTATAGATTAAAGGCTCAAATCTTTTTCTAACGGTTCAGATTCAGTTCTTCATTAACAAGGACCTGTGATTTATCTCATAAATCTAATTTAGAATAAATAATTACACAACAACCAAGATACTTCCTATATTCAAGTTCAGTTTCTAACCTTAAGTGCAAATGACCCTAAACTCTACATGAATGACATACCTGTTTGAAGAAACCAGCCTTGATCTTGAGTGAACTCGAGTAGTTGCACGACCCTCATCTCATAAAGAACCTCTCATAAATGGTTGATGCATGCAAGACAACAATTTGGGACTTTCAATCTCCCCCATTGTCGTAGCATGTATCAAAAATCCTTATGAACATTTTCAGGCTCTGTCCTAGACTACCCAAATCCTAAAAGTGATTACATCTAAGATAGTACAATCAATTAATTATAAGAGCAAAAAGAGCTCTGTTAAGTGAATTGTACGCCCGCATCTTTAAGTCTCTCCCCTTATCACTCCAAACAACAACAAGACTAAGTTCATCATTCCTTTGAAGCTTAATCCCTGAATATGTTTTGCATACCTGAAAATTCCATCTTAAATGACAAAGCAGGTTTTAGATACAACGTATTGTCAGTTAAAAAAATTCAATAAAAGATCAATTATCAAACATTTTCAATATATAATAGGTAAGCTTTCAGAATGATAACAGTGGGATATCAATATATAATTTCTATTTCAGCAAGTAGTCAGACATATGGGACAGAGTATCAGAGTGTTGCAGCAAGTAACCATACATAAGAGACAGCGTATCAGAGCTAGGCAGCGTATCATAGCCAATGGGACCGTCTATCAGGACATGCAGACATCAACTGATATCGACAGTTCGGGAACAATAACTGAACCCAAAAAATGAGCGAGTCATACTCCCCCAGGCTACCTGAAATCAGACTCCCCCATAATAACTGAAATACCAGTATATGACTATCCCGAAAAGATGAATACCACTGATCATCTGATACATATAATATAATACCATCTCCCCCATTTTTGAAACATGCTAGACAATACAGCAACTCCTCCAGCACGATACCCAACTAGACATACCCAACTAGATTCGGGTGGTGAGAGTGTGCAGCAAAACATCGTGATTAGTCCATCAAGTACAAAACATAGACAACTGGGAAGAAAAAGAAGAAGAATTTAAATAAAGTGGCCAAAAAATGCGAAATGCAATCTAAGATGATATGAGATATGAAGGAGCCATGTTTGATTGAATTGATATCAAAATGAGAGAAATTCCAAACACACTACAGTAAATCCATACAAATATAGATAATTGTCAAAAAATCTAGAAGAATGAAAGTACAGGCACAAATTGACTTCGTGTTGTGTGTGTGAGTAATTCCATAACAAGTCTCAACTCCTCAGACATATATATCAAGATAAGCATGAACAAGTATAATCAAAGGGTAATAGAATAATTTTTTATGTTGTCGTTATGAGTGGTGATATTATCAATTCTGCACGGATTGACAACTCCCAAGCTAGTCAGCTTTATGGTGCCGGGTTTCAAGATACCCCTACGAATCATTATATCATTGATAATATACCCTCCGTATTAAAAATTAAGGAGAGGAACCATCCCAATGAACGAGTTTTTGGATGACAAGTCCCAGCCTAGTTAGGCTTAGGCTGTCAGGTTTAGAAAAAACCCTGCGATCCTACTAACTCGGGTGGATACATACCTGTGCTCCTAAAACTTAAGTAATTGAATAAAAGGCAATGTATCACTACCAATCTACTACTATGAATAATACTTTATCACGCAACCAATCAAATATATAGAGGAATATCGACTTGATCATGTGTTACTAGTGTTATAAGGATGAAATCAATTAAGCTCGCGCACTATGCAAACTTATAGACAGTTTGACAATATCAGACATTAAATATGAATGCATGTAATGCATCTGATTATTATCAAGATTTATCAATCATATCTATCAATCAGACTTCATGATCCAAAAAAAACATGAAAATATTTTTGTATATATGTATAAACATTTTAAAACAAATGCATGAGTCCTACATGATATATGAAATAAAACCAGATTAGTTCAGAGAGCAAACTCGGATTGCTCTTCTAAGCTCCTCAAACCGATTGACGTCAAGAGGCTTAGTAAACAAATCCGCAAGTTGTTTCTCAGTGGCCACATATTTAAGTTCTACATCCTTATTCTCTACAAGTTCTCGAATGTAGTGATGTCGAACATCAATGTATTTTGTACGTGAATAAAAAACAGAATTTTTGCTCATTTGGATTGCACTCATATTATCACAAAGAAGTGTCATACAACCTTGAGGTAATCCATAGTCACTTAGCATCTGTCTCATCCAGACAAGTTGAGTGCAACAACTACCAGCAGCAATATATTCTGCCTCCGCAGTGGAAAGAGAGACGGAATTCTGAGTTTTACATAACCAACTTGTGAGATTAGACCCTATGTAAAAACAACCACCATAAGTACTCTTTCGAGTATCAATGTGACCAGCCCAATCAGCATTGGTGTATCCTAAAATCTCATAAGAAGTGTCAAAAGTATACCACAATCCATAATTCAAAATACCACTAAAATATTTAATCACTCGTTTTACAGCCAATAAGTGTGTTTCTTTTGGATTTGCCTGAAAACGTCCACAAACACCCACTCTAAAAGAAAGGTCAGGACGACTAGCACAGAGATAGAGCAAGCTTCCAATCATACTCCTATACAACTTAGGGTCAACATCCTTACTCGAATCGTCCTTAGATAGCCTAGTCGAAGTGCTCATAGGAGTACGAACAAATGTGGCATTCTTCAGCCCAAATTTTTCTCCCAAACCCTTAGCATACTTTGTTTGAGAAACAAAAAATGCCATTTTCTAACTGTTGAACACCCAATCCTAAAAACATGGTC